>OZ038442.1:27941201-28005125 GCA_964036265.1 Daptonema setosum
CTGTCTGCATTATTCATTGTTTTATCTGTAATTCGGAATTAGCGAAACCTTTTCCCAATACTGTCTGACGTGGGTCCGATACTCACAGAAGCCGTTCTGGTCTCCAAGTTTTCTGTGCACCCCTGGGACGTCATGTTTGGCTTATCATGTACCCGTGTACCATTCAAGCGTCCCAAAATGTTCCTCATGTACGGTTTTCGTTCCCTCAAGGCCGCTTCTGTCTGTCTTTGGCTGCTTCTAATTTCACTTAAAAAATTTTTGTTCCACGCAGTAGCATCGCTGATCCAAATCCTAAACGAGAAACAAAATCAGGCTTTTTAGGACCTGACTTCTTTTTATCCCCGTCCCGTCATATACAGAGGACACGCGCTGTTTGGCTTATCATGTCCTTGTGTACCACCAAATTGTCCCAAAATGTCCCAAATGTATGGGCGCTTCCGTTCGGTAAAGGCACACCGTTTGAACTCTGGCTATACAATGTATAACTGTGAGCCTATACTGACGTTTTTCCTATGGCCCTGGTTTGTACCGGTTGTAGCTGCTTTTGATTTACCGGCGATGGTTTACGAAATATAGAGCTTCATATGGCTACTAGTTATTTGAACTCATGACTTTTGATTTTATAAAAGTGCGTATATTTTTACTACATGTATTGTGTGCGTGCCATTGATTTTTTTTAGAAAAGCTCGGTTTATTTGAAATTTCACTTATGTTTCCCTTCAGTTATCAAAAGTTCATTCAGCTTATAAATCTTACAATACTTTGATACAATATGACAAACTGCTCTATTTACAATACTTTATATTCTGTGCAGGCTGGAGATTTTCAAACAACTCGGCTTACTTCAAAGTTTACTCGTAGTTTCCATCGGTTATCAAAAGTTGATTCAGCTCATGAATTTTACAATACTTCATTCACTACACTAGCGGACCTTGGAAGAACGAAAATGTGGAATTCCCCCTTCTTTGGCGAACTTGAAAAATTTAGTTTGTTCCCTAAGGTGTGTGTAAAACGGCCGGAAAAAATTCCATTCCCCCCTCTTTGAAGAATTTCCCCTCCCTTTGGACGATTAGCTCGTCCGCCAGTGATTCACTATAAATACGCAAAAGCATTTCAAAGGATTCCGCTTCCGATTTCAAGTTGGCTTCACCGTACGGCCTGACCTTTAGTATTCCATTCAAGTATCGTCGGCAATACGACACTCGTAAACTTCGTTTCATGAAACGACGCCGACTACTGTACTGAAACTGTATCACCATGTAGAATTTGTGCCACATGAGTATAGCACTGGCGGATAAGAAGGGAATTCCCCCCTCTTTGGCAGATTCTAAAATGTGATTTTGTTCCCTTACGTGTAGATAAAATGCACTGGGAACTGTCAATTCCCCCTCTTTGACGGAATTTCCCTCCCTTTGGAGGGTCAGCTCGTTTGGCAGTCGTGTATTGTAAACGTTCTGACTGTGTACGATAGGTCGTACGGTTCTACTAAGAAACGTACAAATTCGGTCAACGTGTTGCGACACTTTTTTGATTTTGTGAACCAGCTTAATGGCGGAGAGTGACACTCTCAGACCTATAGTCTATTAGAACAGCTGATACAACGTACGGTTATCTGGAGAAACGTACAAATTCGGTCAACGTGTTGCGGTGCTTTTTTAAATCACGTAAGCCAGCTTTTAGGCAAGCGAAAGTGACACTATACGACCAGTTAACTGTTAGAAAAGCATGTAAGATAAACGGTTTAAAATACTCTTTTTAGTTACATGATTTTTTAACTCCTTATTGAACACAGTTTTGAATCGGTACTTAATACTTACGGTACCATGATATTGGTAGTATCACATTTTTTCGGTTCAAACGAAGTGTTCTGGTAATCAATGGTACATGCATTTGATTGCCCACCCATCTGGTCGTATGGTGCAATGCTCTCATTCATCACTATTAAATCTGTAGGTCAACTGAACTTGTATTTCATCGACATATAATAAACTACAGAAAATAAAGTCTGTATCACGTTTCACTAGCAAACGAGAAATTGGGAACGTGAAATTCCTCCTCTTTGGTGCTTCCAAATCTAGAGTTTTTTTCCCGTAAGGTGAAGGTAAAATGACCAAATTTCTCCCATTTCCCCATCTTTTAAAAGATTCCCCTCTGTTTGGTGGTTTGGCTTGTCTACTTTTTACTAAGACTACTTTTTACATCATCGACTCAACTCGTCGTCTCGTATATCCAGCAGTTGTAACGTAAAAAGTGCTCAACTATACTTTTTTGGCTGCTTTCTATACTATTTTGACATTTTTGAGGGAACTGAGTTCTGTTCTGAGGAGCCGCACTGAAAACAGCTGAAAACCACCGCAAATCGGGGCAGATTTTCTGCAGTCTCAGATGATGGATGAGTAAGGTATAGTGGGTGAGGTCCATCAAAAATTGAATTTCTTGCCGTCGAGGTAGGTCGTCCCTTTTTTTGACGAATGCCACGACCATTCATTCTGGTTATCCCTCGGCGGACGAGCAAACCCTCCAAAGGGAAGAGATTTTTTCAAAGTGGGAGAAATTAACAGTTTTGAGGAAAGTGTAGCTACAAGATTAGGAACAGATTTTTTTGAATTTGTACTGCCAGAGAGGGGGTAAATTTATGTTATCGTTTCACCCTCATCCGCTAGTGTGGTCACCATTGCAGCGGATGGGGGTGCTATCCGATCGTGACTTACTGTACGGCATTTTTCATGTTACAAAAATAATGTGCTTTACTGTTACGAGAAGAATGTGAAACGGTACGACAAACTCCTTCTTTTGGGAAGTTCCTCCTGTCCATTATGAACTTTTACTAAACCGACTGTGTTGTTATTTCGGTTGAGCGTTAATACCAGCGTGCCTCACCGCAATGTGACCTTTTGCAGACTGATTGATTCGTTGCAGATATATTGCAAGTTTTTCATACACAAGTTGTGACGATGTTTATGCGACTGTTTATCGAGATACTCAAACTTTTGTTTTTAATGGGAGTTTGTTTTCGACAAACTTTCACAATTGAGGTTAACATTTTCTCCTCGGGAGAGAAAAATTCAAATTCGCGGGTTCAGTTTTTTCCTGCGTTTTGTCGAAACCCTTTTACAACCCTTGTGGTAACGGAAGTCGACTAACGGAACATTCGGCAAAATTTGTCGCCCCACAACCACATGTCTGGCAATGAAGTTGACTAGCGTACAGATGTATCGAGTTTCGTCTGATTTTTTCTACCGATAAACAAACCTCGTCACCTAATTTACTCTGTATTTTACGTGTTTTCTTGCTTTTATGATCATGAACTGGTAAATATGCTTAGTATTTTATATTCTCACTGATTTTTCTGTAAATCGCTCAATTTGAATTTTTTTGTAGATTCATTATATCTCACACACATACAAACGAGTACCCTTTTTCCGCTGACGCAGTTCAGATTTTTCACGTTGGAATTTTTCATATGAATTATGAGTTTCTTCATAAGTTAAAGCGGAGTTTTAAAACTCTGCCTATCACGTTTTGCAACAAAAAATGCAAACTTGTGAAAACGAGCGTCACAAACCTTAAAATGATATTCTACGCTGCATTTTCCGTTTCAATTGCGACATTCTGCGACATTACAGCAAAACATCCGTTTCACTGCGTTTCGTTCACAGATTTATTTTTGAACGGAGTCAATTTTATTTTCAAATAATTCCGGAACTGACATGCAAAACCAACACTTCATGCAACACACTCGTTCGTTTACCGGTTTCATTCACGTTTCGCGTTGCCCATAAATAAACAACCCTTTTACCGTTGCTGTTGCACGCCGAGTAAAGTGCTTCCAGCTGGAATAAATTGCGGCAGCCAATTGAAAGTTTTATTTGCTGTGAAAATTTCGATTTTCAGCTGAAAACGGGTGTGAAAACGTCCAAAAATTTCCGTGCGTATTGAAATACGTAAGTGCTTGTTATCTTTTTCAAAACTTTTTGAAACATGGTGATTGCACGTCACAAAAGACGCCAAATCTGTTGCATGGATTTTCATGAAATGTCAGATTGCAATGTGATAAAAATACTGTTTTGATGAAATTTTAAAAAAATTGACTAGTTTCCTGACTTTTTTTGAAGGAAATGTTTGTTTATTGGATTATCGAAAATATGTAGCATGCATGTTGCGATAGTGCGAGAAAATGTACTCGGAAATTGCTGCATGGCGTGACAATTCTAGCAGTTGTCACATAATAAAAATGCGACATATCTGTATTGTTGCAGCGCAATGAATGTCGCCAGAATTGTTATATTGAAATGAAATGCAACGCAATAAAAAGCAATATTTCTCACCCTCACTCACTGGCGGACGAGCGTAACCTCCAAAGGGAATTCTTTCCAAATCTTTCAAACTTTTTAAAAACTAGGCCATTTTACCCACGCCTAGGGAACAAACAAATCTTTTTGAAGCTCCCAAACAAGTAGGAATTCCGCTTTTCCCTCTCCTTCTTGTCCTCTAGTACCTCACCCTCGCTACCCCCGCCACTTAAAAATGATATCGCGTAGTTTTTCATGTGTTAACACTTTATTCCTTGGTGTTTCCTGTTGACCATAAACCACAGATTTCGTAAAAAAAGACGATTTTTTTTGCTTCTGTTGGAATTTCTGGTCTTGGACTGGAAAATCCTCTACTTTCAATGTGAAAAGGTTTCCCGGCTCTTTCACAAACCTGTCTTCTAACCATTACGGTGTGCGTTTCATGTGCTCGAGTGACTACCGAAGTTTCAGCTTTGGGGAGTCATTTCGGACGGAATTTCAGTTAAGTGAAAAAAAAATCTTTGCTCAAGCATTCTTTATCTTTCATGATCCCACAAAAATATTGAACCATTAGCTTTTTGTGTTAGTTATTTTGAGAATTACAACAACAACAACAACAACAACAACAACAACAACAACAACAACAACAACAACAACAACAACAACAACAACAACAACAACAACAACCACAACAACAACAACAACAACAACAACAACAACAACAACAACAACAACAACAACAACAACAACAACAACAACAACAACAACAACAACAACAACAACAACAACAACAACAACAACAACAACAACAACCACAACAACAACAACAACAACAACAACAACAACAACAACAACAACAACAACAACAACAACAACAACAACAACAACAACATGGCTGTAAGCACCAACCCATTTACCCGCATTATATCATAATCTCTATGCGCTTCATTGGGCGCATTTTTCTACATTTTATAGCAGCCATCCTTGGCATATAAAAACCGGGTTTCAAGAAAACGACCTTCAATTGTCGTCAACAATGCCTGGAAAAAACTACCGATCTTGAATTTATTCCTAGAAGTTTCTTATCAAATTGGATAGAAAATTTTGTTACACACACTTCACGGGGGGTGGAGGATTTTCACAGAAAAGTGTTTTTTCCATAAAAATTCTAATTTCTTGGCGAAAACGAAATTCTTAACCGAAATTGGCTCACCTTGAAACCGCGCCCCCAGGCTTGTGACGCGCACGTAAAAAGTGATTTATCGGCCGAATTAAAATCGTGCGGTTTTAGGAGGGGGTATGACTGATTTCACTCACACCCTTCATAAAAAGAGAATTTCTTATGGGCTATGAGTATTTTCTAATATCATGTTTATAAACAATTCATATCTGGCGTTTCTGGAGAGAATGTCGTAGATTTTTCGATTTCAATGTTGTCTTTTTCTGTAATTGTTATGGTTTAAGGATCTTGTTAGGATCGTGTTTGCTTAAAATTCATGAAAATAGATTAGTATCAGATTTCAGCTCAACCCTGGAGGAAATTGACGATAATTCCCTAATCCACCCATGATTGCTGTTTGCTTAACCTTTTGGTGGGTTTACGTGATTGGACTTGTTACGAGCTACATTTATGTGAGACGGGTATGGCCGAACGAAAATTAAATATAAGTTCAACGCTTTTTTGCCATAAAAATATAAAATTTTGAAACGAAACTCTTTTTCGAGAAATAAATTTTTACTTATTTAATATGCCATTCATGTTTTGTCAGGATAATGGGTATTATAAACAAAATGTTGTTCAGGCTGGTAACAGGAAATCTTCGTTCCAGTTTTGAACTCTTTCGTAATTCAACTTTATACTGAATATAAATACTGAACTTAATTATGTTGAACGTTTTTCTCACTTCTCCTCTTAGAAGTTCTCATTATTTTGTCTTTGTCCGTCTAAGTAATTGGTCTATATCCAATTACTGCTCAATAAATCGAACTTCCTTACTACCACACAAATGGCAATTTCCACAAGCAATAAATCATTATGTTCAAATAGTGAAAATTTGACATATCCATTGAGTTCGTAAAACCTAAGTTATGTATCTCCTAAGACCTCCTTTATCCCAATTATGAGATCAAGTTCACACTGAATTAGTCTCACCCCCCCCCCCCCCCCCCCCCCGGGTCTCGAGAGTTCTCACTCTCTAACTCTCTAAGCATCCCCATAACTTCTGGAAGTCAATCGCTTATTAGCGCATCCAGTCACTGAATGAGTGACTGAATGAGTGACTGAATGAGTGACTGAAGCAGTAACAGACTCGACGACCAGCTGATTGCGCGATATTTACTGATCGATTGATTGGATAAATTTGATGCGATAAATTGTTTGCATAAAATTCAGCGAATTGAATTGAGGAAATCGCGCATGCAAAATTTTCTGCGAGTGGTGCAAGATTTACGATGAACTTGTGAAATTTTCATAATTCAGTGATTTACGTTAGAACATCTGCTGATTGGCCGTGATCGAAATTCGGATGTGGGGAATATTTTGAAATTTCCAATGAAGAATTCATCATAACTATGGATGTTTTCCGGCATATTCAAATGTTGGGAGGGAATTAAGACTGGCCGTTCAGAAGATATTATAGGTTTCCCAATTGATTAAGAGACTGAATTTGGTTGCTCGCCAGTTTTTCACTTACCCACTCTTCAGTCATTCATTCACTCCCTCACTTTCTCACTCACTCACTCACTCTCTCACTCACTCACTCACTCACTCACTCACTCTCTCACTCACTCACTCTCTCACTCACTCACTCACTCACTCACTCACTCACTCACTCACTCACTCACTCTCTCACTCACTCACTCACTCACTCACTCACTCACTCACTCACTCACTCACTCACTCACTCACTCACTCACTCACTCACTCACTCACTCACTCACTCACTCACTCACTCACTCACTCACTCACTCACTCACTCACTCACTCACTCACTCACTCACTCACTCACTCACTCACTCACTCACTCACTCACTCACTCACTCACTCACTCACTCACTCACTCACTCACTCACTCACTCACTCACTCACTCACTCACTCACTCACTCACTCACTCACTCACTCACTCACTCACTCACTCACTCACTCACTCACTCACTCACTCACTCACTCACTCACTCACTCACTCACTCACTCACTCACTCACTGAATCACTCACTCACTCACTCACTCAATCACTCCCTCACTCACTCACTCACTCACTCACTCACTCACTCACTCACTCACTCACTCACTCACTCACTCACTCACTCACTCACTCACTCACTCACTCACTCACTCACTCACTCACTCACTCACTCACTCACTCACTCACTCACTCACTCACTCACTCACTCACTCACTCACTCACTCACTCACTCACTCACTCACTCACTCACTCACTCATTTACTCACTCACTCACTCACTCACCCACTCACTGACTCACCCACTCACTGACTCACCCACTCACTCACTCACTCACTCACTCACTCACTCACTCACTCACTCACTCACTCACTCACTCACTCACTCCTTCACTCACTCACTCACTCACTCACTCACTCACTCACTCACTCACTCACTCACTCACTCACTCACTCACTCACTCACTCACTCACTCACTCACTCACTCACTCACTCACTCACTCACTCACTCACTCACTCACTCACTCACTCACTCACTCACTCACTCACTCACTCACTCACTCACTCACTCACTCACTCTCACTCACTCACTCATTCACTCACTCATTCACTCACTAACTCGCTCACCCACTGCACTTGACCAAATATCACTGACTTTCCCGGGAAGTGTTCAGCCTTCGATTTTCGAGGACATCAACCCGTTTTACGGAAATGGGCACTTAACGACGGACTTAAGTACGCCCTTAAGTACCCCTCCACATCCCGAGTTTAGTAGGCTCATTCCGAGTGTTGCTTCAGCGAAACCTTTTTTTGCTGAATGAGAATTTCGCCGTTAAGCACGAAGTATAGCACGTGTTTACACATGTTCGTTTGTACAACATTTCGTATTTTATTCACATTTGTTTGCTTACCGGTGCAAAAAAATTGCGAAAAATCTTCTGCTTGTAATTTTTTCATCTTACGTAAGCGTTTCTGCAGGATATTCAGATTATTTTAGACTGTTTTTGTAGAGTTTTATAGTTCATATACTTTTTTATCAGACTGGTTTCTCATTTGACTCTTTAACGTTAAGTCACTTTTGCAGCTCGTCTTAGTAACATGATCAACTACAAATAATTCTCACCGATTTCTCGGTATAAAAGTAGTTATCTTAACGGTACATGTTTTGAAAAGTCAGTTTTTTTGTCATTTTGTCACTAATTGAATGTTTCTTTTTTATGTTTCTCGCCTGCTCGTAACTCATTACCATAAACAAGGCATGTCCAATCTGTTTTTTATGTAACATGATCACATAAAGTTTTATTACTTGGTCGCTTTCTGAAATGTGACATTGATTATTTCGGCTAAATGAATCTGGTTTTTTAGGGCCGGTATTTCGTACATGCATGTAACAATAAGTACTTGGGGTGTTCTATTTTATCATATGAAAACGTAGAAATTTACCTAATCTTATATGAAAACGTAGAAAACTGTTTGTTATCCAAAGAATCAAAATCTCCTACTGATCGACAGACTAACTGACAGTCTGACTGACCGGCCGTTTGACTGACTGTTTTAACCACATCACATCTGTTGACTGGTCAATTTCAAGTGGTCAGTAAGTCAGTCAGTCAGTTAGTCAGTCAGTCAGTCAGTCAGTCAGTCACTCACATAACCAGAGCACTTGAGCGAGCCCCACTTCAGTGACCATTAGGTATCCCCTGCATCGTAATATCCTATAACATATTGTCTGAAAGGTAGCGGTTGGAAACTAGGAAACCTAGGAAATTCTGATCGAAACCTAGGAAACCATAAAATTCTCTCTATTTGAAGGGAAAAAACATTTTCCTATTGGTTTGTTTAAAGAATTCTCACCGAGACTTACAGCCGTCTTTATGATTGGGTTGTTCATATTGGAATATATGATTAGGGCCAACTATCTATCAGGACAACTATCTATCATTTTGTATCCGTCCCACTATCTATCAAGACCACTATCTATCAACCGCAGTAGACCACTATCTATCAGGACAACTATCTATCACCGTATATTTCTTATGACCACAATATATCATCACTACAAGAATATATCACCAGCATGTTATGCAACGGTATCCGTTTACACGCAGAACACATTTGTCATCAGCTTATGTGTCATGTGAACTGTAAATGAACGCAAAAGCGATTAATTGATTCATTTATTCGCGCCCTCGGTAAATAATTAATGCATCGTGAAATAAAATATAACTAAAATGACTGTATAATATAAGTCACACTTCCTTTGATTGTTATGGGACTTCTATCAGGCATCGCCGTATTGTTTTTCCATGTTAGGTCCTCGTTAAGAACGGTTGCATAATAAGGACGCACTGGCGGACGAGCCAAACCTCCAAAGGGAGGGGAATTTCGTCAAAGAGGGGGGAATTGGCAAAATTCAGGTCAATTTACCTACACGTTAGGGAACAAATTTTACTTTTTGAAACTGCCAAAGAGGGAAAAATTCCACTTTTCCCACCCCTTCTCCTTCTCGTCCGCTAGTGTAAGGACGGTTAGGCGTTCTGAAGCGTTCGACCTTGAGGAAGCACAAAGACAGACCTCAACCATCGTATCAACTATCAACAATGATTAACTAACTTTGTTTATTATGTTTACGGAAACAAAGTATATTAAAGCAACGAAATCTATCAGTTGAAAACTATCGTTATATGCGGACCAATGGCTCTTGGTTTCAAGTTTAAGATCACTGGCGGACGAGCCAAACCTCCAAAGGGAGAGGAATTTCGTCAAAGAGGGGGAATTTTCAGAAATAAGGTCTTTTTACCCACACCTTAGGGAACAAACTCTACTTTTTAAAATAGCCAAAGAGAGGGAATTCCACTTTTCCCTCCCCTTCTCGTCCGGCGTCCGCTAGTGTTTAAGATCAATAAACATACGTACACCAGCGTATGAAAAATGAAATTCACCACTCTTTGGCGTTCTTAAAGGATATAGTTTGCTCCTTAAGGTGTAGATAAAACGGTATATTTTTTGCCGATTCCCCCCTCTTCTAATATCATTTATGTCAGTCAAATATTCAGTCCCTAAATATGTCAGTCAGTCAGTCAGCCAATGACTCGGTCAGTCGATATTGATTGGTTGACTTACATATTACATTAGGGCATACATTTTGTATGGTACTTATGTAATGGTAAATATGAACATGGGGTATGTAAAATAACAAGAAACAACTAATGACAAATGTGTTCTGCGTGTAAACGGATACCGTTACATAACATGCTGGTGATATATACTTGTAGTGATGATATATTGTGGTGATAAGAAATATCCGGTGATAGATAGTTGTCCTGATAGATAGTGGTCTACTGCGGTTGATAGATAATGGTCATGGGGTAAATCTGATATATAGTTGCACAAAATTATTATGATATATAGTGGTTTTGATAGATAGTTGGCCCCAACCGGAATATATTGTCGCGTATAAAATAAGATGCAACAGGTTGACTAGTTAATAAACCTCTGGGATTAGGATTCTTGGCATTTGGCCCTTGTAGTGTTACACAGTCAGTAAGTCAGTCAGTCAGTCAGTCAGTCAGTCAGTCAGTCAGTCAGTCAGTCAGTCAGTTAGTCAAGCAGTCAGTCAATCAGTCAGACAGTCAGTCAATCATCCCTATCTAATTAAAATAACTTAAAAAAAATTGGATTAATCTATTACATATCACCAAATCAGTCAGTCCAACAAATTGCACGCCAGTCATTCAACCAGTCAATCGGTCAGTCAATCTGTCATTCCGTATTATTGTTTATCCTACCTTGTTGGGTGTTGATCCCGTCCGTAATAATGTATTGACTGTCGTGAAATTATTGACAGTCGTTTCGATTCAACAGTCATCATCCATTCAGTGGACACGCGCACGCGTGCAGTCTGTCAACCATTCATAGCCAGTCAGTCAGTCAGCCAATCAGTCAGTCAGTCAGTCAGTCAGTCAGTCAGTCAGTCAGTCAGTCAGTCAGTCAGTCAGTCAGTCAGTCAGTCAATCACTCAACCAGTCTTGTTATACTTCTACTAGCTTGAAGAATGCAGTTAAAACATCAGCGTAAACCTTTCTTTCAACTGCTGTCATCTCCAGCTCTGTCGGCTCCACCAATTTGTCTGTCATTCAGTCAAACTAGTGCATTTAGTCTTTGTCAGTCAGCTTTAGGCAGTCATATGTATGTAGGTCGTCAGTGAGTCAACGATAGAGTATGTCAGTCAGTCAATCAGTAAGTAGTCAGTCAGTCACTGAACTAGTTACCGAACATTATACTATTGTACCTCTATTATGTTAGATGACAAATAGAAGGAAACCGATTAACTGTACAATAGCCGTCTTACTTGTTTGTTTGCTATTTAGTTAGTCAGTCAGTCAGTCAGTCTGCCAGTCAGTCAGTCAGTCAGTCAGTCAGTCAGTCAGTCAGTACATCATTGTTCCATTGCAGTTTAAAGCAAAAAATTGCCCGAAAAAAACTTGCCACATCGAGATTCTGGAATGACAAATCGTCTGACCCACACTGTAATAATAACGGGAAACTTGCATAGCTACATGGTACATAAATGTCCCATAATTTACAGAACTACATATGTACATATTGTTCTAGATACGGACCTTTTTTCACCGAAATTATCAATTACATAGGATTAAGTTCCAAAATTTCTATCCAATTAAGTTGTCCAACTTCAAAGCGGGAAAAACCCTCAACGTGCATCCGCCACGAACTTGTGGAATGAAAAAAACCAGAGCCAGCCCATTTATTATCTGGAATATCATATGGGCACCCGTCCCCGTAATAAAAAGGCTCATTATAGGGGACATGCCATAGATTTACATAGATACATATTGAACCATAGATGTCATAGAACCCGAGCCAGATAGACCATCATATGTACATATCTGTTCCAGCATTCCTAAGTATGTATTTTCATGTTTTGTTGGAAAAGAAATTTTCTCCAGAAGTTTTCACATTCAATTGTTTTAGTACTGTAGGTTAGTATCCCATTTCGCCATTATATATTTCATAATAATACTCACTGATCGACTACTGACTAATATAGTGTAGTAGAAAATAGTGCAGTGTATTTACCTACATATCTATGCACATGCGATTCGTACTCACCATTTATTTGGTTTGTGTACACACATTCGGCGAAAACTCAAGATGACTCACTAAATCATGGCCGTTCGACTACTTTTTTACAACACGCAATAATTTTTACATTTGCGTGCATTTGTCGTAAAAATTCAAACTTTTAAACACAGATTCATTCGGACAGATTTCATTTTCACGACTAAATTTCTTTTTTCGCATGGGAATCTCTTACGAAATGTTTTTTGAAATGTACTCTGACATTTTCTGATGCTTTTTACAACATCAACCAGTTTTACTATTGCTTGCGTTTGGCAATAAACTTGTCAACGCAAACTAATTGTTGTTATAGATGAAAGTGCAATAACCTGCATTTCAAGATTATTTATCCTCTAAGATCTGCCTTATAAGATTGTATGTACATTGTATGTCCCACTGCATGATTAAGCCAGAATTTTTTAACGAAAATCTAACATGAAAAAAGTTATTTCGGCATTTCACTTCTCGGATTCTCGATCCTTTTATCTCGGTATATCATTATTGAAAATATTTCACTACATACCCGTAAAAAATTACAAAAACATCTAATTTTGAGAAAAACCACCACCCAAAAATGATCAGTTCGTCGCGACCGCCCGCGTCCACACAGGACCACCGGACACGGCTCAAGCAGCTGTTCAACCGCCTCAACTGGCTCGGTCCATCCCACAACAATAATCATCAACACCCCATCACCAGCAACCAATCGTCAATTAATAATCAACCAACTCAACTCTCAACGCGCGCCAGTCATCGTCGCTCCAGCAAATCGCCCTCCCCTCTAGCTAGTACCTCCTACTCGTCCCATCATCAGCTAAGTCAGCCGAATTTCGGTAAACCCAAAAATTACCAAATTCACCAAAATTTCGACTATAATGGCACTTTATACGCGCATCCACCGCCACCATTACCGTCGGGCAAAAATTTCGACAATTTATCGTCAATGGCGCCGATTTTCGGCAACTCCACCCGAAAACAGTCGAAAACGCCGAAAAATGGTCGAAATTCGGAAAATCCAAAAATTTCGCGAGCCAGTCGTGCGCTGTCATCGGATGCCCTGGTAAGGCATTCCCTTTCTACGACCATTCCCAATACCAATAATGGTCGACAGAATTTCCAAAATCCGCAAAAATCATCAAAACCGCAGAAAAACTCGCGAAATCCCAATTTAATGGTGCTGAAATCGGAGAAATCAGGATTTTTAACAACGATCAGTAACAATGACCGAACGCATTACAAGTCGGATCATGCTCTAATTACGGATCCTTATTTCGGTACCCGAAACATGAACAACTTAATTATTACGAAAGTGTTATCCGTTTCGAGTGAACAATTGGCTCAAGAAGAAGCTATGCGGAGGCTCAATGGTGTAGCTGGTGGTCCGCAGGCTGGCCGACCCTATACTAAACCACAGCCCACAACGTTGGGTGCCTCCACCCGTACCAGTCGACGACGACAGCCCATTTGGTTCTCGAAGTTGGTTTTTGTTTAAAGTTTTTCGCCAGATTTTTTTCATTTTAAAAGTTTTCTTTAAAATTCAATGCATGGCGCTAATGAATTGGCACAACAAAAGCGACTCAACTTGGATAATAATGAAATGAAAGCCAATGAACATGTCAACAATGGACGTTGGTAACTAGAACTAGTTCCACTACATTGTCGCTACTGACATGTTTTCTGTTTTCTTCACAATAACCGGGCGCACAAAGCTGGAAACTAATACTCGTTGAAACAAAAAATCTCCCAAGCAAACATAGCTCAGGTCGAATAAACAATGACACGCGCGCCCAAGAGTTTGGAACTACAAACAACATACATAACTTCAAATAAAAAAATGTGTAAAATTTTATGAACATGCATACACTGAATGATGAAAGGGAAAGTGAAAATGTTACAGAAAAAGTATATAACGTTAGGATTGTAATTTTTTAAATTGTCAACATGTTATCTGTATAAAGATTTTGCGATGTTTTGAGAATAAGGAGAAAAAACTCATCGTATGGCAATGATGCCTTCGTAGCTTCAGACAAACAATGTTAGGAAGCTACTACATATTTAATATGTACGTTTTATTCTTCTCAATACACATCTTCTATAGCATCCCCAACAACTACAAATTTCCTTAGCCCTCTATGTAGCTAACCAACTTCTGAATGTAAGTCAATCGGAAGGCTCAATGTAAACAAATCGACCGCATTGGAGACAAGAAAGTGTGTCGATAAGTGTGAAGTTTCTACGATGAGTTATTATGCCCCATGTAAATAAACGAGTAAACGCATATACACTGGCGGACGAGCTAATTTCCCAAAGGGAGGGGAATTTTGCCAAAGAGGGGGGAATTGACAGTTTTCGGGCCATTTTACCTACACCTTAAGGAACAAATTCTACTTTTCGAAATCGCCAAAGAGGGGGGAATTCCACTTTTCCCACCCCTTCTCGTCCGCTAGTGCGCATATACATAGTTTGGTCTTCGTATCTTGTTACTGTAATTTTTTGCTATAAAAACACGCAGTCAATATGGCGCAGGCAAATGTGGTTCAATATAAAATAAAATGGTGAAATTTCGAACTACTGAACCCGCGCCAATAAATCGGAGTGGGCTATTATACACCACCGCATGCGATGAAAACTGACATATGAAAAATAAGGGTTTTTTATTTGTAGTTAGGAAGTTTTTGTTAGAGATGGTAGTTCATATCTGGCTAGCTACTGTATTGGTGAACTAAACACTGTTGTTAGTCACTGTATTGTCTTCTTTTAATCAGTCATCTGGTATCACTTATGAGACTTGAACCCGCACAGTCGGATGTCCGATCTCCATGCTAACCCACTGCACTACAATCTGCGCTCATACAGACATTCAAGGACTGATCATAATTAGTTGCACATATACTGCTATCATCACCCCTCAAATATAGTGATGAGACGGAAGTACATAGTGAACGAGAAGAAAATATCTTTCAAATATAATAATTTAGAATTTTAGTTGAAAAAATTTTTCTCCGTTTCTCTAAGTTTATTCGGAAACATGAATTGTTCACATTTTCCCCTTCTTTCTACACAGAAGTCATTCTGCAATCCGCCACTCTAAACACCGACACACATGAATGAACATATCCACTTACTAAGGAGATAGCCTCACTATATAAACCCCACTTACTACGTCTGTGTATCAGAAGTTGTAGTAGTAATGTAGTACACTACAGTATAACTATAGTGGATTGTACTACAACTACTATTCTATAAATTGGTCCAACTTATTTGTACAGTCCTTATGTATGTATGCCCGTATGCCACGGCACGACCTTTTATAACTTCCATTCAGAACTTTAGTGTTCGTGTTGGAGTGGTTGGCCAGTTATGTACCAACTGCGGGCACTCATTCATAAACTTGGAACCGACTGACACTTTCAGAAACTGAAGGAAACTTGAAAGGAGAAACTGATAGGAAAACATTTTAAAACGCTTTTCCAGAGCAGATATTATACTTTTTCAAGTCAAAAGTGTTATGCCTTCCTCTAATTTGATCCTTCCACCTTTTTCCCTTTCCCAATCTAAAAGTCACTTTCAACCACATGTTTGCTGTGGTATAAAAAATTATCATACAGTTTTTTATAGGCATCATGCAATCATTCCCTCGTTGTCAGCATCATGTTTTTTCTGAGGTCGGATTCAGAATCGTCCCAAGAAACTGTTCAACTTTTTCGTCGTAAAGCTTTCGGAGTACGTGAAAATAAGTTTGTAACACAGAATTTTTCTGAAATCTTAAGCTTGAAAAATGAGATTGTGTCATGCAGACCGATTTCATTTCTTATAGTTCCATTATGGTGAAAACTGTGAACTAGTGAAGTGCGCCACGGCACTAGCGAACTAGAAAATGTGGGAAAAGTGGAATTCCCCCCTCTTTGGCGTTTTCAAAAAGTAGACTTTGTTCCATGAGGTGTAGATAAAATGATCTGGAAACTGCCGATTCCCCCCTATTTGGCAAAATTCCCCTCCCTTTGTAAGATGCGTCCGCTAGTGCACCACGGTAAAACTATACGATATTACAGACATACTTCGTATGCACATTTACGCTTGTTCAAACAAAGGTGTGTGGTACTCTATTTATCCCACGGATGGACGCTCTTTTATGGTGAATGAAGTACATACACATGCAAGTTCGCTGCGAAATGAAGGTCTTCAGTCTCCACCTTTAGTCAGTCAGTCAGTCAGTCAGTCAGTCAGTCAGTCAGTCAGTCAGTCAGTCAGTCAGTCAGTCAGTCAGTCAGTCAGTCAGTCAGTCAGTCAGTCAGTCAGTCAGTCAGTCAGTCAGTCAGTCAGTCAGTCAGTCAGTCCGTCAGTCAGTCAGTCAGTCAGTCGATCAGTCACTCAAAAACCATGAAACAGTAACGTTCTTTTCACTATCACGTTTTCTGTTGGCATATTTTCCAGTACATATGTTCATGGCAAACAATAATTTCTGTGCCATGTTCCGGAATCGTGACATTTGAGGTCAGTGGTTGGAACCCTAATGTGCCATTCATGTATGTAGTGCCCCCCTCAGTACCCCCACATAGTCGAGTACAAATGCATCTTAATCAGCTCAACAGATGAGTGTTCGTGCCGTTATAGAGCGGATAAGAAAATAAAACTTAAAGACAGCATTTTTTATATTCAGCGCACTAAAAATTCGAAATTTTCCTCAATGTGTATGAAAAAAATTTTCAAGAATAAGAATATCTGTATCGAGGACATTTTCGTACCTTTGAGCAACAAACTCTTCCGCCTGACGTACCCGAATGGCATATTTAGCAAACGGCACATGCAATGTTGTGTGCCATAACATTTAGTGTTTGCAATTTTGGCGATTTAATGCGGAAATATGTAACTCATGTGTCATGTCGTTCTTACATACGTATGAACTACATACCTTGAGTCTATATTTCTATGGTGTATTTTCTGCGAACTTTCCAGCTCACCATTTTTTATGTAGAGGACTATGTCATTCGAATGCCGGAATTGTGTGTAAGTTCAGGTTGTAAATCGTTTTGTCTGTCAGTTAGTTTGTCTGTCCTTCCGCAAGTCACTCTTTTGTTTCAGTTTTTCAGTCTGTCAGACATCTGGACCCGAATCACTCTGAATTCATTTGGTATAGTGGTTATCCCTTTTCTTCACCAGTCACCAAATGTCACATGTACATAAACGACCAAAATGGAATATTTGTTTGGCTTTCAGCTTGGTTTGTGTACCCTGATAACCGGTATATGTACATATGTACCATTGCGTCGAGGAACATTTTCTAGAAATGTCATGGCACAGAACGTACATGTAACATGATTTATCAGATGGGTGTTTCTCAGTTTCTGAGAACAAGACTGAGCAAAAAAATAGCTTTCGAACTGAACTAAACATTCGAATGAATGTATCGCTACATATTTACATGCAATTGATTTATTTCGTACATGTCACGTGCCAGGCAAAAGTATGTACAAGTTCACCGTTTTTTTGGTTCAATAAGCTTTATTAACTTTAATTAGATGACAGATATAGTTTTTCATTTCGTTGTGTACATTCAGTAAAAGTTTCCAACTGTCCGACAGATTCAATTAAGTTATTGGTTATCCAAACTCACGAGCGATGTTTTTGCGATTTACATTTTTGAGGCCTAGGTTTTTGATGAAGACTAAACAAAAAGCTTGATCGGATTATTTTTCATATCTAGTGCCGCACAAAAGACTGGTTATTTAGTCAATCTTTCAATCTTTACAGTCGAATTTTTTCAAACATCCACTACAGTGTTGAACAAACTTATGGCTCACGTGACGCGTTATACGGCTAGTCAATGTTCTGGGCTGATTGGTTGAATGAGGCCTAAAACCAATCACCGCTGAGGAATTAATAGCCGCATTATCGCCACATTTTTCTTTCATGTACTGTAACTCAAACAATTTTTGACTGACATTTTCGATCTGACTTTTTCGCCGACAAAAAAATCGCTGCTTTCCTCGCGGGGTTTCCCGGAAAACAAAAAAGATTCATCTCAAGTACCGAACACCGAACGCAAGAAAACAGTAATCGACATTTTTCGCCGACATTATTTATTTTGTTGTTATGTTTTTGTTTACTGACCAGCGGAAGATATGTTAGCTAGGATTCTGAGGTTAGGCTACATATTTTAATGATGACAGACACAGGGACAGACAGACAGACAGACACACAGACAGACACACAGACAGACAGACAGACAGACAGACAGGCAGACAGACAGACAGACAGACAGACAGACAGACAGACAGACAGACAGACAGACAGACAGACAGACAGACAGACAGACAGACAGACAGACAGATATACTGTAAGTATAAATGACTCTATCCCAAACAAGACATGCTTATTGAACTTACCGAATCGCTTCAGAACCTGTGCGAAAATGCTTTCCGATCCACATTACAGCTCGCGTCTTACGAATTAAGTCTTTTTTGACGAGGAAGTGAAAAAACATTATCGAAAACATTTTCTCACGAAACAATGAAATTTTTCTCGCGAAATAATGAACCGAGTGTAATAAGTAAGCATACGATGTTCGGTGGTGAACACGGGGTAGGCCGATTTTGTTATTACACGCACTTTCAGTCAATATTTGTTGGGAGGAGAGTTTTCGATGCCGACGCTTGACTTTGCACGCGACTGATGTACTTCAGTCAGTCAGTCAGTCAGTCAGTCAGTCAGTCAGTCAGTCGGTCAGTCAGTCAGTCAGTCAGTCAGTCAGTCAGTCAGTCAGTCAGTCAGTCAGTCAGTCAGTCAGTCAGTTAGTCAGTCAGTCAGTCAGTCAGTCAGTCAGTCAGTCAGTCAGTTAGTCAGTCAGTCAGTCAGTCAGACAGTC
Source organism: Daptonema setosum (assembly GCA_964036265.1). Lineage (NCBI taxonomy): Eukaryota > Metazoa > Nematoda > Chromadorea > Monhysterida > Xyalidae > Daptonema > Daptonema setosum. The sequence goes on from OZ038442.1 coordinate 27,960,681, forward strand.
AATCAGTCAGTCAGTCTGCAGTTTTTTATGCACCCCTTTTCATATGGTTGAACCCAAAGTTTAATGTGACTGAAACCAAGATTACTGAAAGACTGACTGACACGTTTAATTACTGACAGATGTTTCTGACCAACATAATAAGCTCTGCGCTTTCAACCCACGTTCATAAACACTCACTTTGTGTTCTCCGGTAAAGTACACCTGTCTATGTGGAGCCAACCAATTCATTATCGACAGTCAAACAGTCAATCAGTCAGTTAGCCAGTCAGTCATTTATCTTACGTGAGTTAGCCAAGTAACTTATGTATGGAAATAACCATTAATCAACAAAGTCACTCAATCAGTGACATTTTTATAAATAATTTAGTCAGTCGGTCATTCATTTATGTAGTCATCAGTCAGTCAGTCAGTTAGTCAGTCAGTCAATCAGTCAGTCAGTCAGTCAGTCCGTCAGTCAGTCATATGCAACTATACTCCCTGCTCATTTCACGCATAATGACTTTTTCTTTTGTCTTCAGCCTTCAGCACTGCTTCTCATATGATGAATATTTGGTTATGACCGTTATGAAGTTTTTTTCGCCGTTACTTCTGCGGAAGACGTCGTTTTTTGTGACGTACTTATTTGTATATTTACATTTCTTGGCAAATAGAAACATCAAGGAATCGATACATGACAGGTTTATGTAAGTTATAATGTCACTCACTGATAATTACTTATGTAAATGTTACGTTCAGAGCATGTTTCATACTTCAAGAGAAGTTCAATTACACTTATCGGAAATCAATCTATTTCGGTTGTTCGTACTTGTTGTTTATAAAGAAATTAAAATTGTAGCTAAGCTTGAAATAGAAAGCAGTACTTTAGAAACGTAATCTTTGTAGCCATGCTTCGTACAGTTTAGTCATATATTTTTAATTGGTGTCAATTACTAGTTGAAAATTTCTCGAGTTTTCTAGCCAGTATTTGTGCTTAGACACTAAGTACATACATACTTGTTATTTTCACCGATATTTACGTTAACGATTCCTACTTGTTGCAACGAACACCATACGGAAAAAAGTTGGGCGTTTCGTCGCTTCCGTAACTTTTTTACCCGTCACCAAATACAGCAATAACAGCGTGATAGGCGGTCATGTAAATCATTATCACTTCGAATTATGAACGCAACCGAAATTTCTCCGTCGTTTTCAAGACTATGAGTGATTTTGCAGACACAGACTAGGAGTTTAGCATTGGTTTCCTTGCTCCATACTGGATGTCAGTGCGTGCATGGCAAAAGTGTAATGGAAAATTCTTGAAAAGGACGAGTAAAAATGTGTGTACAAATTGCTTGAAAATGCGATACATGATTGCAAACTATGTGGTTCTAGCTGATATTTACGGGCTGTAAAAAAGCTACGGAAACGATGAAACTCTCAAACAATTGGTTTAACGGTTGTTGAAACTCGCTTTTATACGGAAAATGTGCTGGAATTGCCAGTGAAATTTCATCCAAATGTACGGAAATGATTATTTTTGCTACATTTCCCAACGGGAATAATCTTATTCCGTTCATCCGTAAACGCAGTCGTGCAGAGGTTTTCAAGGGGATTATCTCCTGACCAAGTTAGCATTTCATCAACCACGGATCACCTGTTCTGCTTCAATACGCGTACAGTATGTACTAGTATCTGACATTTAATACTTATGATACCGATGTATGTACATACATGTATGTAGCTTAACCATCGTCAGTTAACTTTCCGAACGTTCGATTAATAACCTTGCATGCGTAAGTAGAATAGTTATCATCCGCAGTAAACACAATATCCGAATGTTTCTCACATGTTTAGGTTTAACACAGTTGGTCGAACTTACCTATTTTCATTTGCAAAGGGCACACACAATTTTGTTAAAGAATTCACAGGCGATATTTCGATAATAAATTAAGATCATATGTTCGGCAGATGTTCATTTACTGTATGTATCTTGTTGGCGGAAAACACGTAGTCACTAGTACATACATATGCACGTACATAATGAATGTATTTATGCAGTAATTCTACTTTAGATTCTAACCATTTCTATGGGAATCACCTGTTGTCCTCGATACCACCGACACCACCTGATGGAATCAGGATTGTCATACAGTATAGTATGTACATCCGTTGCCTGACAGTGAAAAAATTTTACTGTAATATTTAATACTTTTCATGTTGTATCCACAACAAGATTGAACTTCTATTGATTATTCAACCCAGTGCTTTTCATCAATATCCGCCAGCTTTTATTGCAAAACAACATGCTTAAGGATTTATTCAGCGAAGATTGGCAATTCAACTGGCAGACTTCCATCGAAGCATTCCGCTAAAAATTGTGAATTTTCACAAAATTACAAAAAAATCAGTAAAATCCGCTGAAATATTTTAGAACAACAAAAATTTCGTCCCTACCAACACTATTGGCTCTCCGCTCACCAGTTATGGTGAACTCGGTACTGACAATGACGGAGTTTGGTCAAAATTCGCCGGAAATTGCGAAAAATGGCCGTTTTTCGGCGCACTCTTCGCCGGAGGAAGTTCTGAACATTGATATTCAGCGAAAATTTTCGGCTAATTCACCGGAAACCGTACCCGATAACAAAATTTTGGTTAATGCTTCGCCAGAGAAAACCAAACAAGAACAATCGCAACCAAAAGTAAAAGAAAACGGCAATTTTTGTCAAAATTCGTCTGAAAAAGAGAAAATTGCGGAAATTTTCCCGCCACCCGGTCCACCACCCGTTCGACCACCGAGACGTGCCCGCGCCCACCCAATCAAGATCAACACCGTTAAAATTGCTTTCGAGTTGGTGACGATTTTATTTAATTTAATTTTGCATATTTGCATCGTTGAGTTCCATATTTTCTCTAAACCTACCAGAAATTCCGGATATTTTGGTGTAACATCCGTACATAGGTTTCCGTATGTTTTCTTTCCTCTTTAAAAAACGATTTTCGAATTTTCCGAGTAGTTTTTTCGGATTTTATTTGTTTCTATATTATGCATTTGGCAAATTATCGTAAGCAGACTACACAACTTATTACACTCGTACAACTCGGAAACGGTTGGTGCCAACACTTAGGTTACTATTTATAGACCACAGTAGCTTGGTACTCTAGTAGACGACCATCTGAACCACATGGTTCGGGAAAAAACCACTATTACGGCGGGTGGCACAAACTTACTCTGGAAATGGTTTATTCACAATGCTATCTCAATTGATCTCGAATATGAGAACACAATAACAATAAGTTTAGGCTATCATGGGTGCGGCCTGAGGTCCGTATTCCATTCAATGACCGTGCCGCAATCAAAATCGACTCGCTAGTATGAAACTTGTTTGGTTGTGTCTATGCGCTCACGGGTATCAGCAAAAACATAAGAAGTGTATTGGAGAAAAATTATGCAGGTTCAATTAAGAATAATTTCACACTATTGGTTAACTTTTGGCAGTTTTTTTCGAATCTGTGTAACATCAACAAATCCCTGTCATGTATCCTAATCAAAGCCAGTAAGCCATCACGGTGTCACATCCGTTGGGCGATAAGCCATTTATTGACACACTGTGTACACGGGGCACATTCGACTGAATGGTGGGGATCGTGGTGACACCGATTGTTTTGGTATCCTACATGTTTACATGGAACGTACTAACACAATTTTATAAGCTCTTTTTAGTAATAAAACAGCTCATTAATTCGTTTGTACAAGCTGTTTCCTATAAAGCGCTCTTGAAATTATGGAAATAGATTTATTGGGTATAATCAGTTTTAGTATATTTTTCATCACTGAATACTCTAACTTCAAACATCTTTCCCGTCATGTTCGAACCTGAAGTTCCATGTTCTCGATTAAATCCTAACTGTGGGTACATGTGAAAAATGTCGGATACTCTGGTACGACTGGTGGCGTCAGCCTTATCACGTCTAATTCTCTAACAATGTACTTTTAGCTTTGTTGACATGGTAAACCTATTACTATGTTAATGGGATGTAAATCAGATGCTTGAGAAGGATTATCATGCATTGTATTTGTCTACGAAAAAAAGGCTTCTTAAAAGAGGCGAATTTTGTGAAAGAGTTTAGCTTGGGACATGGAAGTTTCGAGGTTATTTTATCTACAACTTGAGGGAAAAATACCATATAGGGTAAAATCTGGTTTTTATGGTGCCGTGAGTTACACCATTGCTCATGTATCACGAACTGGCGGCGCGCCACACCAAGGAAAGGGTTAGGGGCTTACAATGATGTTATTAGCTTACAATACCCACACACACATAGCTTTACCAATGAACCTTCAGCGGTCTCAGAAAATATTGAGAATTGAAAAAGTGCAGTTTTCGATGAAGTAATAGCTGAAATTTTGCTTCGGACCGGAAGTTATTCTCTGAAAACTGACAATGATCTTATTATTTGGACAAAATTTCATTGGTTTCCGACGTTGTTTAACGTTCGCCGATTCTAGCAACCAAGACGAGTCACCGTTGAGCGGATTTAATTTTCCGGAGGAAACTCAGAAAATTCGGTTGACAAGAATGTGATTATTTTCGATTTGGATGAGAAAGTTCCACACATTGAAGAGTCCACACTTGTTGGAGAAAAACGTCTTTATTTACACCTTAGACGTAATACAATGATTCTCTCTCGCTTGGTAGTGCAAAGTACAGACACCAGGAGTGCTGGAAACTTGGCATTCAGTAGCGGACGAGAGAAGACCGAAAAGAGGAATTCCAAAAGACGGAGTTTGTTGCCTTAAATGTACATAGGTAAAAAACTCCGAAGTGCTATTCCCCCCTCATTGAAGAAATCCCCTTCTTTTGGAGAATTGGCTCTTGTCCACCAGTGATTGGATTGGTACGGGACTCGTGAAAACTCTAGGATTAACACAAGTGTTAACATACACACATGAGAATTCAGTGAAACAAGTTCTCTATAAAATTGTTTTTTTTATATGTTAGAAACAGCTGAAAACTGAAATCTATCGAGTTTCTTCCGTATTTATCAAATTGTTGGTATCCACTTTTTTGAAAACATGGTGGAAATTGCACGCATTTTTAGTCGGTACACACGGTTTGAAACCGTATTGACATTCTCAGTCAATTGACTCATCACTCCGTGTTTTGCATAAATTGTCAATTTTCATTTGATGTCGATATTATGATTTATTACTAGCACAACATGTCATTAATCAGTTTATGAGCCATGACTAAAATACAGTACATACTTGTCAATCATGTTTTCCCATATCGTGGACAGGTGGACCTCGCGGACGAGCTAACCCTCCAGAGGGACCCTCAAGCCTTAGCCTAAGTGTAAGCCTAAGTGTAAGCCTAAATCTAAGTCTGAGAGAGTGTGGCCCGGAAACTTTTGTTGCCGTTTCAATTATTTCCCTCTCTTTTGAGTGTTGGATGTTTCGCCGAGCCACTAATGATAGATACATGTATGTACTGCGTGGTCATTGAAAACACCATTTTGATTGTTCAATTTACTAGCGGATGAGAATGCGTATCTCCTGTTTTCGGCGATTTCAATAATTTCGGCGAGTTTTCCTTATTGAAGTGTAGGGGAAATATCCTCAAAACTTATTATTCCCTTTCGTTGAAAAAATTTCCATCTGTCTGGAAAAGTTGCTGGTCTGCCAATGGCTCAATTTTAATACAGCAGTGCTGCACTTTAATTGCGATGAGTGAAACATGAACGGATTGCATAACTGGATGAAAATCCAAATCCAGCAACCATGTGGATAACTGCCAAAATTGCTGTTTTTTTCAATGCAATTTTTTACTCATGTAAAAAAATGATTTATTTTACCAGTCAACGAGGCGTTTTGATTCATGGTCATAAAAAATTATTTGTGAACTTTAGAATTCGGATACCTGAAAATCTAAAATAAACACAATTCGCTGCAAATATCCGCCCAGCCGAAAAATCATCAGAATCAATTTTCAAAGGTCGAATGAAAATAAACTAATAAGCGTTCGTCGACCAAATACAGTATTCCAACGCGTGATTTTGACCGAGTGTGCTTTGCTTAGCAACCGAACTCAGCGACGTTGTGGCTTCGTGGTAATAGCATCACAGCCACGTACAATACGATACATCAGACTGTATGCTATAGGACGCTGGAAAAAAGGGCTGCAGGTTAGTAAGCCACGATCTAATTACAGTATATGTCACGGTCAGTTGGTCTCTTGGCTACATACGTAGTAATGTCAGGTGTAGATAGCCCTGTCCGCATATTTGGAAACTGCACCCACTTTTTGTCAAAATCCCAAATTCGACTTTTTTATTTTTGATTCACGGAGAGTCTAAGTTAGGCCATCTTCTTTACTAACGTACAGTCTTTGATCGGAACTAAGCCTGAGCCGTACAAACAATCAAATGGTTATTCGCTGTCGTTGGGTCGCACGAATTCTGACAAAAAGTGGATGCATTTTTCAAAATATGCGCCCTGTCCATTGATTACGCGACTAAATTTGGAACCCAGCCATTTTTTGTTTCAGTATGCGTGTTACATGCAGCAAATACTCAAAATTGAGAACTGTGAAAGAATCTCCCACTTTGGGAAAAAAGCAATGGAATAAATTAAGTTATTGTTTGTTTTCAACTTCAGTCTCCTAACCAACTGAGAATTGGATTGAATCAGTTATTTTAATTGAACGTTTATTTACAAACGTTTCAAATATACGGATCGACAGATTAGCCTGTACTGACGTTGGGAAATGTCTCAGATTTCTACGTGAGAAAGGCGGGCTCTATTTACTCAGAGTGTTATAATTAGAAAGAGAGTGCTCTATTCATATTAGTAGGTCGTTATACCGAGAATACATAATTAATCTAGATATTAATAAAATAAAAAGTAACGGCATCTGCTGAGCTGAAACGGATAACTCGGGTGTTCGAATTAGAAAAAACTGAACAACGGTGTGTGGCCTGAATATTTCACCTGTGGTGATTCAGGTTTAAATATACGGTAATACCAAACGACCATATTAAACCCACGTAATACTTTTTATAACAGTAAATACATTTCGGTTATCTGCGTGGATTAATCATCACGATGAGACATGAGTTGACGAAATCGTAATAGAAATAGTAAGCACAGGTATTGTATGTTTTACAATGTGTAGGCCGTTTGTTGTTGACGACCATATGTTGGGAAAAATATAGGATTTCGTATTGTTCAGCTGTTATGATAACTGTTACGATACGATTACAGCTGTTATGATAACTGTTACGATACGATTACAGCTGTTATGATAACTGTTACGATACGATTACAGCTGTTATGATAACTGTTACGATACGATTACAGCTGTTATGATAACTGTTACGATACGATTACAGCTGTTATGATAACTGTTACGATACGATTACACCTGGGTTACCCATTCAATTTTCGGGTTCGTCGGAAAAGTTCAAAAATTTGTTTCACTCATCAGACTCGCAAAACTGCGTATTTATCCGGTTGTAGAAAGTTTTGTGCAAGGCGGTCATCAGAAACTTTTTTAAGTGCATCAGATTCAGAACAAACAATTCGGAAATGCTCAATTAATGTCATGTTAAGATAATACGGTGCTTTTAGTGATATGGCTTGTTGAATGATTACAATAATCATAAGTACTATATATGAACTCTAAATATAGACAGTCGAGTGTGCTGTTCAGACAGCCGAACCTAATCAACATGTACCACGGCACGGGCGTTTTGATTCATACAGTACATAATAACCAATACGCCACTATAAGCAACAATTCTTTGCATGGAGTGGTTCCTGTATTGTTATTCCATGTCGTTGATTATAGGGTCTGTCAGAATTCATAACCTTAAATTATTGGAAACCATAAATCTAACAGTTACTGTAAAAAATGCTGGTTTAAGAAAAATACATCTGACTGAAGTTTTTTGTATTGAGACTGCATTTCATATTTGTGAATTTCCTAGACTGCATTCCAAGTCGTAATCCAACAATCATCAAACGTAAAATTATTCATTTAATTGGAATAATGGAACGAGAGAAACAAGAACGGCCACAGCAACAACGACTCCGAAAACGATGTTTCAGGGCTCGATCGTTTCGCGTGCCTCGCAAAGAATCAATGTTAGATTATTGGGTATTTTTTACAGTTTTACGTTTCACTTTCTTAAACATTTACCTTTCCAGTTGTTATTTTTTTCATGGGGTTTTTTACGTTGAGAACGTTTTTTCTTACGTATGCATAGCAAATATCAAGAAATCTTGTCATTTCACCCGCATTTAGTTTAAAAAATATGATAATTCAATATAAATAATCATTATTAATCTTTAACGATGTGCAGAGTAACATTGTTTGACAAGTTTGACCCTCCACGGCGCATTATTGCGGATCTCCAGGGAAAAAGGTGTCGCGTGGGCAACAACAACAACAACAACAACAACAACAACAACAACAACAACAACAACAACAACAACAACAACAACAACAACAACAACAACATCGGCAACAATAGCAAACAACTAAATGCCCTACTTACAACAAACACGTCTCATCGACGCGAAATACTCGATGTTGCGTGCAACAAAACACGACATAATTAATAATGTTACTTAATAACGCGTACGCCGTAACACTGGTTTTTTACATTTTACATGTTATTTTTCATCGTGTTACGCCTTTCTCGCGCGAAGTTTCGATCGCTGAAACAAAATATGTAAGTATGTATGTTGGGCTCTACTAATTGTGCAACGGATATTGGCGTTATAAACTCTCCCTTGGTGGTTGGATTATTATCATTGTTGTTGTTGTTGTTGTTGTTGTTGTTGTTGTTGTTGTTGTTGTTGTTGTTGTTGTTGTTGTCGCACAGGTGCAATTGTTACCACTGGGTGTGTTGCGACACATCGTTCGTCGTACTTCCTTCGGTCGTTGCGGTATTTTTTTCTTGTTTCGTCTTTTACCGATAACCTTGGATTATAACGTTCGTTTCGCGTTTCGAGATTTCGCGTTGCGCGTTTCGCCGTACTAAGATAATGTTCGTGTGTTTTCGCATCTGTAAACCCTTTGGTAAACGCGAGCTTGGGGTGGTCGACTTCTTGACAGATTAATTCGTCCGTTTATTATACCACACTGATACATTACCATTTAAAATGATTCTTTGTAAAATAAAATAGTTTTCGGAGATACGCATGAAACCAGTTAAGTTATAATAAACTGGTATTTTCTTTATAAGCTGTTATACAGTTAACTTTCAGTTAACTTACAGTACTTTTCAAATTTGCAACTTGGTTATCGGTCTCTTGACAATGGATTTTTGGGTGGTGTAACTTTTTCCATAGTCACCGGCTCGATTGCCGTTGTGCAATGATAGCGTCTTGGTATTATAGTGTTGCGATATTGGTGAGATGGATTAAATCTATCGATAGTTAGTCCGACTTTTTCAACTGGTTGGTTCAAGTTCACGTCTCTTTCTTCTTCTACACATCGGTCTGCTTGATTTTGTTCCGATGTATATCTACACATTCATCACAATATTTATGCAAAACTTTATGCACTTCAGGATTTTTTCATGTGGTAATTTTCTTATCCCTCGTTTTCATGAATTACGCGATTATGATCACGCGTTTTTTCATTGGTTGTTTGAAATTCGAACTTTAGACAAAGATGAATTCATTCATTTTAAGATCATTCATCAAAAAGTATGTTTATCATTATTTTCGCCAAGCATTCGGGTCTTTAGCCAAGAATGATTAATGGGTTTGTCTTCATTGAATCTGAACCTCGTTTCTTTTTTGTGTTGACTACATCCTGACTTCATGTTGCGCTCTAGTCATGTGTACTTCATCCATGGGAATCAGATCACATGAAGTTTCACTAAACATTTCTTACGAGAACGAATGAAGGGGGATTTATAGAAAGCACATAGCTAATGTCCACAAACTTGAAAATACTTTTGTTTCAACAATTGTCATATTCCATAGATCATTATTCCACAAATATTAAAATTACCGTTGTGACTTGGGTGGCATCAGACACTTCACATGGATACGTTATCTCTACTCATAAACACGTGTTTTATGGATTTTAAATGAAGTCTGAAGTAATACGAAGTGGCGTGGCAGGAAACGGTGCAATCATTCATCATTTCTTCAATAATTTTCTTACCAAACATTAAAACTTCTACGAAACAAGAGAAAAGAATCTTGTTATATATTTAGAAGAGTAAGAATGGGAAAATAATTGTTTTTTGTTTCTACAATTTTTGTGATCCGCCATTGACATCGTAACAAAACATGGGATAACCAAGAACATCTGCATCTGTTGCGCATTCGTTATCCCGCGCGACAACACGATTTCGGATTAACAACCGAATCAGTTTCGGTGTTGCGGTGATGCACAGATGGGAAAATTGTTATAATAAAAAATTATCCCCAGTCAGGAAAGTAATTTTTGCTGAATATTTTTTGAGACTGAGCTAAAACGTGAGGTTTCCCAAAAAATGTTTTCCCATCCTGTTGCTGATACTAGCGTAACGTCCTGTCGCACGCTGTTGCACAGATGTCTGGGCGTTTTTGTTTCGGGATTAGATATTACAAAATGTCCGACAGCTATTTTTCCCCCAATGGGAAACAATTTCTACCTAACTCACACTTTCCTGTCACTCAACGGGCGAAACCCTACCCTTGGTTGGGAATTTTCCCTTAATTTGTTGTTGCGGATACGCTCGCGTGTTGCGCTGCTACGCGGAAGTCAGACATTTGTTGCTGGATTACATTCTGAGGAAATCACTTATGATTTCGGATTTGAGATCTCGCATGCTTGAGCGAAATATAATGGATTTAGTTGTAATTTAAAAGACATTATAATCAGTCTTGACAGTCCTGTGTTCAAAAATAGAATCACAAATGGTTGTGGTATCTGCATTACGTGTCCCCATCCACAGTTTCATGTACAAGTCTACTGATTCAACGGAACCTGATCGGCTCTCGTGGCTGATTCATAAATTTATGGTTACTATGGAAAAAAGCATCTATATATATAAATTATATCCCACCTCTGATTTTTGGATAAAAAACTGTATATCGTTTGTTCAGGTTCACCATTATAAATAGTATCCCAACACCTTTCTATGTATAAAAAAACTATTCACTTCTGATTTTCTTCTCTTTCTCATTTTTTTCTACCTGGCAAAGATCGCCGACCCGCCTGGACCGTTCGACAAAGACGCGACAAAAGATGTACATAAATACGTACTTACATTCATGTAAGTACTGGGGGTCTGGATAGCCAAGAGGCTGATAGCCATCTCCGAAATCAGCATGTAGACTCGCATCATCGTGCTAAGTATCGATATTTCTGACTAAGTAGACAACGTCGAACATGATGACACAGGATGTGATACACATTCAACATGTTGTATTACATATGTTACATATTATGTTGGTTTGGTGGTAAATCTGGTGTGATTATCGAACTCAGCGAAATCGTGGTTCTTTAATAGAACACTTATGCCTAACATTTTGTCATGGAGTATCATTCACGAGTAGAAATCGTGCGGTATTTCTCACCGTGACATGTTCAAACTCACGAAGTCAAATCAGGCGTTACAAATTTTAGGAAGTCTCAAATAAATTTTATTGCTGCAATGTGATTCCGTCATCGTGAACTTTATATACTATCATTTCAGTTCGTAGATTTCTACGAACCGTTCAATTTGCCAATGCCGGTGTAAAATCTTAGACATTTGAACTAATCAAAACCCAGAAAATGGAAATCCAGGTGTTCAAAAATTGGGTCGTTAAAGTTTTTTATTGTTCGAATTTGTATTCGGTTTGAACAGCTGTTTTGTCAGACGAACCGCGGCCAAAATGTAATGTGAGACCATAAATACTTGGCCGCATACTTGACGTTAGCCGACATGAAATATGTACCACAAATTTCCAGTTGTATGAACGTCAGCGAAAGAAAAGGTTTTCAATGGAAAACCATATCAGACAACCGTTTGTAAAAGTACTTGAAAGCCCGACATTTTCTCGTTTCGTGTGGTATGAATTAAAAAAGACTTTGCCTTTTGACGCAAGGTTTTTCTCAGATGTTCTAACATCCGCCAAAATTTCAGATGTTCGTGAACTTTGCCACAAAAAGTACGCGATTTCAAACTGCGATTCGTCATCCATTAATCTCTAACGTTGTCCTTCTCAAGTCATTTTGTACCACGAGTTTTTAAAGTTTTACCAGTTGGTGTAAATGTAATGTGATCGGAGTCACCCATCGACATCGACCAGTTGCTGACTAACCAACGTTCCGTTGACTCGGTTGAACTAGATTTTCCGTGAAACCGACTTTTTAAATGGTCGTCAGATTTGACGACTTTCTCCGAAGTCGTAGATTATGGGAGTTTCTCAGTGAAACTGGGTTAACATGGCAAGCAAATTTGGTGAAATCGAATTTGGCGTTTATTTTACATATGCTCAAAGTTGATATTCAACGCCGACTGCTTTCCGAAAAAACGGAAAGTTCTGTTGCTCGCTTTCCACTTCTTAATGGTGATTTAGAGGACCGCCCGCGGAGCAATTCATAATCATGGCGTTCCCATGAAATAGTGCACTCCGTTATTGATATATAGTATTTAGATAGCTGACATTATATAGGTTTCTTAGTCATCGTTTTTAGGGTGGAACACAGAATTTCATGTAAACTTTTGTATTCTACTAACAAAGAACCGGCTCTCCTTTCATGTCTATAGTCACCGTAAAACGAAAGTTGTATGTCATATAATAAGTTGTTTGTGCATTAAAGCAGTTCTTTAAGCTGGTGGTTACAAAAACCAGATCGAATAGGGTCTTCTTGATATTAGATAAAACATTCTGAACGAACCATTAACGTTAACGTTAATCAATCACAAACCTTTTGTACGGACGTTTCTAGACAACCTGATAGTGTGCTTCTTCCAAATCTGATGCCTTCTCAAATTGAGTTTCTTCCTCAATGATACATAAACACTATAATCATGGCATAAGGTCATTTGGACAAAGATTAATTGGACAAATTTACTCGGACAAAACTATCCAATTATAATCATCATACTGATTCATCTGAAGAGCGCCATAAATAAAAAGATAATCGCTGCTTGATTAATGCCGTCTCATTCCAAGGTTCTTGTCCTTTTGGTTGCTCGCAAGAAAATGGCGAAGAATTAATTCTGACGTCCGCGCAGCTTTCTGCCAGAAAAAGTACGATTGAGGAATTATGGGTTCATCTCATCCACCAAAGTCTTTACGATGCCATTCATTCTTCAACCCAGATCCATCTGAACTCATTTGTTCGTTACTATGAACCATAAAAAGGGACATTCTTTGCCATCGAGTAGTGTCGTGATGGTTTTTGCCACCGAGACATTCTACCACTGAACACTTCTGAGGGATTTCATAAACTTTTTTGAGGATTCTGCTTTTTTGGTTTTTAGATGTCTTACTATGTATGTTTGTAGATATTCTATAATACATACAGTACATATGTCAGTCTTCTGATGCGTGGCTATATATTTTGTTTAGACATTGCGTTTGCATCAGTACCCACACAACAGCATTCACATTTTTCTTATGGAAACTGAAAATGAGAAACAGCTTTCAGACATAGTACGTACTGTAACCTTGTCGCTATTTTCAACAACAACAACAACAACAACAACAACAACAACAACAACAACATTAACAACAACAACAACAACAACAACAACAACAACAACAACAACAACAACAACAACAACAACAACAATCCATCACTGCATTCAATGTTTGTACGAACATTAACAACCGAAATTGAGTACCATCTTGTTGTTGCGTAAGCCGACTTCAACGAAATTTTACAACAACTTTGACGAACGCTATAGTTTGTCCATCCGACCCCCCCCCCCCCCCCCCACTAACATCCGATGACCCATCATCGCCGGGTCGTCTAAAAATTTCGCTGGTCGTTCGTTGCTCTTTACTCAACGAAAGAAACACAATCATCAACAGAGATTTCAGCGATAAAAACATTCTGTTTATACCGCAGTTTCGACGCGCAGATTTTTCTCAAGTTTGGCGAAATAAAAAAACTAAAATGGCAGCTTCAAGTGTGGTACATGGTACACTGATACAGGTCAGAGCCAGACCTCCGCCGTTACAGCCGCACTATCGAACTTCGTTCACCATCTCATCCACACCCGGCCGCAACAACAACAACAACAACAACAATATTGTACATTTCATGAAAAATCGTCCCGAAACCTCCTCCTTACGCTCCACATCGACAGATTCTTCCTCTGGATTTTCCTCCAATCCTTCACCGACGAAATTCGGCGAAGCCACACTGCAAAGTTCGCCGAAAATCACCGAATTTTCATCAAAAATTGAGTATGCCGAAATTGCGTCATCAACATCAACTCCAACAAGAATGAGAAGTCCAGCGATGAGGAGAGATACACCGACGCGTTCGACCAGTTTTACGCAAACCCTTGATATTGCGCCGGCCGGTGTAAAAGTGACCAGATCACGAAACGGTGGTACACTGCATGAGGATCGCAAAGGCATGATCATCGTGAAGGCCAAGCCCATCTGGGTCATCAGGTTGGTAATTTTTCTAGATTTTTCTTAAAAAGCATAAAAATTAATTTCTAGATTTTTCACCTTGATCGTATTTTTCAGATTTCATACAAGCTCCAGGTAAGGTTGAGAGTATTCTAGTACAGTAATGATGTCCGGTATTTATGCGTGCGGGATTTTTTACTATGGAATAGTTTTATGGTGAACGGATTGTCTTACTTCCGATGAATGTATGAGTAGATGTACGGGTCGAGTTCGTTATTGTAAAAAAACGTATAACTTTGACATGATGCATCCGAATATATCGCCTTCACGCCTTCTTTCTCAGTGTCATTTAGTATTGTGTTAACTTGGTATAAATGTCGCTTGTCATTGCATAGATTTTCATCCGTGTACAGTAAAAGTTTATTACTACAATTCAGGTCAGTACTTCCTGCTTAACATCGCACAAAAGGGCACCGCTCAATTTATATCGTTTTTATGATCGTGAAAATTACACATCGTGAATATCATGAAATGCTACTGTACTTCTTGCCCAATCAACCAGCGTTACAATAACACAAATAAAAATATGTAACTAAAAAATCCTGACTATTTGCTACACAAAATGTCAAACTTATACATAAAATTCAACCTACCGCAGCCATTTAATTGGCTAATAAAACGCCTATTCAAAACAACAAGACAGGATATCATACCATGCAAAACCATTAAACATCTATTAAACTAGTGAAAGGCCTAGGCCCTATAAAATGCCATAAAAGCCTGCTCTGTACAGACATAATTCGCCGGGTTTATTGGCCTGATCTAGTGCAATATTTACATGCTCAATACATACATAAAATTGATAAAAGCTGCATAGAAATGATAAAATACAAACAATCAAAATTAGCAATTTTGATGAAAATTCGGAATCTGATCAGTAGAACGCAATTCGATTAAAAAAAATTTGATTCATATAATAGTAGAACGCAAATTTGATTTAAAAGTAATTCACGCCGAAAAAACATGTCCAAAGAAAGCAAAAGTTCTGTCTTCTTTCTAGTAACGAGGTAGAAAATATGTAATGCACCTTTATCTGTCTACATTAGTGAGTCTGTTTGACCGATTCCGCCCTCGCCCCTGCTACCCCTATCAAAATTAGCCGGCTGTAAAACTACCCTGTTCGGTGTGGTATCGGAGCAAATCATTAGGGAATCGGTGTTGAATTTCAACAAATCGACTCGACATTTCTACGGAGCGTCCGAGAGGGTGGGGAATGGGCGGATGAGGAAAATGGCAGATGGGGAAAACAATCGACTTGAAACGTTTGCCACAAATATATATACTTTACTGTTGGATTTGGCATTTTTGCATTTTTTTACTAACTTATTCGTCTTCCTGTGCATGGGAAAATTCCTAAATCGGTAGCCCACCGTTTCAAATCATTCATTACACCCACATCCTATTGAATTTTCTATTTTTAACTTTCACAAAAGAGGGGCATTATCCCCTCCCTACCGCCCATATGCAATGCCCTAAAACTGCGGGTGTCCCAAGGGGAATGCCAGTTTATTATACACGATATTTACTCTGTGAAAATTCAAACGACATTCAGTAAATCCAACCCATTTCTGATGCTGTACATGTGTCTGCATAAATTTGTCTGAATTTGAATACGAATTTCTTTTTATTTTGATAAATCTCTGTATTTCTGGTGTTTTCTCGTTCGAACTAATATTTTAAGGATATTGTTCGGTTAGAATTACGAACAATAGCTTTTTGCTGCGTATCAGAACTGATTGCGTTTTTAGGTTTGAAATCTCGGTCACTCAAGCAAACTTTTATTCTCTTCACTAATTTTCCTGAACGGAACATTCGATTCGGTACATTTCAATTAGCTTGCCTTTAACTAAAGGCCAATCATCAAATAATCATTATTTACTTGCTGAATCCTTTTTTATCAGAAGGGCATTAATCAGTAATGACTTTCGGATGCCCTTTACCTTGGAACGGCTTAATATGCGCCTCAGGGATCGATAACATGCGAAACGAAACGAAACGAAATTCCAGGCTTTCGTTTCGCATACTTGCGAAACGAAGTAACGATTTCGCTAGGAGGTTTCGTTTCGCATGCTTAACGAAATTTCGTTTCGTTATCGATCACTGATGCGCCATCCGTTTATAGTAAATCATCCATCAACCTTTTCATAGCAAAAAATCCTACGAATCCCACATAAGCATCTCAATCTGATTGTTGTTTACGTTTTTTTCGTTATCAAAACTGTGAATGAAATTTTCGCTGGTAAATGATATTTTTTTTGCAATCTCACACAAATGGTTTTTGAAACTTTCACAATGGTTAATTTAAACAATTAATTTTCACATGGTTGTTCAGTTTGAAGCAAAATTCCCCAACGAGAAAAACTTGAATTTATTTTTCTCATCCGTTTTTTCTCGAAAAAAATTGAAGGCTGAATGCAACCACCCCGACCAATTACGATTGATTGTTTCTGTGTTTCAACATTCCGCCCGAAACGCCATCTCAAGGTTGCATTCGTAAAAATTAATGGAATGCCGCTTGTTGCGGGCAGTCGTTTCAGCTACGCTCTATAATCATATTTTATGAGACCAATTACCATTTTTGCGTTTTTCTCGAAAAAAAAGCTTTTATGGTAATGCAGAGAATTCGAGGCTCAGCTCAGGTGTTCCACAAACATTATTAACCAATATATTTATATTGTATTCCACTTTTTTATTATTTAGTTTTATGAGAAGTTTTATACGGCCGGACACGTTGAATTGAATACCTGCTTGCATGTAGTAACACTCCAAATCTCTTCAAAAATCCACTGATGTTCTCAAACGACGGAATCTGAAATTGTTTTCTGCAACGTCGAGTAACGGCCTTCGGAATTATATTGAAGTGGACCGAGGTAGTTTATTTATACTCGCTTACCTCCGTAAGGACGAGAACTTTGGCCTCTCAGTCAGTGGCGAATGAGAGTCTGAAGAATGTTGAATTATCACTCATAGTGGTTTATGAAATCTGGATTTTTTTTCATATAAAGGGAAGAGGTTGAAACACTTTATACAGAGAATTTCTCACTGATAAATGTTCTACCAGATGCATATCCAATATACCCTTCCCACATCACTGTGCGGATTATCCAAAATAGAAGTTCTACAATGATAAATATGACACTCATTTACTTGTTGCAAAAATTATGTAAACATAGAATTTCTACAAAAAACTCAGTTTTGCTAAAAAAAATTGCTTATTTACTGTTATTTCCCCGGATGCTGTCGGTCAGTGACTGTGACGTTCCCTGAATCGAATCTGCATAACATTATAAAGGATGTCACTTGTCGTTGTCCACAGTGACGCAAAGCTTCCCAAAAAGGCATACATAGTTTCCAGTTTGAGGTTCTTTCAACCACAACAAAGGATAAACCCTTTGTTTTTAAAGTCCCCAGTAAAGAGGAATTTCACTGCCCATTTTCCCCCGCTAATGAGTATTTACTACCAATGCGTAACATCTTGTTATTATTACTTAGTTATGCACTCATGATGCAGTTCACCCTTAGCACTTACGATTTCACAAGTGCTTATGTAATCATCTAAGCGCACTCGCTCAAGTGCTTTTTAATCCGGAACAGCAAAGTTTACCGATAAAATACATATTTGCTAATAAAAATTAAGGTTTTTTGAAGATTTTTCAAGATTCATTGCATAAGTTATACAACCGATTAAAGTTCAGCACCAAAAAACTAATTATACCTGTAAAAATGCTATCTCAGCATCATTAGCCCAGTTTAGACATTTATTATGCTGTTTTGGATGTGTGTTGATTTAGATCACATATTCGGTAATAAAAATTTATATCCTGCTATAAAGCCTATAAATACTATAAAATAATGTCTTTACTCAGGCTTCTGTTCAGAAACTCTCTAGAGAGCGATTATTTTGGCGCCGCTAAGGCTCGAAACGGGTGTTTTGGGGTGTGTTTAATGAATTTATTGATGATAGTTTAATAGAATAAATTTATTATTCAACTAACTGACCTTTGTTTTATTTGTTTATGACAGAAAAATTTCTTATTAGAAAATCTGGCATAAGAAATTTACCGCATGTAAATGCCAAATGAAATAATGGAAGAATACACCATGACTAAATCGTATAATAATTCTTTCATTAAGCGCCAATATGTAGTAGCACTTAACGTAGTCAATTACTTGATTAGTAACGCTCGTTTAACTGAATTAACGTTGTCTTTGTTTTTTCCTCCAACGTTGAATTCAATTGTTTGTTGTTGTTGATGTTGCTGTTGTTGTTGTTGTTGTTGTTGTTTTGTCTGAATCTTAGTCGAATTTCGGACTACTGATGCGGCGAAGATTTCATTCGGCTACCTTCGAAGAAATCTCGTCAATTTTCTCACTTTCTCCGGTACAAGGTGCCTATTAGACATTTGTTGGGTATCATGTTTCCATGCCTCAATGGACGAGAAAAAGTGGAGGCGATCGAGGTTTTTTCAGTTTTTTTCATTCCCCCATGTTTTCCAAAAACAGTTGTTTTTGAAGGAGCATGTCATAACCATAAATCTCACTTCTATAACTTTCTCTAAATTTATCAGGAACTATTGTCAATATATGAACATGTACGTTACCAAGTCATACACCCACGTGCCGGTTAGCCATTTGAACATCTGAAATTCGAGTGCCAAAGTGTACCATGCATTGTATGTATGTACGTTTCTAAGTACCTCTGAAGGTACCTACAAATCAATAAACACTAGCTAAAACTTTATTCCATTGTGTGTCCTGTAACCTGTTACCAGAGTCTATATATGTAAGAAAGGAAACTCGTAAGTTTGGGTTCAGTTTACCGTAAATCACGTGTTGGAGTACATTAACTGCTTTTAGGACAGTTTGTTCTATATAGAAAACGTGTATCGTACCAAACCAATCGCCATTGACTAATTTATTATATGCATATCCCATTTTCACAGAACAAAAGTCTTCAGAGTAAAGAAACGAGTCCCTTTGTACTTGTGGAGAAGTTTTACAAATAAAGAAAAATGGCGCGAATTCAATTATGTTATGGAAAAACCATGAAACTTGCCTGATCAAAAATTTTGTTTATTCCAATCAGGCTCCTGTAGTCATTAATGTATGTACCATGCAAAAATATGTATCATACACTTAGTTTCGTTTGGCACGCGAGCCCGACTGGCTTTTCTCTTCCCGATGCCGTACCACGTGAAGTCTCAAGTTTCATGTCCCTCACGGCACGTATACTTGACTAACTTTAACCAATGTAACCCTTCTTAAAAAATACCCTTAACTAGAGTTTTTTCCTCAATATGTGACTAAAACAACCTGCAAACTACTAATCTTTTTATGATAAGCTCTAATCTTTGATGAAAGTCCATGCCGTTCGGAGGGTGGTTTTATCCGCCCAGTATGATTTCAACTCTCATAACCGGTATTGGTTGTACGATGTTTGTACTACGCTTATTATCTACAACGCCAAGTGGAGTGTTTCTCGTCATGTTTTCGATTGAATTTTGACCGAGCGACAGTACTTCAGATTTTGATAAATCGTACAAAACGTGCATGTACTTCAATAGTACGACCTTATCAGGGTATACTGTATGTACTTATGAATGATACCTATGATGAATGATTCAGACAAAGTCGATCAGCGAATTTTTTTATGTCAGTTATGGTATGTATCTAATACATGCTTTTTAATCAGAATACTATTTCTGTTATTTCTCCATTTCAGATTATGTTTAGTATTGGAAATAAAAAAAATATTTTCCAATATTTATTAGCAAACATACTGGTAGTTTTAGCATGACTCTGTATCACCAAATTATAATCAGAGCAGTCCATAACAAACTTTTTTTATCTCAATCCCATAAACATTGGAGTATCTCAACATCTCCAAATTGGTCTGATAGTAAAATAGTACACTCCAGTCTTCTTATTGATATGCTCCGTAGTAAGTTATCTAGTGGAATACTAAAACCGACGGCGGCGCGCGCCCAGTTTTCTCATGTACTTTCATGTTCCCCCTCCACCCACTTTATTGACTACATGAGATTCTCATCCCCCCTTCTACCCGACCCTAAACGGTTGTAGTATTAGTTTACAAACAAACTTTCCTATCACGACCAGCCATCCATCTAGATAGTCTTTCCGTGCCAAGAGTACTACCGAAATGATTGATGTACTGTATATACTGTTTTCGCATGTACTAGGGTAAGAACATGAACAAGGTATGAACATTTTCGATCATTGTATGTACATATATTTTTAGTTTTCTCAATTAATTAGGAGACTGAATTGGAATGCACGCCCACTTCTTCTCAGGAACTTATACGACTAATTGGCTGTTAAGGGGATTTTTGGAGAAAAGACTGTCTCAAACACTGTGTTTCGAAATTAGCACAAAAAAATACTAGAGTTTCGAAATTAGCACAACTATTTCATGAGTTCCAAAAAACGGTGTGAAACTCAACAAAGATACGACCATTACTTCCATTTGCACAAGACATTCATTCTGGCTGCCTAAGAGGCCTTTCAGCTTTTCAGCTGCTGAAAAGCCAAAAAGTGCTTTTAACTTTTTCCGTAAAAAAACGCAAACATACTACATTTTTGGTGGACATGTTTGCTCAGAGTTTTTGTAGCATTTTACGGTTCGAACGGTGGAAATTCCCTCTTCGAGTGAGAAACATTTTTAGGTTGTCAGACCTGTTTATAAATTTGTCCAACTATTAACAATTAGAATTGGGCATCCCCAGCCCAAAGGATATTTTTTCTCAATAATGTGATGGGAGGATTGAATTGGCATTTTACACTTGTAAGTGCTGTTTGCATAGCCGAATGTCGGGAAAACGTGTTGAGATGAAACCGTTTAACACCGAAACCAGATGTAAATTGGTAATAAAAATTGAAATCTGATACTGTTTGTAGGTTTTGCCCAAACCATATGCAATGAGTCAGATTCAATCAGAAAATATTGCAAATATAATGGAATTTTTCATTATGGACGGACTGTTCACATTTCCCCGAGCCCGAATTCGGTTATGTGTCTGTGGAATTCAAGATATTTTTTTAGTTCAGTAAAGTCATTCAAGAAAGTTCGTTTCAGGTACAGTATATCCTATGCAATGTTGATTCACAAGTATACAGGTTACCACTGGCGAACGAGTCAAACCCCCAAAGGCAGAGGAATCTCTCCAAAGAGGGGGAAATTGGCTGTTTTCAGATCATTTTACCTACACGTTAGGTAACAAATTGTTCTTCCTGAAGTCGCCAAAGATGAGGGAATTCCCCTTTTTCGTTCTTCCGTGCTTCAGTGCAGGTTTCAGACCAAGCCGTCCTTTACAGTCATATCCGCTCTTTGTAACATTATTCCCGTCCATCGACAAGGGAAACATTCCACACAATAGCTAAGGTGCATTATAACCGTTTACCCCGGTTTCCCAGCACTTGATTTGTGTTACCGGGTAAACAGATTTCCCCGTAAAACACCCTTTGCATTTATAGTGTTTGTCTTGTTCTCAGGCGTAAGACAAAATATTTACCATGTTACGCCAAGGTATTTGTTCGTTGGCAAATAGTGGCTCTACACACTAACGGACGAGAAGGGGTGGGAAAAGTGGAATTCCCCCCTCTTTGGCAATTTCAAAAAGAAGAATTTGTTCCTTAAAGGTGTACGTAAAATGACCTGAAAACCGCCAATTCTCCCTTCTTTGGGAAAATTCCCCACCATTTGGAGGTTTGGCTCGTCCGCCAGTGGGTCTACATATACATTGTATTGCCGGAATCTCTGATGCCGCATTGCCGCATTTCCAGTAAATATGGCAGAATAAATCATTCTGACCGTGATATAGTGACTATTTGAGAGCTATGTTTCTGAGATATTGCGGTTTTGTACATCTTATAATTAACTGGTGAGAATGTACTTTCATTCATATTTGGAAGTTTATCTTGAAACCATGCATCGCTTCATGCTTCATTGAATATTCACAACGAAAATTTTGGTGTTCTTTGATTTTACCATATCGGTTTGCGTTGAACATGATTAAATGCAACATTTTTTCTGATTTTGCTGTATCATGCATCAGCAAATATTACATGGGGCAAAAACTGCCAAAGCCAAACGAACTGTGCTTTTCTGACCGGATCATAAATCACTGGCATGTATTCCATGTATATCAGATATGTGGTTTTACCATGAGATAATAGAAAAGTATACCATATACATATATCTACACAAAGTACATATATATAGAAAACTATACAATATGTATCTGTTTCCGACCACTCGTGAAATAAAACAACCTATAAAATAGTAAAAAGTCACACGATACATACATAGCTACACATTCATATGTATGGAATCCCGAGATGAAATGTATCACGAATTGTTCCCCAATAAGCACGTTATAAATTTGATCATAAAAAAACTTTATGTGCATATACAAAAAAAATCAGGTATATCTACACTGTATATCATAAAATGTGGATCAAATAAACAGGTGTGACAACATTGTTGGAATCTGCACGTTTTTGCTCTCCACACACCAAAATAGAAATTACACTGCCTAATTTCAAATAATACCGTTGTATCCAATCAATTCCGGAATCAATCTACGATTCCAAGTGATTTACCGGAAAGTTGCACCTGTAGGTTCTCGAAACCTAAGCCATACTGATATGGGCCGAAATCTCAGATTTGCCTTCAACGTTCTGTGCTCAATATTCACATACACCTGTTCCAAAAGCTTCAATGTTTATTTAATTATGATATATAAACATCCATGGAAGCCCAATCGTTTCAGTGATTGCCAAAATCCGCTCCTGAATACATAAATACATAATTATGTACCATAAATAGGAACTGCACGCAAGCTTATAGGCCTATCGCTCTAGACGTTTCTGCATGTAGTCTTCCCCGATTGATTACAAAACCAAATTTTCATGTGTGTCCAACATTGGGACACAATTAAGACTTACATCTAAGCACAAATTAGTACAAAATCAGCAAAAACCCACACACAGAATGTTCCCAAAAAGAAAAAATGGCGCGCCATCAAATTTATTCTCGTATGCCATTGTGATTGGTACATAGAACATATCCCCCAATACCACAAGGTATGGTGTTCGGCTCGGCATAATTCTCAAGAGCGGCCACGTACGTAGGCGCACCTTCCTTTCATAATACACGTTATTAGTATTATTAGAATATTATTATTAGCTTCCGTTATGGTCTGTGTGTTCCAAAAAGGCGGATGGATAACTAGGGTACTCTGACATTGAGATATTACTCATTATTTCGAAGAAAATCTGGAACGATGGAGAAGGCATTTCACCTGTTTTGATTAATTTCGCTTTATCCGAGCCAACTTCCTCGTTCGTTAGAATAGGTGTTCAGACTAGAGAAGGAGGGCACGAAAGCAGTTTAGCCGCTTTTTGAATGTTTCCAAGGCTATGCATTCATGTACATACGCAATACTAACAGTGAACAACTCTAAACAGTCGGTCGGTAATAAGGTAAAATTTTGAAAATCAAACAAAAATACGTGAGAAAACTGGCGCGCATTCAAATTTAGCATTTCAATTTATTGTGAATGCTCTATATACTATGTACCTATACACTATAGGGCGAGAAGAGAAGGGAAAAATTAAATTCCCCCTTTTTGGCGTTTCCAAGGAGTAGAATTAGTTCCCTAAGCTGTAGGTCAAATAGCCTAAAAAATGCCGCTTCCCCCCTCTTGGACAAAATTCTCCTCCCTTTGGATGTTTGACTCGTCCGCCAGTGTACCTCCATGACACTAATTGGCCGCTACACACCATGATAATAAGCCCGACTGCATGCGCCGTTGTTTGCGGTCGTTCGGGCATGTGGCAGTAGCTTCCGGTTATTCAGGTTCAGGTGATTGACTGACGGTGAAAAACATGTTCAGTCTGTCAATCAGTCAGTCAGTCAGTCATGTCAGTCATGTCTGTCAGCCGTCGGTCGGTCAATCAGTCTGGTCATCAATTATTATTTGTTGAATGTGTTTGGCAGTCTATTGATGCATTGTTGTATCGTATGTAAAATAAATAGTTGAAGCACTCAATCGGAACCAATTAGGACTTTTTTACATTCCAGTTTTCGCCAATATAGTGTTATGTATGATATCTACAATTATACATACATATTGTGCATATCCTAAGTACATTTGCATATACATACAGGTAAAATAACATGAGTTTGAATTTTATGTATGTCAGAGTCAGAATATTTATGTCATTGATTCATCAGCAAAAATTTGATCCGACGATTCGCGACAAATCCATCGGAATATCCAATGATCTGTCAAAAAATCTGCCCAAAGTCAATATTAGATTAATGAAATTTCTCTGCTTTTCCATTTGAATATTTGTTTACTGAAAATGAAAGATGAAAAATTTTCTGCAATGACTGATTTTGATGAAATGCATCTTAATTCCCTTGATCTCCCGATCCCTGCTCCTCCCCACGATAGAGCTCGCTAGCGGACGAGAAGGGGAGGGAAAAGGGGAATTCCCCGTCTTTGGCATTTTCCGAAAGTATTTGTGCCCTAAGGTGTAGGTAAAATGGCTTAACATCTGCTAATTTCCCCCTGTTCGGAAAGATTATCCTCCCTTTGGAGACTCGTCCGCCAGTGCTTGATAGAGTGCTTGATCTCCAATCTTTGATAGAGCTTTATGGGCGTCATAAAATCCTGCCGACGTCGTTCCAATGGATTACACATTAGATCATCTATGAAATAGCCACCTGCATTCTATTCTTTGTTTAAGGCATTTTTATTGTTGTTATTGAATGACTTTCTTCATTTTCACTAGATAGATTAGCTTGGGTTTGAATCTACGTAAATCGTTGGCAGCATCAACTCTTCTGGCCATGTCTTTCCTGCACAAGAATCCAGCTTCACAAAGCGTTCTTTTGTCATGTTCCCTGGTAGTCACCAGCGGACGAGAAGGGGTAGGAAACGTGGCATTCCCCCTGTTTGGTAGTTTCAATGGTAGTTTCAAAAAGTAGACGGGTGTTCCCTAAGGTAAAGGTAAAATGGCCGGTAAAACTGCCGATTTCCCGCTTTTTGAAGAAATGCCCCTCCTTTTGGGGATTTAGCTAGCCCACCAGTGCTAGTAGTGTTTGTCTACATTCATGATACTCGACATCTCTAGTCTCAGTCCCACCCTAATCTCTCCTGTCACAACATTCCAATCGGTCATAAATGTCTCAAATACGCCCATTAAACGGCGCACCTGGCAGCATCCAACATTTACATAGCGTACTCTCGTGTTTTCATAACGATTCCTTCATTTGGTGTAACCTTGAGCTACCCGTCACGTTGGTACCGAGATTTCCATTTTCATGTTCATTATAATCCGATGTACATATAATGATGTCATGCGATCCACGTTGGAATCTGAAATACTCAGATGTACCGAAAATGTATATGAAAATTAGGAGTTTCTGATAACCTACATGATTTTGTACTCTGAACCATTTCTTCCATTGTTAGTGGATATAATGGTATTTACCAATCTCCTCTAACAACATGATAAAGTTGTACTAAGTCTCGATCCCGTAACTTTACATTCCACTCGCCTACCACTCTAACGCACTAACCACTATACTATAGCAACAACACCACCAACATGCTCAAATTCGTGATTAATCCAACGGCGGTGGCGACCGTTGCCCCACAACTTAACGTCCAGACATCTGAACCATTACGCAACGGATTATCCTCTTACTCCAAGACGTCCACAACAAATCTAGATTTTCCGTCCACAGTCGGTCGTAATGCGACTTCACCAACGGACAGTGGACATTCGTCCGAGGGTAGCCGACTATCACCCAATGAAATTCCGTCCACATCTGCCTCATCCACGGATGGTCAGTCCACCGATGGACCGCCATCCAACCACCCGTCCACCACTAATCGACCCGTCCATCCTCCGTCCAATCCACCGAATCTCACACCACCACCCTCGATCGATACCGTTATACTCCGACCATCAGGTCGCGAATCACGGGGTCGTCAGAAGAAACCTCTTTTCACAGTCGGTGGTGGCGGCAGTGGAGGTGCGTCCACTCACGGCACTTCGGCAACGAATTCGTCGGCCAGATCCATCCGAGATTCCTCCGTATCAGCCACGGCGAATTCGACGTGGTACAGTGCGACGATGGCCAAACAACGTCGTCAACGATCGTCCGATTCCCGATTCTATTCACGAACTTCCACAACGAATGAAACATTATTCGGAGGCAGTACTGGTCAGTATCTGAATCAGCTACCACATCTGGTAATGCCCTCCACTTCTCGTGGCACAAACTCGTCGACGAGTCAAGTACCATCGATAACTTCGACTACAGTAACCCCGTCGTCGTTGGCCGGGTTTCTCGTTCAGAGAAAGTCGTCGTTTGTGAGTCAGAGATTCGTGACTGATAGAATTATACCGCGCGACGCTCATCATGGTAGAGACACATCGATGGTGCAACATCGGTTGTTGAAGTTTCAGAGGTTAGTTGATCCAAGAAGATCAGAGTTTTCCGCGACGAATTTTTATGATTCAAATAATGACCACCGATAAAAGATCGCGGATTATGTGAATTCCATTACTTAGTGTCCTACAAACCTGCGTCACCGATGTTATACGATGCTCTTTTTATCATATACGATTGTTCTACGACATTAAGAATACGAAGATATACAATCTGCTTTTGCACTCCATCAAATGTTTTTTACCAGGCGTCAGACGCCGACGCCTGCATGTCTACTTGATCATTTTCCAACATAGATCAAACACAATTCTTTTTCTTCGATGAGACGAGATCTAATTACAATATATATTTTTCATGTACTTTCTTACATAAATTAGAATTCATAAATTCCGCGCGTATAACCGTAGAAACTTCTTACTTCTGATGAACTTAGATAAAAAAAATTCCCGGAATTGACCACTTGAGCTTGGGATGAATCTGTCAATGTCTTGGGTTATTGTTAATCAACGAGTCATCGTTACACAAGATGACGCGCTAGTTTTTTTCTGTCCAGCTCAAGCAGAATGTAGTATATCAGGTTTGGCCAATAATTCCACAGCCGGCTTTTTCTGCTAATTACATACCTCGACATTTTGACAAGGTCGGACATAAAACATATTGAGACATACAACTGAAGTGATTTATCCGAGATTACAACTGAATGAAGGTTTGTTGTTTTAAGGCTGATGGATTTGTGGATTTGTGAGGTTATAAAAATTTAAATAAATAGAGTTCCTATCTTGGATCAATTGAATGAAAGCTCCAAGCAAAGCGATTCACTGAAACACCGCAACATTGATAAGGTACACTACACAGAAAACAAATAGGTAAAATAAATAAAAACTTAAAGTTAAAACTACTGCATAATAAACCAACTTATAAAAAATACATAAAACGGTAATTAACAAAAAATATAAAAACACTATGCATAAAACTCAAATTTAAATAGTTTATTTTATTTCAGCGAAAACAGCCAGTCGCCCTCGGTACAGCATCTGAACGGTTTCCACCAGCAAAACGGTGGGTCCTCGAGCCACACCAGTGCCAAGGAGACAACTTTCCCCGTCGCTAATGGAACGACTGACGATGAAAATGTCACTGGTGAGTTACTGATACATCACAACTTTTTTTCTTTTTTTCTTTGAGTTACGACTTTCTGTAAGGTTGTGAAGTGAAATGTTTAGTTTATAGTGGAGCATTATTTGTTAAGTAAAATATAACTGTCGCATAACATAATTTAATAACATTTATGTTCTAAGGTAGTTGAAACGATAGGTTATATTATTGCTATATTAATTGAAACTGCAACTCGAGCAGATCCCTGAACAGTGTATTTACAACTTTTCTATTTTCAAGTGTCGTTTAAATTTTCGGTCATTTTCGACATAACTAAAGACTAAAATTTCTACAATGACAGGTTCACGTAGCTAACCTTGCACCAATAATCAAATTTACGGCGTAATTGTGGATGTGTAGGTAATGGATATATGTAGGCATGGATGTCTATAAGAACTGAGCTCTTTTGATTTGCGTAAAATAATGAAAAACTCAACGCGCTCGGGCTATTAGATATCAATCAATTATCTGGCTAAGTGATACCGACAGGGCTGGAGTTCGTGTATTACCGTTTGCGTTAACGTAAATAATGTAAAAACACATATGTATATTGCATAATTTAAATAATTTTTATGTTTCGGTTGATATTTCATCATTTGAACAAATTTTGAGTTAAAACTGACTGTAAAAAACAAAACATATAAGAATTGGAATACCTAAACTTTGAATCTGAATCTGTTAAAAATATTTTCATTTTTAAGACAAAAAACTCCAAACCTGTCAGCACTTTGTGAATGCTCATGCAGTTTTACTCCTTCCCTCGTCAGCTAATGGCGAACAATTTGCCAACCAACCACAAAATCTGTCTGACTTAGTCATCATAACCATACTTGTTACCACTGGCGGACGAGCCAAACCTTCAAAGGGAGGGGAATCTCATTAAGAGGGAGGAATCGGAAGAAATTAGGCTACATATTTTACCTACTACACCTTAAGGAACAAACTCTACTTTTTAAAACCACCAAAGAGGGGGGAATTCCACTTTTTCGTTCTTCCTTCGTCCGCTGGTGCTTGTTACCGTCAACTTTTTCAACCGATACCCCGTGGCGTATATGATGTTTACCTGACCGTGTTTTTTGCACCCCATGATCTCAAACCAAATACTAGAAATTCCCTTAAATTCTCCAATGAAAGTAAATTCCAACTTAGCAGAATTTTCTCCGTTTCGGGTTATCTCATTTTTACCTCAGGAATCAAAATCCAAATTTTCAAACGGGGAAATATGGGAAAGGATGACTTTTATCTTTTCTCGTCCGCTAGTGGTTAAATAATTTTGATCGCGTTCTCAAGTTCACGCTAAGCGTGTGATTGATGGGTTTTTTTCATAAGGATAGTAAAATATAACCGACTCCGTGATGTCTGTGTTTTGACAAGTTGACATGACGTTCTAAAAAAGTTCATTTATCAATATAAATTTATTACTTTGTAGCTAGATTTCTGATTTGAATGGAATGTATAGATTTTTTTCACTTAGCGTATTATGAAGTTGCAGAGATAAGAAACTAGTGACTGTTTTCATTCGAAAAACTTTCTAATCACTATGATACGGTTACAGACATCAAGTTGATAAAAATGTTTAAATGACTTGAAATAGCAGTTATTCTTTGTATAACAACTTGGAACACAACCGTGCCAGTACCGTTATCAATTGGGAGTATAAAAAGGGAAGCGTTACACATGTGTGTCTTGTGTACATTTGAATTTCAATGAAACTTTTGCGGAAAACTTATACATTGTGTTTCTTCTCTTCTTGTTTTTATGTTCTTTTATAATTATTTGTGAAATTTTCAAAATTTTCAAAATTAGGAATTTTTTGCAGAACAATCGTTCGACCTGCAACTGAACGGTCGGATTAACGGACCCGGCCCGCACGTTTACTCGGTGAAACAAGTAACCAACGGACAACCACCCAATTCAACCAATACCAGTCGCATGAACGGATTCGGCAGTCAGGTACGTTGAGTTTCTCTAAATCAAAAACCGTTAAAACAAAAAAAGTTGTCATTTTATTTGTTAGGTTTTATTCAAAAGTTATTCTATTATTTTCCTTATAGTGATTCTTGTGCGCGCGCAGTGTCTCATGCATGAGGCGGAATACCCCTGTTAAACTTCAGTCAGTCAGTCAGTCAGTCAGTCAGTCAGTCAGTCAGTCAGTCAGTCAGTCAGTTAGTCAGTCAGTTAGTCAGTCAGTCAGTCAGTCAGTCAGTCAGTCAGTCAGTCAGTCAATCAGTCAGTCAGTCAGTCAGTCAGTCAGTCAGCCAGTCAGTCAGTCAGTCAATCAGTCAGTCAGTCAGTCAGTCAGTCAGTCAGCCAGTCAGTCAGTCAGTCGTGTGTATGGGGTCGGGTAAACTGGCCAAAAGGTAAACTGGCCAAAAGGTAATCTGACCAAATAATTTTTACCAAAGGGTAAACTGGCCAAAAGGTAAACTGGCCAAAAGGTAAACTGGCCAAAAGGTAAACTGGCCAAAAGGTAAACTGGCCAAATGGTAATTTGGCCAAAGGGTAAATTGGCCAAATAAAGGTAAATTGGCCAAAAGGTAAACTGGCCAAAAGGTAAACTGGCCAAAATAAAAACTTTACACCTAACAACATAAAATCAACCCGTTTATCAAAGGTTAACTTAAAATTATGAGCTTATCTCATCTTATCAATTACATCTACCTACAGTCTCTTCGCGAAGGTCCTCACCGACACTAGCGGACGAGGGAACAACCAAAAAGTGGAATTCCCCCCTTTTTGGCGTTTTCAAAAAGTAGGATTTGTTCCCTAAGGTGTAGGTAAAATAGCCTGAAAACTGCAAATTCCCCCTCTTTGATGAAATTCCCCTCCCTTTGGAGGATCAGCTCGTCCGTCAGTGCTCACCGATTACCTTGCTTAAGTTGGTCCACGATGTTTTTAGATACTTTGGTGCCCCCATAATCATGAATTATAGCCCGAATTATCTTCTCTTGATGAATTGTGAATGTTATAGCTGCAATTTTACTTGGTCATCTGTGTAAGACCTGTGTAACTAAGACACAACGTAAATCTCTCGATTCATAAATTTTTGGCTAACAAGAAACCTTGGTTATGCTATACAGGGTGTCCCATTTAAAAGTCACGTTTTGTTTTAGCTTTAATTTTTGTGAAGCTTAACCGATTTTGAAGTTTTATGCGGCATTTAATGGAGAATTTATGAACAAAAATTTTGGCGCATAAAATTTTGAAATCGCATTTTCATACCAATTTTTATGCTAAATCAACGAAAGTTCCTTATTTTCACTAAAAATCGTCGATTTATTCCTGTTTTTTTCGCACATAAGTAACAGTTTATTGGAATCTCCTGGTTAATGTTATCACAGTCAGGTAACCACTGCTTGAAATACAGGTGAAACATACCAGAATACGGTCTTTAAATCCTTCGATCCTTAATAGTTCCCAACGATGCGCGTGCTTTGGATGTGATTCCTCACATTTGGCCTCAGCTCTGTGAAAGGTAGCTCGAAGCTTACCGAAACTCAAAATTCCAAGATCCCATTGCTTTAAAAATATCAATATTCATCTAAGAAGGAACTAAAAGGCCATATGTCCGTGCAGATTACGAAGAATTTTGACCAAGTCATCATCCCTTTAGTTCAAGTGAGGGCTAATGTGAGGAATCACATTCAGAGCATGCGCATGGTTGAAAATTGGCATATGAAGGGGTGGTGATCATGTGGATGATTTAAAAGGCTTTTTCTGGTATGTTTCACTTGTAATTCCAGTAGTAGTTACCTGATTGTGACAACATTAATCAGGAGACTCCAATTAACGGTTATTTATGTGCGAAAAACAGGAATAAATCGACGATTTTTAGTGAAAATTAAGGACTTTCGTAGATTTAGCATAAAAATTGAAAAAAACATGCGATTTCGAAACTTTTTGGACCGAAAAAATTTGTCATAAATTCTCCATTATATGACGCATAAAACTTCAAAATCGCTTAACATTCACAAAAATTATTGCAAAAACAAAACGTGACTTTTAAATGGGACACCCTGTACAGACTAGTCTGAGTTTTAGACGAGATTCATGGCGTGCACTACTACTATGCGTGGATAACTATGCGATTTCTCGTGGTATACAGTAACTTAAATTTATATTCGTTTATATATATGTCTTACTGTCAACATATAGAGCTGGACTCCAAACTATTGTCTTCATATGTATGTATGTACATACGTACGATTCGAAAACTTTATGAATCATTTTGTGATGCAATATGCACGTAGACTACATATTCATTGTTGGTTATAATAGTCTAATCCGACAAGATGAATTAATTAGGTTTAGAATAATGTAAACATTTGACATGTAATTGTTCCTAATTAATAAAGTGAAATAATTTGGCTGAAGGAAAAGCTGATAGGCGGTTATAAACATCAATCAGTAAACTAATTAGAAGAACTTAATAGTTAACATAATTAGGTACTCTTATAACAAGGTAAATTGGCCAAAAGGTAAATTGGCCAAAATAAGGTAAACTGGCCAAACGGTAAACTGGCCAAAAGGTAAATTGGCCAAAAGGTAATTTGGCCAAAAGGTAAATTGGCCATAAGGTAATCTGGCCAAAGGGTAAATTGGCCAAAAGGTAAACTGGCCAAATGTTTGGCCAATTTACCTTTTGGCCAGTTTACCTTTTGGCCAGTTTACCCCGACCCGTGTGTATAGATGACAGGAAACGACTAATCGGGCAATCATTACATAATACCTGATTTGGATGGGGTGAAAATAATACATTACATAGTACTTCTGATTCAGAAAGATTTAGCTGCATCTAGAGCATTTTATCTGCATCTTCTTAAAATGTTAGAAATTCCCAAAGAGAACGGAACTACCCTGTCATCCGACAGCGACTGAAGACCAGAGGCTATTACGTAAAAGATCGTTGGCTATTACATAAGGGTCAAACGACCTCGAGGCTGTTCTATGTATTATCGGTAATGTCTATCATGATGATTTTGTTCCAAGAACCCCCAGTTTTGACGGAAATAATCCATAAATCTATCGCGCTTACACATACATACATAGTACTAATGCATTTGTTGACTCTGAGCAGTTTTTCTGTTTTAGTTTCCGTCATGTCTAAACACAATTTTTGAGAAATCTTTGTTGTTTTTATTTGTTTATTTCAATGGAGCATTTACCGGAATGTTTTCCCCATCAAAGAAATATTGGCTTTGCCGACAGTTGTTTGAACGGCAGTGTTGCAGTTGTTATCGTAAAAATAAATTTTACAGTTTTTGTTGATTTCTCAATTCTGTGCCCGTTGAAACAGTTTTTATATAAAAATCTAACTATAGACCAATCATAATCTACGAACCCATTGAACCGACCCGCTATATTTGTCTTTAAATGACTCACAGTCTCACGAGGTCTGTCTGACTAACAGATATTTATTTTGTAAACCCAGAAAACCAGTCAAAACAAAATCCGTGTACCGGTTTATTTAGGTTCAGCTTGTTTTCAAAGAGATGCCATCTTCAAATAAATATAGGGATTGATTGAATAATAAATTTGTGCATACTGTATGTATTGTAGTTCTGATCATTACAAATTATATTGGATCTTCTTCATTACAGTATATTTGTATCTTCCAACTTATCTTAAAAATATTTCTGATTGGTATAAATAATAAAAATACAGCTGTTACCGTTTCCATCATTCTATTCTAGTTCACATAAATTAGTACGAACCATTTTTTATATCCTCATAAAGACACTGAGAAAAAATCATCGTATGTGTAGAAGTTTACGACTCTACAAACCAACTATAACATTTCGTTTCGATATGAGCACATGAAGTTTTTTAGAGTGACTGACTATAAAATTAGCAGTCGATCGGTTCACGTTTCACCTTACCTTTATGTATAACCCCCGAATGTATCGCTTGGACGCAAGTGCGGCTCTGATTGTCTGCTGACAGACCAGAAGTGACTGACTTACTGACTGACTGACTGATTGACCGGGAAATTCCAATGACTGTTAAAGTTTGTAAACAGTCAGTCACTAGATCACCTGACTGACTATCTTGATCTCGAGATATAAAACAACCTGTTTGCTACTGTACGGTTCAATTCGTGGAGTTTTCCTTTGTATATTTTCATGCGGGCTTGATGCTTTGATTATCTTTCTTTGGTAACTCATCCCAGTAAATAACTAGATATAGTAAAATAAATTTATACAAAAAATGTAATCTCCAGCTGGAACTTCAGTTGAGAAAAAAACGAAGTGCCACCGGTTAAAACAGCAATTATTCTCATGTACTTTCTGTCCACACCATCAATCAAGTACAGACTTTTTGGACGGAAACTTCGCATTCAGACGTCCGTAAGCGGGCATTCCGCTTCGGAAAGGTCCGTGTAGAAATGTAGAGGCCCGGCCATTAATATTGAAGTTTTCCCAAAAACACATTTTTTTCGTTTCTTTCACCACTTTTCTTCATCAAAAAATGGCACTGTTTATAGTTGTTATCCCTATTTTTTATTTTACCTTTTTCGAGTAAAAGGCATGTTAGCAAGAACTCTTTATTCGTAGGAAAAATTAAAGTTTCTCCTTGTCACGAAGTTCTCCAAGGGCTACATTATCCCCAATAATTTGAATTTCTTCGCATGATAGAGCATGATCAGGGAAATATCTAATAATTTTCAAGTGATACATAGAAATGTAACGTATTATATGTTCATGTACATGTATGTAGTTATTTATAAATCACTGAGAGAATTGCATTATAAAATGTTCGCCAATTCTCCGGATGTTAATCCAATTGTGACATTATTTGCTGTGCGCCTCCCACACTCAGCCCGACCCGGTTGTGGCCCGGCCTCGTTATTTATTCACAATCATTGGCAATTTTATTCGCCAAAAAAAAGTCTCCAGCATTCGTTATGCATGAGAACAAGGCTGATTTTGTAAAATTATCAAAAGTTTAATTATCACATGTTATAGAATTATCAAATAATTAGAAGACTAAATTTTCAAATACACGCCATTTTTCTGGTTGATCTTAATGCATTGGTCTGGTGAATGAATGGAAAAGTCGTACTAAAGTCAGAATAATGGCGAACTTTCCAAATTTATTTTCCACTTCAATGAATAAGTAAACTTCTCTTTAAAAAATTTTTCTCTTCAAACTAAAGTTCTAAACATGATAATGTTCACAATCACAACCAAACGTTAATACGTACAATAGTGTTTCTGAAAGCTGTTGTGCTGTGCAAACTCCTAAAAGTGTAATTTGTAATTGAATTCTGTGCACGATATCCTTATGTAAGCTGTAAAACTTATACCGTTCACCAGAACGGGTGAGTGTAAATACCATAAAACGATACAGCAAAATGGTGTTAACAAGACGTTGTTGTTGTTGTTGTTGTTGTTTTTGTTGTTGTTGTTGTTGTTGTTGTTGTTAACGGATTGAACGGCAACACAGAAAGGCAACACTTTATTTGGATTCATTTGTGTTGGTTCCATTCAACAAATGAAATTTCTTCTGTCAGGTTTTATAGTTATACATATTTCTCCTTTCATACAGGTTATCGTACACGCTTTTGTGATGAATGAGTCATCAAATTGTACAATGAATTGGCAGACCTTTAGTTGTTGGCATAATTTAATTATAGAATAAGTAATATTGATCCTAGCAAACCAGCTAGATGTATGTGGGATACGAACATACGATACAGGTTTCAACAGAACTGAAATATATGGATATTTTACATGGTATGTACGTACATGTATGTATCAAACCAACTTAGTCGTGTGTATCAATTAACGTCAAAATGCCACTCACTTTGATATATAACATTCGTGATTTGATTCGATTCTAACACGCATTGAATCAGTCATATTATTTTTTAAATTATGTTTTTGGAGTGATTGCGTGTTACTTACTTATTTATCACCTCAGTCAAAGGTAATTTATCTAAAATTTAGCACCAAATTTTTTTCCTTTACAACAATTTTTTTTCGAAAACAATTTTTTTCTTGAAATTTCTATCAGGCAGGAAGTGTTCTACAGCGTCTACATGTTGTTGTTTTCTTCCTTACGTAACCGCCTAACTTGACATGCGAACAAGACAAAGTTCATCGAATATTTCCTAAAAAGTTACAGTGTAGCGCGAGATAAAACACATAGATATACATTAGATGACTTTTATTTATCTAGACGTCACAATTTTTGTGAAAAAAACTTTACTTTTGGCATAGTGTGTTTTTTAAAAAATGTGTTGTGTACAAAATCTAAAAACAATTGCAACCCTGACGATGCACCGTCACGGACTTGCTCACTAAAGTGGTATTTCCCCTCTTTGGGGATTTAAAAAAAGTAGAGTTTGTTCAATAGGGCCGGAAAACTACCGATTCCTCCTTCTTTGAAGAAATTCCCCTCCCTTTGGTAGGTTAGCTCGTCCGCCAGACGCGTCACGTCTTACACATATTTTTTTCGTGTACTTGTACAATCCAACCGGACATGCATTGTTGAGAGAAACGTTCGATCACAGCGCTAGCGGACGAGAAGGGGTGGGAAAAGTGAACTTTCCCCCTCTTTGGCATTTTCAAAAAGTTGAATTTGTTCACTTTAGTGTAGGGAAATTGGCCTGAAAACTACCGATTACCCTCTCTTTGGAGAGATTCCACTCCCTTTGGAAGTTTATCTCATCCGCTAGTGGTTCACAGCAAGCGGGTTGGGAAGTTTTAGCGAAAATATGTGGTATTATATGTCCAGTTTAGTTCCAACCTATCGAAAAAAGATAGAATATACAACTAAAAGTGAACTATGAAATAGTCTTTCTTCAGCTTCACTCATCCGCTTCTCTTCAGTCGAAAGCATGCGACGAAGCGTTTGTTGTGCGTGCTATGGCGGATCAAAAAATCATCCGAAAGAGAATAGTTTTTCCCCAAAAATTCAGCCAATTGCTTGTTTCAAACAGTTTTATTTGATTTTTATTGAGCTTAGATTTTCTTAAGGAAAAATTGTATTTCTCTATATTTAGTCCTGATCTCGTCCGCCTGTGTAGGAGTTAGTGCATGTATTCTAGGATACATACACAACAGATTTGCTGACATCACATGCACCGACTCGTCACAATCCTCCCCAGGGAAAAGTGAAAATACTAGCAAATTTCCCCTCCTTTGGTAATTTTGAACAGTGGATTTTTTTCCTATGTATGTAAGTAAAGGTTAAATGACCCGAAAACCGCTTATTTGCCACTGTTTGAAGAAATTCCCCACCGTCACGAGAGTTTACTCTCCACGCCAGAGACAATACCGCAACCTACCGGTTCAACGTAAATATTGCATGCAAACTTTCAAAGTTCTGCCGAGTGCTATACTTCCTTTATTTTATATTTTTCAGTTATTTATCTTGTCTGCCAAGTGAGAAAGCCGAGAACAAAAAAAACTGTTTTCCTATAACAATCGGTTACTAAGCGACCCAATGGCCATTCGGCCGAGTAATACTCCAGACAATTTGTCTTTTTATTATAAGCTAAGCATTACTTATTTGTCATTTAAAGTTTGCACTAAAAGTATGTCACGTTCACTTTTTGAATTTAATAGGACCGTTAGGGAATAAATGACAATGACAATCAAAATGTAAGTCTTTTCATTTCTATAAAAACCATTGAAAACTACATGTAATCATTTCACATTCATATGAAATATCAATAATATTCGTTTTAACTTTCTCACAGAATTGGGAAAACCGCAATTTCAATGTTATCGAAAGCAATATCTGTAATTCATTTTCTCATATCTCGCTGGACTACGAGAACCTTTATTGAACTGAACATACAGTCGTATCACATTGTTCCAAATTTATCATTTTTATGACAATGGGTTCAGCTTGAAAACACCTGCTTTTTACATACGTATGTTAACATTTGAATGTTAAACCCACCGAGCAGGTAGATTACTGTACATTGGTTATAAAAAAATCAAAACATGAGCTCAAATTCTTCTTCACCTGTATACGATTCTTCAGTTCCACCCCGTATCTACGTTTACTAGCGGACGAGGAGGGGAGGGAAAGTGGAATTCCCTCTCTCATTGGCGGTTTTAAAAATATGTTTTATCTGCCAATTCTCCACACTTTAGAAAATTTCCCTTCTCTTTGGAGGTTTGGTTGTACATACCTGCCAGTCTACATACGTAGACATTTGCATATTGAATCATATGTAATCTGTAATTTAACAACATTTAGCAACATTTAGCGAACTTTCACAAATGCACCTGAACATTGTTTTAGTATAGTAAAACTCCCACGCATTTGGCAATGAACTCACTCTGTCACATGTTGTTGATAAAGTCAGTGTCG
The DNA here is from genome assembly GCA_964036265.1 of Daptonema setosum. Lineage (NCBI taxonomy): Eukaryota > Metazoa > Nematoda > Chromadorea > Monhysterida > Xyalidae > Daptonema > Daptonema setosum. The sequence continues at coordinate 27,999,278 of OZ038442.1, forward strand.
GGTGAGTTTTATATGATTTATGGAATAAATTTATGATTCTACGAAAAAAATTCAATATTTAGAATGACATTCTACGAGTGAGATAAATTTCGCTGTTTTCACCCAGTTGCCATTTATCACTATGTAAAGTAAATTTATTGAAACTAAAGTTTCCGTCAAATCACTGAATCACTGAGTCACACAGTATGTAACTTACCAGGTGGTAGGAATCTGATGATACATTCACACGCTTCGAATTAGTTTCATTCATTTTTAATTGCTAAATGTCAGTCAGTCAGTCAGTCAGTCAGTCAGTCAGTCAGTCAATCAGTCAGTCAGTCAGTCAGTCAGTCAGTCAGTCAGTCAGTCAGTCATTTATATCAGTCAAAAAGATCAATTTCATCAGAAGAGCATGTACATGTGTATGTATTAATACTTTCAAGTCAAAACCGAACCTCCATGCTATTCATGTCAAAACGGGCCGTAATGCAACCTTGAATCATGCGAAATTAATCATAAAACTTGGCCGGGGAGTGTCGACGCTAATGTTTGCGGTATCTTCTATATGATGTACGATGTTCTTTATGTATCATGAGAAAACGAAGTTTCGCCGAAATTCGCACCATGTTGTTGTCACTGTCGGTGAGTGACGAAGCGAGCAGGAATAAGTCGTACAATTTTTTTTATATGTTTCCGGATTTTCTTAGAAGCTATAAAGTTTTGTTGGCAAGTGACTGAGAATACAAACTCCATATTTTTTTGTAAAAAAAAATTTACACTCGCCAGAAAGCACAATCCTTATGTGTGAAAATGGTTTTTTTGGGCAGACTAATTTCCCAACCTACGTCAACACGTGTTTAGAATTTTTTCCCGACGCCGTTTTATCTTTATAGTAACAATCTGCATTCATTTTGTCGGAAAATCGCCTTTTGAGATTTTTCCCTGTTGACGGTGAATCATCGAAAAATGTGTAATACCTCTTCTGAACAGATTTTCTCTTTTTGATTTCGATGTCAGATATTTGTTACCGGAAATAGCAAATTATAGCATCATCATTGATTCACTAATCTGAATCTTCTGTAGATAACACCAACCAATTCCGAAGTTTAGTATTTTCAGTTTCAATCATATTTTTTGTCAAGTATAACTTTATTGGACGTCACCATATTATTTGACGCGTTTTTGAAAATAATTTCCTGATTTTTCCTTTGAAAACATTTTCAGTTCACAGAAAACATTGAAACTGACAAGAAATCTCGGAATGATAAACTGCAGTCTTATTTTGTTGGCGATTTTGCTTTTTCATCTGTCAAAATGTGTTCGGAAAATGCCAAAAAATGATTGACTGATCGACGATCGTCGTGTTGACAAGAACGCTGAAAAGCTCTAAAATGCTGAGGAGAACTTTCAAAGACAAAGATCACCAAATGTTTTCTGCTAAAATTTCGCTGAATTTCTTTTGTTGGTAAGAAGGAAAGCAATTAATTTTGTGTTAGGCGTTTAAAATTTTTTAAAGCTGACTAAGTGAACATCTCTGTTCAGTTTCAGTGCTGGAATCTTGAAATGCCCACTAACAGCTGCTGTTATAAGCCATTTAAAACTTATGGTCACTCAAAAGTTTTATAGTATTTTTTTCTCTAAACTTTTTTAGTGCTAGTTCAAAAAAATATTTTGCATTACACAAGGACAACATGTCAATTTATCACTTCGATTGCCTTGCCATGTTTTTTATCCTGCGGGCTTTTAATTATATTATGTTATGTTTCAATATTCTGTAGCAAAATGAAAAAATTCCAATAAAAACTGTTGACAAACAGCAGCGATGATGTTTCGATACTTTTGATTTTTGTTTACTAATTTTTTCCACGCCTCCGCAGCGTCAAAGTATTAAAAAAAAACGTCGCATGTTGAGTTGCACCAAAAAATTGCTGCGCTTTTTTTACCCGCCGCCACCTCAAATTAGAATAAAAAACTTACACGACAATTTGCAATAAATAATGGCCGCAATTTTCCAAGTTTCGACTGTTTTCCGGACTGCGGCGATTTTGCCATTATAATACTCGTGTAACGCGACAATAATTTTTCGTTGGTGAGAAAATAGTCTCTATCGTGTTTACTCGCGATTCCATGATGTCGCTTTTTGATAGAATATATAGCCCCATTAAATATTATGATATTTACTATATATAAACTTATCTTTTGTTCCAATGTATAAAACGTAAAAACGTGGATCAAATGTGGTAGAAAGTGTGTATTTTCACGCCTGCCAACTTTAGAAAATAAAGAACTTATCGAAAATAAAATGTATTTTTCGCATAAATTACTGATAGTCAGAAATGTCACCAGTATTTTCTCCTTTTTTCTTATCGACAAAGATAAATTCGTTACACAGCACTAGCTTTGGGTTGGACAGCAAAGATCTCCTTGTTTCTTCGTGTATCAACGATTCTTACTCATTCTGTTACGTTTTCTTCTTGTTGTAAAACATTTTACCTGCAAGCAAGAGTTGCGATTCCATGATAAAAATACCTTTCATTCTGCACATTCTTTGAAGTAATTTTGTCATAAATTTTCTGAATTTCCATTTTCACAGGTGTTTTTTTTATAAATCGTACGTAAATCAGCAAACCGACGTTTCGTTGAACGAAGTGGTATGTTTTTCTTTTCAATGGTTCGACTCTACGAAGTTTGTCGACATTGACAAGACAGCCAGTCAGGTTTGTACGGCACTAGCGGACGAGGGGGGAGAGTGGAATTCCTCCCTCTTTGGTAATTCCAAAAGGAACAAGTTGTTATTTTAACGTTGTAGGTGAAATGTCTTCAAAACTGTTTATTCCCCCCTCTTTGAGTAGTTTTCCCCTCTTTGGAGGATTGGCTCGTCCGCCTGTGATGTACGACCTCTGTCAACATGTCATCGTGATGTTCGCTTTCTAGAAACTTTACTGCATTGGTGTTTTAACAAACCATAATATCAAAATAAATTTTAGGTCTACAAAAACTGCCAGAATTTTTTTACATGGATTCTTTTTTTACATTTAAAAAAAGCGGGCTTTGATTTTTTCACATAAGAAGTGAGCTACAAACTTTGAAGAAGTTTAGCTTCATTCATGAGACTGCTTTGACAAAACAGATGAAAATAACCGTGGTGGTTGCTCTACAGATACTCATGGTTGACATTACAGTAAAATAATTTTGAATAAGCAATATATATTCTAGATTAGCAATGTCAGTGATTTTGCATGGCTCTGTCAACTTGTCGCGCCAATGTTCGTTTTATCGTTACTTTACTGTACTAAAGTTTGTTGAAAATATAAATAAAACATTATTATATGTAGAATGAACTTTTATGAGCTCTATTCGTAACCTGGTATGGAAATGGCTGGTTCAATACAAACTAAAGAAAAGTCCAGTCAGTAGGTAAAAGATTGAATGTCTAAGATGGTAAAGTAGCATTGCTTTTATTTATAATGTTGTATGAATTGACTAAACTCTGTAGGCACTTTATTAGAGAGAAAATTATCTAAGTAAAACAATTTGTGACATCGTAAAATCCTAGAAATAAACGTCATGTCAATTGTACACGTTACGTTTCTGATGAGTTTACATAGAAAATGTACATGAATGTACCCCTTCTTCAAGCACACTCCCTTGTTGACTCTGCGTCTGCAATCAACAGTTCAACAGTACTTGTGCAGTTTTTCTTCTATTCTTCAGCTCTTGAGCTATTGTTGAATAGGATTCACTGAACGACGCTCTAGGATTTCTGAACATTTTTCGCTTACATCACTCACTCACTCACTCACTCACTCACTCACTCACTCACTCACTCACTCACTCACTCACTCACTCACTCACTCACTCACTCACTCACTCACTCACTCACTCACTCACTCACTCACTCACTCACTCACTCACTCACTCACTCACTCACTCACTCACTCACTCACTCACTCACTCACTCACTCACTCACTCACTCACTCACTCACTCACTCACTCACTCACTCACTCACTCACTCACTCACTCACTCACTCACTCACTCACTCACTCACTCACTCACTCACTCACTCACTCACTCACTCACTCACTCACTCACTCCCCCTATAACTCACTCACTCACTCACTCACTAACTCACTCACTCACTCACTCACTCACTCACTCACTCACTCACTCACTCACTCACTCACTCACTCACTCACTCACTCACTCACTCACTCACTCACTCCCCCTATAACTCACTCACTCACTCACTCACTAACTCACTCACTCACTCACTCACTCACTCACTCACTCACTCACTCACTCACTCACTCACTCACTCACTCACTCACTCACTCACTCACTCACTCACTCACTCACTGACTCACTGACTCACTCACACACTCGCTCACCATACTCACACATTAGCATCGTCGTTTTCTCACATTACTTTATCCGTCGTTTGAAAGAGACGATAAAGCAGATAACGAGCGCTAATAAAGAGGCCAAGAATTAACGAAGCATTGTTGCCAATAACCGATCCATTATTGATTGGGCCAACTGATTAATAAAATATGATTTTTTCATAGAAAAAAGTTGACAGTAGCTACTTAACAGATTTAAGTAGACTACTTAATTACTGTATGTATGTATGTGTATTCTTCTTTTCCAAGCCATTAACAAATACTTTGTTTCTCAGCTAGGTATTACTAATGAATGTCATAAACATACAACAATAATTGGTGAATACACTTTGTACACGTTCTAATCAACCTTAAAAATTTGTAATATCTTATGAGAGGGAAAAAACTCAGTCAGTCAGTCAGTCAGCCAGCCAATAAGTCAGTCCTTCAATACCAGTCACATATCACGATATCCCGCTGGGCGAGCGTCTTCCTTGTTAAAATAAAGACCTAATCACTACAGGGTGATACATATTGTATATGATGTGTATATATTTTTATAAACTCTGGTTTAATATTGTAATTTCTTGTTGTTCATCAAGTTTTAGTGAGAATAAAATTTGATTCGACTATTTAATGTCTACGAATTTTTTATGAGCTCTTCTAAAGTCATACGATGAAGTCAACTAAAATCATATAAGAGAACTTACAACAACTTATGATTTCATTCACTATCGGACGAGAAGGGGTAGGAAAAGTGGAACTCCCCCTCTTTGGTGTTTTCGAAAACTAGAATTTGTTCTCTAAGGTGTGCGTAAATGGACCTGAAAACTGCCATTCACCCGTCTTTGAATAAATTCCCCTTCCTTCGATTGGCTCGTCTGCCAGTGATTTCCTTTGTGGATTACCACTCACCCTGTACATGATGAGCCCGTCTCGAACAATACGAATACGATTAAGCTAGACGCCTTTATGTGGCGGATTGAACCGCTGGAAACAGCTGAGGCAAATCTGTTTCAAATTCAAACAAAATCTAAATCTAAAGTATATTTTTCTCTAAACAATTAATGTTAGCAAATACTTTGAAAATACATGTGACTTTATTGTAGGTGCTTTTTCCCAAGGTAATCTTCTTTATGGTCATCCACTACTGAAGATTCTTAACACCATGAACATGAAGCATTAACGGATGAGAAAGATAGAAATCCTACTGAAATTCTTGAATTATGGCAGGAAACTTAACAGCATTCGTTACAGTTAAATGGGATTTCTTTACATTTTCGGAAAAAAAATCAACTCTTCCTTGCAATTGATTGATTTTCTTTCCCCGCCAAGAAAATGTTTGACAAGCCCAGTCGTGTTCGGTTCGGGGGACGGGGAATGGTTAGCAAATGAGTAGTCTAAATCTGCTTCATTGCAATGGTAAATGAGTTGTTTTCTCTACATGAAGCTAAAACAGGCTTCAACAACAACGATTCCCGCTCTTT
>OZ038442.1:28005325-28049982 GCA_964036265.1 Daptonema setosum
TAGGATTCTCTGAACGACGCTCTAGAATTTCTGAACATTTTTCGCTTACATCTCTCACTCACTCACTCACTCACTCACTCACTCACTCACTCACTCACTCACTCACTCACTCACTCACTCACTCACTCACTCACTCACTCACTCACTCACTCACTCACTCACTCACTCACGTACTCACTCACTCACTCACTCACTCACTCACTCACTCACTCACTCACTCACTCACTCACTCACTCACTCACTCACTCACTCACACACTCACTCACTCACTCACTCACTCACTCACTCACTCACTCACTCACTCACTCACTCACTCACTCACTCACTCACTCACTCACTCACTCACTCACTTACTCACTCACTCACTCACTCACTCACTCACTCACTCACTCACTCACTCACTCACTCACTCACTCACTCACTCACTCACTCACTCACTCATTCACTCACACACTCACTCACTCTTTCACTCACACACTCGCTCACTCGCTCACACATTACAGTCCCCGACATAATAAACCGGGACTTTTATAGTATTATATAGTCTCTATGATAGACTATATAAGAACTATATAGCTCATATATAGAAAACCCACGTGTATAAGCATATCAAATATGCATTATAATAACGCTACATAGCGCTATAATAGGCTATACTTATGCTGTCATAGTACGACAATAGTTTGGTGCCATAGCGTCATTATAGTAATATGTAGTCATATTATAGTACTCCAAACGCAATTTTTGTCCCATTTTACACGACAAAATACTATGATAGTCGGTTTAATCTTGGAAGCTTCTTTAATTTTTCTTACCAAGAACCTAATTGTTATTCCGATTGATTGTCTGAGCGCTTTTAATGTGGGTACCGCGTTTAACTTAGCAAACTTTTATTCGCACACGTTTATGAATTTTTATACGAAGTCGACACATCCAATTTCACAGAACTTTTCATTCATTCGAATGCACAAAATTCACAAATTAAAATCATAAAATACTCAACTGGTCCATAAATTCAGATAAATTGATAACGTTCAGCAATACATCTTTTTATTTGTGAAAGAACCAATTTCATAAGTCTCAAAGAGGCATAGTTCATAAATTATGTTAAAACCCCTCTCCCCTTAAGCTGAAAAAAAACAGCCAACCCCTTGTTTCATTGGCGGACGAGCTAAATCCCCAAAGGGAGGGGAATTTCGCCAGAGAGGGGGGAATTAGCAGAAATTAGGCCATTTTACCTACACCTTGACGAACAAACTCTACTTTCGGAAACCACCAAAGAGGGGGGAATTCCACTTTTCCCTCCCCTTCTCGTCCGCTGGTGCCTTGTTTTGAACAAATAATGTACAATTTTTCAGACTATTTTTTTCAAGGTCACCTGGCATACACTACTATGGTTTTCCTATGATAGTTGAATACAGATGAAATACAGAATGATTTCACTGAGAAACTGCACCGACATTCCGGTTATTTCGAAAACAAAAGCTAATAATTTAATAACATAAATCAAAAATAAAATGTTCGTTTCTAAAAAAAATTCAAGATTTTTTCAAAAAAAAATTGTCATCAGCTTTGAAATTTCACATACTTGTAGTACATTGAGTATGTACAATGTAGAGCTGGAAAAGAACGTCAAAATCTGCGATAAACTCAAAATGACTGGCCCAAGTGCAGATTTCAGTATTAAAAAACGATCAAATACGCCCATTTTCGGAAAATTTAATAAAAAACAGCAAGGACAATAAAAAATCACAAGCAAACTTTCATATCATAGCATATTTATATGTAGCTTGCAAGAACACTATGTCATCATTTTATAGTTTTTGACAGACTATTTATGAACTATATAGTTCATAGCCGTCCTATATATAGTTTTTCTATAGTGGACATCTCCATACAAAATGTTCCTATAAATCCACTATATAGCACTATAAAAGTCCCGGTTTATTATGTCGGGGACTGTAGCATCGTCGTTTTCTCACATTACTTTATCCGTCGTTTGAATGGGACGATAAAGCAGACAACGAGCGCTTATAAAGAGGCCAAGAACTAACGAAGCATTGTTGCCAATAACCGATCCATTATTGATTGGGCCAACTGATTAGTTACATACAATTTTTTTTCATGAAAAAAAACATACACCAGCTATTTGACAAATGATCATAAGTACCCTCCACAATTATGTTTATTCAGATTTTTTCAAGCCATGAATAAATTCATTGTTTCTCAGCTAGCTATTACTAATGAATCTCATAAACATACAACAACAATTGGTGAATACACTTTGTACACGTTTCAATCAACCATTATAATTGTATGATCTTAAGAGAGTGAAAAAAACGCAGAATTTTTTGTTAAATGTGGCAGCTACATACTTAACTAATTAGCCTATCTGGTCAATAAACCGATAATGTAAATTAACATGTTTTTTTATAATCTTTGACCACCTTAATTGAGTATACAATATTATTGTCTATCGATTTTCCTGTTTATCTAATAATACATTGAAAGCGGTGTCTGCCATACATTTTTGGTGTCTGCCACACATTTTTACATTTTTACATCTTTCTCGCGGCATACATTTAATATTATCACTTGAATTTTATATCAAGATTTCGATTTATAAAAATTCTGTTGTAATTACTATCAAGTCGACCATGATGAACCATATAAGCTTACTATGATCTCCATACTTGAAGTATATTTCCACGAACTTGAAAATGCGTCACCGCGAGCTGGGTCACAGTTAACGAGCTGGGTCACAGTTAAACGACAAGTACATTTTTCTCGCGGCATACATTTAATATTATGACTTGAATTTTATATCAAGATTTCGATTTATAAAAAATCTGTTGTAATTACTATCAAGTCGACCATGATGAACCATATAAGCTTACTATGATCTCCATACTTGAAGTATATTTCCACGAACTTGAAAATGCGTCACCGCGAGCTGGGTCACAGTTAACGAGCTGGGTCACAGTTAAACGACAATTAAATCTGTTTATACTCACCGCCGTTGAAAAATTGTTCACGTTTCACGCTCACTATTAGTTCAAAAACCGGCAAAATTTTATCAGATGGTTTTAACCCATCGAAACTTGAGGAAGCCCTTTGTAAGATGCCATCCTCGGTTTATTTTTGAACAGTTACACAATCGCCTCGAGTTGTTTTTGAGAACGAACGAAATAGAATGGTTGATTTGTGCGAACTCGTGCGTAGCATCGAGTCTTTCGTAACTTGTACTTTTTGCCCAAATGGGACAAGAGCTCTGCCAGTATTTGGTATTTTTTGAACATTCTCGGACGCTGGTTAAACGGGTTCGGACGCTGATTAAACGGGTTCGGACTGTGGTTAAACAAGTTCGGACGCTGGTTAACCGGGTTCGGACGCTGGTTAAACGGGTTCGGACACTTGTTAAACAGGTTCGGACGCTTGTTAAGCATTCTCGGACGCTGGTTAAACGGGTTCGGACGCTGATTAAACGGGTTCGGACGGTGGTTAAACAAGTTCGGACGCTGGTTAACCGGGTTCGGACGCTGGTTAAACGGGTTCGGTACATTGAAATCGTACGCCTGAAACATTTTTACATTTTTGAATTGGGAAAAATCGTCGTTAAAAATTGTTCACGTTTCACGCTCACAATTAGTTCGAAAACCGGCAACATTTATCAGATGGTTTTAATCCATCAAAACTTGAGGATGCCGTCCTCGGTTTATTTTTGGACAGCTACACAATCGCCTCGAGTTGTTTTTGAGAACGAACGAATTAGAACGGTTGATTTGTGCGAACTCGTCTTACGGGACCACCCTAGGAATAACACACTTTTTTCCCAGATGTATGAACTCGCTGCATACATTTAATGTTTCGCCTCGAGTTGTTTTTGAGAACGAACGAATTAGAACGGTTGATTTGTGCGAACTCGTCCTACGGGACCACCCGTGGAATAACACGCTTTTTTCCCAGATGTATGAACTCGCTGCATACATTTAATGTTATGACTTAATTTTTTTATCAAGATTACTATCAAGTTGATCATGATGAACAACATAAGCTTACTATGATCTCCATACTTGAAGTATATTTCCGCCAACGTGAAAATGCGTGACCGCGCGCTGGGTCACAGTTAAACGAACGACAATTAAATCTGTATGTACGCACCGCTGCTGAAAAACTGTTCACGTTTCACGCTCACTATTAGTTCAAAAACCGGCAACATTTTATCAGATGGTTTTAACCCATCGAAACTTGAGGAAACCCATTTGTCATCCACGGTTTATTTTTGGACAGTTACGCAATCGCCCCGAGTTGTTTTTGAGAACGAACGAATTAGAACGGCAGATTTGTGCGAACTCGTCCTAGGGGACCCGTGGAAAAACGCACTTTTTTCCCAGATGTATGAACTCGCTGCATACATTTAATATTATGACTTTGAAGTGAAGTCGAAGATGGGTTCGACCGCTGGTTAAAAGGGTTCGGACACTGGTTAAACGGGTCCGGACGCTGGTTAAACAGGTTCGGAAGCTGGTTACACAGTTTCGGATGCTGGTTAAACGGGTTCGGACGCTGATTAAACGGGTTCGGACGCTGGTTAAACAAGTTCGGACGCTGGTTAAACGGGTTCGGATGCAAGTTAAACAGGTTCGGACGCTTGTTAAACATTTTCGGACGCCGGTTAAACAGGTTCGGACGCTGGTTAAACAGGTTCGGATGCTGGTTTAACGGGTTCGGACGCTGGTTAAATAGGTTCGGACGCTGGTTAAGCAGGTTCGAACGCTGGTTAAACGGGCTCGGACGCTGGTTAAACAGGTTCGGACGCTGGTTAAACGGGTTCGGACGCTGGTTAGACAGGTTCGGACGCTGGTTAAACGGGTTCGGACGCTGGTTAAACAGGTTCGGACGCTGGTTAAACAGGTTCGGACGCTGGTTAAACAGGTTCGGACGCTGGTTAACAGGTTCGGACGCTGGTTGAACGGGTTCGGACGCTGGTTAAACAGGTTCGGACGCTGGTTAAAAAGGTTCGGACGCTGGTTAAACAGGTTCGGACGCTGGTTAAACGGGTTCGGACGCTGGTTAAACAGGTTCGGACGCTGGTTAAACAGGTTCGGACGCTGGTTAAACGGGTTCGGACGCATACCAATGATTGCCATTTCGGATGCTTTCCTTCCTTGGGTTCTATCCAAACACATGTTATCATATCACATATTGTACGTGTTTTCTTTTACTCTTCATATTCCAAACACATGTTATAATATCACATATTGTACGTGTTTTCTTTTACTCTTCATATATGTTCAGATAATAACTACACATTATTATTTTTTATCCTGATATGCTATTAAATGTTTTAAAGTTACTTGAAGACACTTCAAAATCTTGCATAATAAAGACACTGTTTGAAAATGTTCGGAAAAAAATATTTCGCTTAATTTCACAGATAATTTCATTTCATTTTCACATAATTGTTTATTATATACTACCATATTGCTTCGTTATTGTGATTATTTATATATATATATAACTATATTTACTTTTATATAGTACATCTTATGAATGTTACAGCTTCTAAAAATATATATACTGTTAGTAAAATGAAAAATGGGGATGATTTAAAAAAATAACCTATTAAACAAAAACAACAACAACAACAACAACAACAACAACAACAACAACAACAACAACAACAACAACAACAACAACAACAACAACAACAACAACAACAACAACAACAACAACAACAACAACAACAACAACAACGAAATAACAACAACAGCAGCAGCATCACAAATAATAATAATACCAACAGACACTTTTGCAATATAGCTTAAGAAACAAAGAATACCAGAATTGGATATCTTGATGTTGACGTTATATTGTCCCTTTCTTCAAAAAGGGACACCATAGCAAAATAACAAAATGATGTCCCTTTAATCAAAAACAAAAAAAACAAAATTAATAAAATGCTGTGGATTTTCTTGAGCTCTCAATTGCTTACGGGCCCAACTACATGCATCCTCTTTCCCGGGTCTTTCGATTAAAATCTTAAACTCCTGCCCTACTCTTGTTCGACTCCGTCTCAACTGTTCCACGGGTGGTCCCCTAGTGTCTTACAATCAGTCAGTCAGTCAGTCAGTCAGTCAGTCAGTCAGTCAGTCAGTCAGTCAGTCAGTCAGTCCTTCAATACCAGTCCCATATCACGATATCCCGCTGGGCGAGCGTCTTCCTTGTTAAAATAAAGACCTAATCACTACAGGGTGATTTATAATTTTTTTTTCTCTGATTAAATATTGTAATATTTTGCCGCTTATCAAGTCTTAGTGAGAATAAAATATGATTCGACTAATTATTGTCTATGAATTTTTCACGAACTCTTCTTAAGTCATACGATGAGGTCAACAACATCATTTAAGAGAACTTACAACAACTTCTGAAGCTATGATTTCATTTGTGGGTCACCCTGTACATGATGAGCCCGTCTCGAACAATACGATTAAGCTAGACGCCTTTATGTGGCGGATAAAACCGTTGGAAACAGCTGAGGCAATCTGTTTAAAACTCAAATGATTCCTAAGTCTGAAGTATATTTCATCTCTCTAATCAATTAATGTCAGCAATTACTTTGAAAATACATGTGACTCCATTGTAGGTGTTTTTATAAGGTAATTTGCTTTGTGGTCATCCACTACTGACGATTCTTAACACCATGAACATGAAGCATCAGCGGATGAGAAAGATAGAAATCATACTGAAGTTTTAGAATTTGTGATAGCAGTGGAAATGCAGCAGCCTTCATTACAGTTTTATTAAATAAACTTAAATGGGAATTTCTTTACATTTCCAGTAAAAAAATCTCAACTCTTCCATGCAATTGATTGGTTTTCTTTCCCCGCCAAGCACTGGCGGCTGAGCTAAACCTTCAAAGGGAGGGGAATTTTGCCAAAGAGGAGGGAATTAGCAAAAAGTAAGCCATTTTACCTACACCTTAGGGAACAATTTGTATTTTTTGAAGCCTTCAAAGAGGGGGGAATTCCACTTTTCCCTCCCCTTCTCGTCCGCTAGTGCCGCCAAGAAAATGTTTGACAAGCCCAGTTGTGTTCGGGGGAATGGTTAGCGAATGGCACTAGCGGACGAGAAGGCGTGGGAAAAGTGGAATTCCCCCTCTTTGGCAACACCAAAGAGTAGTAAAAAAAGTAAAGTGGGTAAAACAACTTGAAAACTGTCAGTTCCTCCTTTTTGGCAAAATTCCCCTCTCTTTGGAAAATTAACTCGTTCGCCAGTGGCGAATAGGTAATCTGCCTAAAGGGCACGCCATACTTCGCTGAAACCGAAACAGAAACACGAAATTTCACCCGAAACGCGAAACGTTTCAAATTGACGCCATACTTTTCTTCGGTTTGTTTCTGTTCCGGCCGAAACTGAAGCAAATTCCTTCCCGTGTTTGTGTTTCACGTGTTTTTCGAATAAATCCGAAAAACATGCGAAACAAGCTGCCAAGCAGGCTGACAGCTGACCAATTTGTTTTTTCAACAGCTGGAGAAACACGCACCATATTCTTGATTAAAAAATATACTTTTATATTATCGGACTTGTAGAAAAAGAATAAATTTGATTCAAATCGCAGAAATTAGTGTTTGATGTAGTTTTCCCCCTCTTAAGCTTTTTACTCAGCCGCCGCATGCGCTGGCTGTGAAGTTGGTCAGGAATGGCCAAGGGGGTGGTAGGGGGTGGGGGCTAAAACACAGTGCATCCGCTCTTCAGTCGTTCAATTCAACAGACAGAGCCTCTGTCAGTGCGCGGGCTTTTTGAAATCTGTCTGTGTGGGTTCTGTGTTTCTGTCATGACGACATACTCCGTATTTCTGGTCGGAAACACGAAACTGAAACATGAAACTGAAACGTTTCAGTTTCGGGGTGAAACGAAGTATGGCGTGCCCTTAAGGAATATCTGCCCCATTGCCATGGAAAATGAGTTGTTTCCTCTACATGAAGCTAAAACAGGCTTCAACAACAACAATTCCCGCTCTTTGGGGGGAAATCCCGTTTTTTTAATCATCTTCTCTTCCGCTATGATAGGAGCTTTATGATTTATGATGCTGCATCTCTGTGGTGCTCGATTCAACCCAACCTCCATATTTATCCCATTTGACCATGAAATTATGCATTTGTCTTCTATGTCGCACATGTAGAGATTTGCTTGAAACAATGCTTTCATAGTTATATGCCTCATAATTGATTATAAGAAATGGTTTAAAACTGTGAAAACCCATGACAAGAACCAGATTCTCAAGTCACGGACTATCAGTGCCATGTTTTGAAACTTTTTAGAACCAGATTCTCAATTTCATGATTGTGAAAAGTCTTATTCAGCGCGATTTGATGGTCGTGAACCGAATTTGGTTTTTTTCTTATAATAAATTACGAGGCTTCACTGGCGGACGAGCCAATCCTTCAAGGAAGGGGAATTTCTTCTAAGAGGGGGGAATAATCAATTTTGAGTTCATTTTACCTACACCTTAGAGAACAAACTATATTTTTTGAAAATGCCAAAGAGGGGGAATTCCACTTTTCCCTCCCCTTCTCGTCCGCTAGTGCGAGGTCTAATACAAAGTTGAAATCGAAACAGGCCGATTCAACACTTTTAGAATACTTGTTAAAAATGTTAAAGTCGGTCGTCTAGCTGACATTTTATTGGCAATTATTGAGAGTGTAGGTGGTAAACAACCGCTTATGGTGAAATGTATAGTCGACTATTTCTAGCTATCAACCCTCTGGTTCTAATTTCACTTTATTCATGTTGGACGTAACTTTTCCAACTTTCCAAACTGAGATTCCTGCTCCAAAACAGTACGGTTTTACCATAAAGTAACATATCATTCAAGCCAGATATGAGCTGCTATGCGATAGTGTTAACTCCTAAAATAGTAACGAACATGCGCGAATTATTTCAAACTAGGCGTGTTCAAATGGGATGAATGACCAGTTTTGTTGCCGTTTCAAACTATTTTTAGAAAATTATCGCTATCATACCACATAAACGCCATTAAACTGTTTAATAAGCTAGTATGTTGACGGGTTATCAAATATCAGTATCAGTATCTAGATAAACAGGTAGTCTGAACTATTCGCACTGTATGTACTAGCTGAAAAAAAGAATGATGAACCTTCTTTCGGGATTCAATAGCTAAAAAATCGTATTGTCTAATTTTTTGATTTTCTATGAAAATTCCCCTTCTTGGGGAATCGGGATTTTATCCGTTTTTCAGTGTCGGTTTGGTGTATATGACGGCTCATTAGTTGAAGGAAACATGTAGGTGGTGGTTCTGTACGCCCTACTCTCTGGTTAGTATCCTTGTAGAAGCAAAACAGTGCATAGAAATAAGAATTAGAATTTAGTATTCTAATTCCCAATTTTTAAGTTTCTTAAAAAATTTCATTCATTTCATAAAGGTTTAGAGGTTTATTGCAGTGGAGACGCCAACGACAGTAAAAATTACCCTACACTTTATTACTAATCACAAATATGTAAACATCGAATCAGCAATTTATCAATATTAAATTTGTTTACCTTAAAGTTTGTGTATAATTCATAGTTTTTTTTCCTTATGCTTTGTTAAGAGATTAAGAGTCTGGAACTTGAGCCGTCAGAAAATGTTTTGAACTATCTCATGTTCGAACTGGCTAGAATTTATCATACTTTAGTACGTGAGTTAATAACCTATATTTGTTCCACAAAGAATAAGCGCTGTCAGATTTTTCACATCCATTTGTTTGTTTGCCAAAAACATTTATCTTTTAGTAATCCATCAACATCAGAAAATTTTAATAATTGCATAGTAACGCTTATGAAACTTATTGGCAATACGTACACAGATACTCATGTATTCATAATCAACAACAGCAACAACATCAAAATGTCAAGAAAACATTTACACCGAATTCACACGGAATCTATAACGTCACCAGATTTCCTGGCCAGTATTAGTTTTATTGACGACGACGTATTCGAATATAATGTGGATATTTTTGATGATGACGATGAAATCACACCGAGTACCAGTGAAAATTCTAGTCCGACGGTCAGTCAGTCAGTCAATCAGTCAACAGTCAGTCAGTCAGTCAGTCAGTCAGTCAGTGAGTCAGTCAGTCAGTCAGTCAATCAGTCAGTCAGTCAGTCAGTCAGTCTGTCAGTCAGTCAGTCAGTCAGTCAGTCGATACAGTAAGTGTGTAGTTCCCATTCGAAACAGTACGCGCCTCATGAGACACGTTTGCGCATGCAATAACCGAATTTTTTCTAAACCAAACCATACTTTTTCAACCTAAAAATGTAATACATATAGAGCTCGATATTCAATAGATTTTGAGTTTGAAGAAGTTTGATTCAAATAAAATTTGTGTTTATTTATTTTTTGTTATTTATCAAAAAAAACTAATTTCCTGACATGTTTTTAGCGTTCGATAGCCGCCCAGCGCAGTGCCTCCACGGCGTGCCACAATCGCCGACCGATGACCAATGGAAGTGTGCCCGTGGCTAACGGACAGATGCCTGGTACATCCGGTACACATGTCAATGGTAATGGCGTACATTCTAATGGTTAGATAGCTCACTCACTCACTCACTCACTCACTCACTCACTCACTCACTCACTCACTCACTCACTCACTCACTCACTCACTCACTCACTCACTCACTCACTCACTCACTCACTCGCTGCAGGCTCAACCCGGTCCTCATTAACCAGCCAGAGATCTTCAAATGGTTCAAATGGCACTGCTTCAAACGGCTCAAATCAAAACGGAGGCCAAAATGGTCTCTCAAACGGCACAAGTAACGGCACCTCAAATGGCATTGCGGGAAGGGCGCACCACTTGCAACAGGTGAGTGAGAGAGTGAGTAAGTGAGTGAGTAAGTACATAAGTGAGTGATACAGGGAGTGAGCTAGTGAGTGAGCGAGTGAGTGGGTGAGAGAGTGAGTGAGTGAGTGAGTGAGTGATTTAGTTTTTTTTATTATTTTAGAACGGTTTTTCCGCTGGTTCGGACGAAGGTCTGGTGGTGATTCGAATGCGACCCGACGCCCAGGGCAGATTCGGTTTTAACGTAAAGGTTTGATGACTGACTGACTGACTGACTGACTGACTGACTGACTGACTGACTGACTGACTGACTGACTGAATGACTGACTGACTGACTGACTGACTGACTGACTGACTGACTGACTGACTGACTGACTGACTGACTGACTGACTGACTGACTGACTGACTGACTGACTGACTGACTGACTGACTGACTGACTGACTGACTGACTGACTGACTGGCTGACTGACTCTTCAATTGATTCCAGGGTGGCGCTGACCAAAACTACCCCATCATCGTCTCCAAAGTGGCGCCGGGCAGTCCGGCAGAGACGTGTTATCCCCGACTGAATGAGGGTGACCAGGTGCTGCACATCAATGGTAGAGATGTCACCCAGCACACACATGATCAGGTTAGAAAAACTTGAAACTTAATTGATGCTTTACATTCATGTTTATTTAGATTTGTTAAACTGAACAGTATTTTTGTTGAAAGCATATCGAAGACAAAAATCGATTTTTTAAGTCAATAAATCGGCGAAATATCATTTTAGTTAGCCTTTTCTCTATTTACAAAGAAGTTCACGTTCTCGATGATAAACTGATTCACTTACTGATTGATGTTTTCGTCATCTCTAGTCTTTTTACCCGACATTAAACAAACAAGTTGATCTCTCTATACCTGGTATTTATATCAAATTTTCAATCCAGGTGGTTCGTTTCATCCGTTCAGCAAGAGAATCGCACAGCGGCGAGCTGATTCTGACCGTTCGACCAAATGGTGAGTGGGAAAATTATTAATTGTTTTTTCCTTTTCTACTTTTTGTTTAAAACGCGCCTGCTTGGTAATAAAAATGCGCATAAAAAATATTGCATATAAAAAGAATGCTGATGAAGACATGATAAACGGAATAACAGCACATTTTTCTTCTGCATAAGCAGCTTTTTTGTTTACCCTTTTTTAATTGAAGTCGCACTAATACCATTCATAATGGTGTTTTCGTAGTAGCCTGATAGTTGAATAAACTGACGGGCAATGGCAGAAACCCCAGTGCAACGCGTCAGGGTCTGTGTCTCAAGTCAGGTTTCGAACTTGGGACCGTCAGTTACCTAGGCGGGCGCCCTAAGCACTAGACTATACAGGCGACGAATTCACCTAAAACTTCTAAATTTTTCCGTTCTAGCTGTTTGTGTAAATATTAATTTCGGAATGACTGTAAGCCTTTGGTTGTAAAACCCGTCCAAAAAGTCAGCCTCAACCCGCAATATTTGTTCAGCACAATAGGAATTGACGCGCGAATAATAAATACTGAGTAAACAAATGCATAAACGCCATATGTGAATTAACGTTCTTCTCACCTCCGTACAACCAGTGAAACACATCCAAACCAGAAACGATTAATATGGCATCAGGTAAAGAAGGATATTGAGGATCCGTGGATGCAAATCCTATTTGTTTATATAGAACTTCCTCAAAATATCATGTTTCATATTACCTCAATTTTTTAATAGTCAGTATTTTCTTTTTGTAAACTTCCTGATTTGTTCATATGTTAAATAGTCAGTATTTTCTTTCTGTAAACTTTCTGATTTGTTCATATGGGTGAAAAGGTTCAATAAGGTCATCCGTTCAAGTCATATATGAAGTACGGTCATGTACAAATACTGTACACGTGTAGTTTGAATTTTGGATCTGTGTAAGTATTTCCGACTTCTTTTTCATTCTCTCTTCCAGGCCCAACTGGTTGAAAAATTATCTTTCATGTTGGATTATCATTTTTACTTTAGAAACTTTGCATTATAGTATCAGAGTGTAAGAAATTTCATGTGTGACAGTTCCTAAAAACGGGGAAAAGTGGTCGAATTCAAATCTAAGGATTCTCAATCCAATCGACCTGGTTCCTTCCGAACTTACATATGTTCCATTCCATCTCCGTAGGTAGAGTCAATGCAGTTGACATGTAATTTCCGAAAACGGCCTCCCGTAAAGATAAATATAATCGTTTTCCGTGGCACAGAGGAAGGAAAAAAACAGCTTTTCTGAACGGCCGTAAGCGGACGTCAACGAGTTTCGGACGTTTCAACAAGATTACGTCGGGTTTTCTGCAGTACTTCGGTCTTCCGAATGAAGCCGACCAACAAATGAACTTCTGAATTCCTATAACGACCGACCGATTCGGCTCCGTAGGAGGTCTTCATGGTGAACTGCATTCTTCAGAATTCCTCTGCAAATCTGAAAACCTTCTCTTAACAAAAACACGAAATTTTTTAGTTCTCTGATTTTTGGAAAAGTTTGATGAGCAATATACAGAAACACCTCGAAAAGCTACGAATGCACATCAGCGCACTAGCGGATGAGAAGGGGATTGAAAAGTGGAATTATCACCTCTTTGGCGAGTTGAGAGAGTGCGATCTGTTCTCTAATGTGTAGGTAAAACGGCCTCACGACTGCTAATTCCCCTTCTTTGAAAAATTTCCCCTCCCTTTGGAAGATTGACTCGTCCGCCAGTACATCAGCGTAAAAAGTAAAAGCGTAATGGGGCATGTCTCGGTTCGTTCTCGTGTCCACTAAACTTTGTTGACCACAACCGATATATCCTCGTCGGGTACACCGAAATCCACCAGGCTGACAAGTAAACCATTCAAAGTGTGAGAAGTTTTTCCTTAGAGGGGGAATCGGTTGAGACAAAGCCGTTCTACGAACACCTAAGGAACAAGTTCCGCCTTTTGAAACAGCCAAAGAGTGGGAAGATTTACGCTTGTCCCTCTCTTTCTCGTCCGCTAGTGCTGAGTATTTAGTATGGCACATTGTTATGTAGTAAGACTGCTGGGACGTCAATTTGATTACTATGGACTATGTACATAGAAAACGGTGAACTCAAAGATTTTTTTTCAACTTCGACTGCCGCGAAATTCACAATCCACTTCAAATTATAAGCACTTCAGATCAGCCCACGTAGAATAATTTTTACGAATGGAAAAGTTTAGTAAGAGAATCCAACTTCATACAGCAACATTTCTTCGTAACATCATTTTATAACAATGTTTTGTAACAATATTTTGTAACATTTTTTGCAACATTCCTTTTTAACGTAGCTCATAGCCACAAATCAAGTGGTACATTATGTATATCGGGTAGGCGACCATTTTGTATGGCACTTTAGACACTGCAACAATAAATTGTAACTTTTGAACGGCTTAGTTTTTGGAGTCGGTACATTTCTACGTCGTACATACATATGTACGGAAAACGTCAGAACATCTGGCTTTTGCAACTTCATTGTTTTCCCTGTTTTTTTTTTTAAATTAAATCACTCACCAGCTGTGTATTTATTTATCTTAATTGTTTTTGGGTAGTTTCAAAATTTCGTCGTAAAAAATATGTTTACAACCAATTATTCCCTTAAAAACTCTGTCCAATCATTGAAATTGGTTTGAAAACTGTCTAACACAATGTTACATACGTATTTTATACAATTGTGCCCGCTTGTTCAAAGTGTGAGTCAAACCAAACAAAATCACTATTGTCTGGTCCGAATTGCCAGGCTTTGCACTCAAACACAATTGAATCGAATTGTAGGAACTGCTAACGTTTGTCAGCATTGTCTGTTTGTTTTCCTAATCGCTGTTTCACTGTTTGAATCCATCTTTTTTAGCAGTTTTGCAGACTGCGATGTTTTGTATTCACTGTTTCAATTTTGTAGTTCCCGGTTCGGAATCGAAGACAATTGAATCGAACTGTAGGAACTGCTAATGTTTGTTAGCATTGTCTGTTTGTTTTCCTAACTGCAGTTTCACTGTTTGATATCCACCTTTTTCTACAGTTTTGCAGACTGTGATGTTTTGTATCCACGATGTTTCAATTTTATAGGTCCAGTTCCACTGTTTTCAACTCACAGCTTCACAAACTTGAGTGTTTCGTTGCAGCTCCAATGAAATTTTTCGGTTTGTCTGTTTCAATATCAGAATTGAGTGTGGTAATAATTTTGGCAGTTTGCTTTTAAAATTTCGGCCTAAACTGGAAGACTTTGTTTTAATTTCCTTGCTCATAGATGGCTAGTCGGAACTTTTATGGTTACTCGCGCGGCAGTAATCCGTTTTATGTAACCAACCAGTAAGTAAATGGTTTTAGTGAGTCGTTGTCAACTTGGCTCCACAATCTAATAACATCTCAATCATGATTATAACATGATTTCTGTGCCATGGTATGGCGTACGATATATGTTTGCAGGTACCGTATTCTATTGCTAAATCACCCGGAAACGATGGTACAAGCATTTTTTATTGAAGTTGAGTTGAAAACTACCCTAGACGAACAAATGCGAGAAAAATGCGGAAAATAAAAATTTTATTCAGATATTCGTTCCCGTGCACTATACCGCTTTGGTGGGACACATTATGTGTTTTTTTGTTATCCCTTGTAATGTAATTGATATGCTGAACGATTAGAATGTTGTGAAGGTACAACTGTTGTTTCCATTCGGTTTTCAACGTACGAATTGTTAATGACTAATATAAAACATTTTAAAATCACGTTTACTTTTGCTTCATATCGCACTTCCATCATGAGCTGAAGCGGAAAGTTTCCAGATTCTGTTGTTATGTCTTTGTGTCATCCCGGGGTTGCCAAGAACAACCGATGTATGCATATGGAATTAATTACAATATATTTTCCAACCGGATCACCGATTCTGGTCTGATTCCAGATAACTTATTGAATCGGCGAAATTCTATAAAACTCATGGCACTCAAAATTCAGTTAAATTACCGTCATGCATGGATAAAAAGACGTCATTCTAAATCGATTCGTAGATTAAATTTGAGTTTGCGACATGCCATAGATTCTTTTTAACATGATTTTCACGACTTGTTGTGATTATTGCAGAAATTGAAGTCCTATGATCTGCCGGCATATGCATGCATGCAAGGAAAAGTCTTATTGGAGACACAAAAAATTGGGTTTCAAATTCGATCATCTATCTATCAGTTGAGAAAAGCATGTGCCATACAATATTTATGTCCAAACATACATTTATAAGTTAGCAAACATATGTTTACATAAAATAAACTAGATTTTTATTTTTACAAATAAAAACAAATTCAGTTAATAACTGTAGTTTTTGCTTTACTTATCCTATACGAAAAAACTATTTTATTTGCATTCCTCAATAAATATGACTGTTCGCTATTATTATACAATACATAAATACACATCTGGGCTGGGCACAAACGGCCAAAGCTTATTGAAAATGCCATTCAAAGCGGCCGCATTGATGCTTGGCCGGGTAAATATTATATATGAAGTGCCGTGATGAACTACTGCCTGACTTGACAGCCTGTCATGGTGAACGATAAGCGCTCACTTACTGCTTAACTGACTGACTCACTGACTGACTGCCTGACTTATTGGCTGACTGACTGATTGACTGACTGACTGCTACATATCTCACTCACTCACTCACTCACTCACTCACTCACTCACTCACTCACTCACTCACTCACTCACTCACTCACTCACTCACTCACTCACTCACTCACTCACTCACTCACTCACTCACTCACTCACTCACTCACTCACTCACTCACTCACTCACTCACTCACTCACTCACTCACTCACTCACTCACTCACTCACTCACTCACTCACTCACTCACTCACTCACTCACTCACTCACTCACTCACTCACTCACTCACTCACTCACTCACTCACTCACTCACTCACTCACTCACTCACTCACTCACTCACTCACTCACTCACTCACTCACTTACTCACTTACTCACTCACTCACTCACTCACTCACTCACTCAATCACTCACTCACTCACTCACTCACTCACTAATGACAGACTTACTCACTGATGTCATCGTGTCTGACTAATGCTCTACGCATGGAAGCAATCATTTTTGTACAGTCAGTCGCAACATTTGCACAAATGTGCAATATATGTACTTATATTATACACATACGTTTGATAATAAACAATATACGTGCTTGAAAATCTATAAATCCATTAAAGACACCGACCACCTGTCTGTGTTATATATTTAAAAATGTATAGAGAATGTCTAGTCAGATCGTTATAGAATATGTACAGTAATCTATGTACATTTCTGTATGCCACAATTTGTCTCATGGCCTGCCCAGCTCCGACTCTGTATGTACATATGCCCAGACACGAGCGGACGAGGCAAACTTGAGATATCCATGGAATCTCTAATGATAACTGTTTATTGTTGCACATATCCATTGCAATTGAACTTGTGCTGACACGCGTTCAGTCTGATAATTGACCAATAAAGTAATGAGGATGATGATTGTTTTTCTATTCCAAAATGACTAATTACTTTCTTTTTCCGGTAATGCCCTTGCTCACTGGTCAGGTTGGGACGATTTTTCTAGCCAGACATCAGCTTGCAAATGAATCAATTTGTGGCTAATTCCTGTTTCACAGTAGACGGCAGACTAACATTTCTGGTAAAAGGAGTGCTCCACAGTCTCTAAAAGAGATATCATCCAGTAAATTGACATCCGTATAGGGGGGAAGGGGGTGCCGGAGGAGGGAGGGGCATTGAATGGAAAACGGGTGGGGGAGGATATTTGAAAAAAATAAGTTTTCGGTATTCATTCCTTTTTTGCAAAAATCAGCAACCTAGTAGAACAAACGAAAAAAACAATAATCTAGTAGAAAAAGCTAAGACATAACCGGGAATACAGTCAGAAAAAGATGTAATGAGTGGCTGAACTTTATCATTTAATCCGCCGTTTGAGGGCGCCACGTGAACCGCATTTACCGCGGGCAACTTCAATCATGGAGAAAGTACAGTATGTATGTAGGTGTTTTACATATACTGTATGTATGTACATTTGTATGTATATGTACAAGTACATGTATGTATGTTTGTTATACGTATATAATGATGGGATGAAGTCGAGGTAGAGGCTGGATGAAATTACTGCATTCAGTGCACTGCGGGAGAGCCGATCCTTCCAAGGGAGGTGAATTTTCGAAGGAGCAGTTTTGCAGTATCGCAGTTGTTTTATCTACATTATTAGGAACATGTTATACTTTGAGGAACTACCAAAGAGGGGTATTTCCATTTTTTTATTCACCCTTCTCCCACTTTTGATCCAGTGTACAGTTATGAGAATTTACATATATAAAACTGCGCAATTAAGGTATACTGGTACCTGGTTTGATACAGTGGCTATGTAGCACGTGGTATTGTACTGAAAGTTTCCTGAGCATGAATAGGATACAATCAGATCAGAGCATTGACACTTTTTTTCTTCCACTTCCTTGACTGGGCTAGAAGTCATTTTTATAGTCATTTTCATTTTTTACTTCCTTGACTGGGCTAGAAGTCATTTTTATAGTCATTTTCATTTTTTACTTCCTTGACTGGGCTAGAAGTCATTTTTATAGTCATTTTCATTTTTTACTTCCTTGACTGGGCTAGAAGTCATTTTCTTAGTCATGCCAAAGTCGACGGTCTATTCTATCTAGAATACATTCAATTTCGTTTCCACGTGATCATGATTACCCGATGAATGTTGTATAAATGATGGAATATTTGAGTTTCATTTCTCTTTTCATTAGACAAGTACATTTATTATAAAATGTTATATATTATTGATTTATATTACTCAACTGAATCGATCATATAACCCAGGCTTTCAATATTTTCAATATCTTAATTACTAATGTATCGCTCCGAAATTTTCCTTTGCTATAATCGTAAGTTTGCTATAATACTTCCTTTGAATAATCGTCTTTAGTCACGCTATATGGCTCACTTAAAAAGTGATTTTTTGGTTAGGGCATGGTTTATAAAAGTATTTGCAATTTTCACTTTAAAGTGAGTATCCGTGCGTAATAATAAATTGTTACACACTTCAAAAATTAGCTTTGAGGTGCTGCCTAAAGGCTCAAAGGTTTTCGATTTTCATGACAACATTAATTTATTCGACTCATGTAAAACTGTTTCGTTTCATGTAAAACTATTTCGGTGATAGCCTCCCGACCAGGCACGTCCTGATAGAAGTATAATAGGTTAGCACGCAATCAAAAGCATTGAATCAAGTCTTCCATAATGGAGCCCCGCATGACTGAATAGAAAATGCTAGCGGACGAAAAAGTGATCAGACAGGAAGGAGTGGATTTTTCTCGGATTAAGGGTAGTCGTATATTCTTGCCATTTACGGACACGTTGGTTACGGTAAGTTCTTCTTGATATTACCAAAGAGGGGGAATTTCCCTCAACCGCCCCTCCGCCCTAGTGATCAAGGGCACATTTGTCGCGTGGCACATGCATTATGTACCCGTGTGCTTTATGTCTAGGCCAGGAGTGAATGAGTGAGTGAGTGAGTGGGTGAGTGAGTGAGTGAGTGAGTGAGTGAGTGAGTGAGTGAGTGAGTGAGTGAGTGAGTGAGTGAGTGAGTGAGTGAGTGAGTGAGTGAGTGAGTGAGTGAGTGAGTGAGTGAGTGGGTGAGTGAGTAACTCTTCGTTTACATTAATCTCATTCATTCGATTGATGAGCTGGTTAATTCGTATATAACAGGTGAACGTACATTAATTTCATAACATACACAATTGTTTATGAGATCAAACTTTAATAATCCACCCATTTTCTGGGCGTTATTGCTGCGAATCCCACCTACAGAATGTTTGATCATAGCATAATAATAATCTACATAGAAGCTATGTCGTTCTATGTATGTACCCATTACGTAGATAATATACAATCAAAGATGCAACTTTTGTACATACATATTTTTTTCAAGGTTCATGTGAGAAATTTTTTTGAACTAAACCCGCGTCAAAAACCGATTTGAAAAAAGGGTATGTGAAACTCCTCTGAGTACCAGGAAAACTTTCTGAGTACCAGGAAAACCTGAATACGGTATAAATAGAGCAAATGACGCACGTTCAGATACTGTAATCACGAGTTACCTAATTAATCACTAAAGTTATGCATACATACAAATAGCATGCGCTTTTGCATTTTGTGCCTTACAGAAAAGGATCTCATGCATTTCCTAGTGCGGTTTTCCCACTTCCGCCTAAAATACTTTTGGTCACATGGCTCTTATTATTGACGATCACTAGAAACTATTGCGTTCTCAAATGATTACGAGACTTAATTCGATCAACCGCCATTTTTTGGAATTTTTTAAAGATGAGTTTGTGCATCTGTCGATACTTCTAATTAAAAACGAAATAGCGTCAAAAACGCCGATAAAGTTTGCATTAAAACCAGACTATCGTTTCTTCTTTCATGCTTCACTGGATCATAGACATGTCAGGTTACAGTAACCATAAGAAGCTCTGGTTAATTGGCATACGTGGGTCAAGTCCCGATTTTTTTTCAAAACTTCTGTGGCCACCCAGACAATGTTGTACAGTAGCATGGCACACCTTACAAAACATCTTTACCGATATGTCGCGAATCAAAATTATAATTAATTATCAAGATTAGCTCTATGTCCACTTTATATATTTAGTACAATGGATTATACTGTACATAGGTAAGTACATGAATCCAGGCTAAGCTACATATAAAGATAATTATTCTTAAAATACCCTCCTTTTACAACTTAGCCATCTATGTATGTAAATGTTAACTGCAAGGTACGTACTGTATGTAAATGGTGATAAAATTCATGGCACGAAATGTCATCAGTAGAGTTTCCATCCAACAGCAGTTCAGCTTCAAGTTGCGAAGTTTTGAAACACTGTATCGTATTTTCAGGCACTGATTACTGTAGTATACATATGTATACCGTAATCAGTGCTACATTTTCACGATTAATAAGTATCGTTTATCGCTTTACAAATTACATAGTAATATTCGGTAATTATGCAGGCATGATTATACTGTACGTAAGTAGACCACTGTTATTAATGTGGTGAGTCAGACAGACTGTTTTGGATAACGTTTCCGTTTTATATAATCTGTCAGACAGAGAGACAGACAGACGGACATACAGACAAACAGACAGACAGACAGTCAAACTGAAAACATATTTAGGTACATATCTTAAGAAAATATATCATCTACATAAACAGTAAAAGTATACTTGTATAAACTTGAGGGTTCATTTGCATACCTAAAGTGCATAATATAAAACCGATGAATTAATTGAGCATTTTTATTAATAATCACTTCGCTATGGAGTTATTAGTGAGTGAGTGAGTGAGTGAGTGAGTGAGTGAGTGAGTGAGTGAGTGAGTGAGTGAGTGAGTGAGTGAGTGAGTGAGTGAGTGAGTGAGTGAGTGAGTGAGTGAGTGAGTGAGTGAGTGAGTGAGGGAGTGAGTGAGTGAGTGAGTGAGTGAGTGAGTGAGTGAGTGAGTGAGTGAGTGAGTGAATGAGTGAGTGAGTGAGTGAGTGAGTGAGTGAGTGAGTGAGTGAGTGAGTGATGGAGTAAGGGAGTAAGTGTACGAAATTTGATGGTAATGTTTAGATTTCGCGGCAAATTTAATTTGCAGTCAGTTTATCTCATCAGGCTCATTGCTTGTAAGCTTAGCTTATACGTTCCTTTAATTGGTGCACAGGTGAAACCATATTTATTTTTTGCTTTTTAATATCCTAACTCAAAAGCCTAATATAAACAAGAACTACTGTACACATGCCAGTTCGCATCCAAATTATGTGGTATGGTCTTGCTAAGTGCAATTCGCCAATATGGCCAATTAGGGATTATCCATGATGGCCAATTAGTAGCATTGTTATATATAATGTTGTAAACCTTAGGGCACTCCTTATGCTTCTTAGTTTCTTTTATTAGAATGTCGTTAACTTGGTATTTATATGTACGTTTATAAATATATATAGATAAGAAATTTATATCCGATAATCAGAGGAAGTTTTTAGCTCACCATCACATCATGGTTGTTCATTTCTTATTCATACGCTTCCGTCAGTGGTTACTCACATTAATACGGTAAAATGTCAAGTTACATGTATCACGGTAATATCTTATGAATGGATTGAAAGTTTGATGAATCTGGGATCGTTTTCATTTCCTTCTCATTATCCAGTCAACTCTGTCCATATTGTTTCAAATCACCATATATGTATCTGGTTTGAAGAGGATGTACATACCTCCGCCATATCTTTGTAGTTTTGCATGATATGATATTTATTCGGTAGTTACAGTACATACTTACATATATGTACATATGTATGTATGTACTTACGCCTCTTGTCTCATCGTAGGAATTGATTAGGAAATTTTTGTATACCTACATATGTACGTATTGTATGTCGGATGGATTTTATATTTTTGTATGACCGACTTCTCATTAATGACCCTGTTAATAGATTTCTGTCAATTCCGAATATACACATACTGTATATAGTAGTATAAAGTGTCGGTATATCATGTTTTATTACTGTAATTGCTTTTGGTTTGAGTGAGAGCTCGTTATGTCTATATGGGATTAATTTTTTATCATTATCTTCTATCTCGTTCTGATTAATGGGCATTAGATTCAAGTCAGTTCGCAGTCAATCAGTATGTCGTTAGAATCAAGTCAGTTCTTGATATATGCATAGATAAGTAATCAGTATGATGTAAAATGAGGAAGTAACTCAGTCGTTATTACTGTATTCAGAATTCAGATCTTATTCATACAATGTCGTCACTCACTCATAAAAATTAAATTATTCAGCCTTTAGGATATATAATAAATATTATACCATTGTGTTTGATTCATTAGATTAAAGACTCAAGTCATAAAATCATTTTGTCAGTTCGGTCTGCGGTATACAGAAGAAGTTCCAGCCTCATCATCATCGTGCTTACAACACCAACAAGTCTTACGGTACCTATGTATATGTATTTACGTACAGAAGTCACGAGTCACGTGTGTCATGTGAAATACCGTAATAACTTTTGAGACTCAGTTGACTTACCACCATGTTTTTATGTACAAAGTTCGGTCCCCTAGCCAACAGACTTTGATTTCAGAGATTAGCGAAATTTGCCAATTAGTGCCAGAAAACGTTATTTCAGATGAAGGAACTATGAACCTATGTACATACCATTCAGTTACTGTGCCATTTGCCTTGGCATACTAGCCCACGAGTTGAGAACAAAGTTAGATGGAAAATATTTCATCTACCATTTTCACCTTGCCTCACCTTTTTCACTGTGAAATCCTCATTAACTCCTACAGATCATGCGCAAAAGCCTGCTTTCCCGTATATTTTCCATTAGCAACAGGGATGGATTATTGTAAAAAACTGTATATAATGTGAAGTCACCGTATCCCGGATTTCTCTTATATTTGATTTTGAACGTTGATTAATCTCGAAGGCTTAACCGAGCACAAAACTCGTGATTTTCCCAGGT
This sequence comes from Daptonema setosum, assembly GCA_964036265.1. Taxonomy (NCBI): domain Eukaryota; kingdom Metazoa; phylum Nematoda; class Chromadorea; order Monhysterida; family Xyalidae; genus Daptonema; species Daptonema setosum. The sequence continues at coordinate 28,028,752 of OZ038442.1, forward strand.
TACTTCCAGTTCATGCTTTTGTAAATTGGTGGGAATCATTATTAGAAGCCTAATCAGTATCACTGACGTAGAAATTATCTGAGCTTAGCTTTTTATTCAAACCCATCATGGTTTCCCTATTAGTTAACTAGAGGAAGAATATCCCGGGACGTCGAGCCTTTATACATACAGTATGTATGTCCTTTATGCTCATTAATTCAGTGCCAATTACTGTAGCAATCATGACCGTGTACGAAATTAGGGATCAAGGTACCGTAAAACTTGAGGTAATGATACTGTAAGACAATGTACAGTATATAAGTATAAAAGATTGTCCAGATTAGTCAGTTTCCAGGTGGCTTAACACAATATATATAATGTGATAGGCCTTTGATACTGGAATATTGAGTTTATTTTTCATCATTATCGTTAAAATAATTGCTTCCTTTCATGTTTCGCTGATTAAATCCTTACATATATAAAATGCATGTACATTCGTTGATAAGTCAGGATCATGGAACCTAAAGTTTCTAAAATTAAATTCAAAATCCTAATTTAATCATTATCAAAAAGTTATAATATTCAGCGGCCATTAATAAAAAAACTGTAATAAACATTTGATTCTCCGATGCGTATGCGAGCCACCACGAGGAAACTGTCGAAACTGCTGAGAATGCTTTCGATACGACGATTGCAGAGCTACGTCAGGAAGGTACTGGCTGCCACTGCAGGTAAAATATAATAAAAACAAAATAAAATAATATATAATAATATAAACACAAAACAAATTAAACTAAAGGTTTCCTTGAAGTTCGAGTAAACAGTTTGGAGGATAAATATTCCAACTGTAGAACATCTGCTGCATGAAATCCATGAGCAACAAAAGAGGCGATTATTCGTCTAAAACAGTCTTTTCACACAACCTTGATATAAAAGCACAAGTTATAAACAAAAGCGCCTAGCAATAATAGCACACCAGGTCTTCAATATCAATCTTTCAAATTCAATCGCGCTATACCAAGCAGGTGCCGTTACCAATCCTTCGTGCAACTCAACAATTTTGATCGATTCATTCCAACAGTAACTTTCTCATGGTCAAGGGTCGAACTGACTGCTCTTGATCTCCGATCATATGTTCTAACCACTCATCCATCTTGTCATTTCAGTTTACGTGGGCGAAGACATCGATGAGCCCGACTTCCAGTACGTGCCACAGACCCCTCACGTGGATGAGTCGTTCTCCCGTAATGACCTCCTACATCAATCGCTGCTATTACTACGCGACTCACTCTCCTCCGGCGCTGCACTACTTCAATTCGAACAGGTGAGTGGATGAGGAAGTGATTGAATGAGTGAGTGAGTTGGTGAGTCAGTGAGGAAGTCAGTGAGTGAGTCAGTTAGTGAGTGAGTGAGTGAGTGAGTGAGTGAGTGAGTGAGTGAGTGAGTGAGTGAGTGAGTGAGTGAGTGAATGAGTGGGTGGGTGGGTGAGTGAATGACTGATTGACTTACTGTCTGACTGACTACAGGTATACCGCAAAAAGCCGGGAATGACCATGGATACATGTCGAATGTCAGACAATCTGAACAAAAATCGCTACCGAGACGTCTTACCGTACGACGCCACGCGCGTAGTAATCCAACACGGTGCAACCGGTGACTACATCAATGCCAACTTTGTAAATGTGAGTGTTATTTTTCTCATTCATAACCATTTATACGAAAACAACCATTTACCACTATAAATAACCAGGATAGGAAAGCATAATTTACCCCCTTCTTATTCCAGATGGATATCCCAACCTCTGGTATCAAGAATCGATACATTGCTGCTCAAGGCCCATTGCCACACACCACTGGTGACTTCTGGCAGGTTGGTACATCTCACTCACTCACTCACTCACTCACTCACTCACTCACTCACTCACTCACTCACTCACTCACTCACTCACAGGTCGTCTGGGAACAACTGTGCTCAACGGTGGTCATGTTAACCACTACGGTGGAACGTGGTCGTGTGAAGTGCCATCAGTACTGGCCTCGGTTATACGAGACCCAGGAATACGATAAACTCTCGATCACTTGTGTCAGGGAGAAAGAGACCACATCAACCGCCACCAGAGAATTCACGCTCGTTAATAAAGAGGTGATTATTTTTTACTGTGTTTATATGATTGACTATTCAAGTTGTATTGTACTGATTGTGTAGGTTGATTGAAAATTGTTGTGTAAACGTTTTCATTTTTTTCGGAAGTTTATTTCACCCTCTGGACTAATTTTATGTGGCCATATTTCAACCGAATCTCAAACTGCGCACAGGTTCAGATGAAGAAATATTTTTGTAACACGGTATGTTGGCCAATCCATTTTGATTAAAATGCTAATTTACAGACCAAAGAAGAACGACAAGTCACCCAGATGCAGTACATTTCCTGGCCTGATCATGGTGTACCCGATGATCCTCACGAGTTTATCAAATTTGTCTGCCAGGTACGTTTTTACTCACTCACTCCCTCACTCACTCACTCACTCACTCACTCACTCACTCACTCACTCACTCACTCACTCACTCACTCACTCACTCACTCACTCACTCACTCACTCACTCACTCACTCACTCACTCACTCACTCACTCACTCACTCACTCACTCACTCACTCACTCACTCACTCCTTCACTACAGGTACGCGCTGCACGTGCCGGCAGCGTGGAGCCGATCCTGGTCCATTGTTCAGCGGGTATCGGACGTACCGGCGTACTGATCCTGATGGAATCGGCCATGTGCCTCATTGAGACCAACGAACCCGTGTACCCTCTCGACTTGACCAAGACCATGCGCGACCAACGGGCTATGACCATACAGAATGCGGTTAGTCAGTCAGTCTGTCAGTCCATCAGACAGTCAGTCAGTCAGTCAGTCAGTCTGTCAGTCAGTCAGTCAGTCAGTCAGTCAGTTAGTCAAATAGACAGTCAGTCATTAACCAAAATCAGTCAAAAAAGTCAGTCATCGAAATCAGTCAATCGGTCTGACAGGGAAGTCTATCAGTCAGTCGATCAGTCTGTCACAAAAGTCTGTCAGCTAATCAGTCAGTCACTAAAGTCAGTCTATCGGTCCGTCGGTCACTTACTCACTCACTCAATTACCCACTCACTCACATTCTTTTTATTGCAGAGTCAATTCAAATTTGTGTGCGACGCGATCATGCTAGCGTACAACGAGGGCTTAATCAAGCCGGCGCCCGAATTTGCCACCAATAACAACAACAACAACAGTAGTAAAAACAACAACAACAATAATAACAACATCAACAACAACAACCTCAGCAACAACAACAACAACAGCCACACTAACGGTACGAGTGCCAAACCGTCGCCTACTATGAATGGCACAATACATAAACTGGAGGTGTCCTAATATAAAACTAAATAATAATAAGTGATAAAAAAAATTTATATAAACATTTAATTTCAAAATATTTTCCTTAATTTCTGTTTCTCTGTTCATCTAAAGTGCTAATATCTAGTACAAACACAGCGTACATACTACCTGTGACATTTACCGGTATACTGTATGTCTGTGTACTTCATTACTGTACAGTGGTAATCGCATTTCGCGGCATCAAAATTGAATTTGATGATTTTTTCAGTAATTATGGAATGAAAAGAAAATCTCAGTTGCTTGATTTTCCCAAAACCCCCAGCATCGACTCGCTATCGTCCCCTGTACAAAACCCCGGCTCCCTTGTCTCATTGTACACCCGGAACCGAAAGCAATGCGCATTTTTAACCTCAAAATCACTGTTAAATCCGTATTTACCCCCGACGCTCTTACATTGATTCTAAGACTCTTTATGGAATGATTTATATTCTGATTTTGTCGACGAATAACTGTTTCTACTGATATAACTGCTATAATAAATTATTGAATGGACTATAATTACACTTCATAACTGGCAGCCATTTCTTCTGAACGCATTTGCTTCTATAATTTCAGTTATAGTCTTCTCAATTATTTCGGATTCAGATTTTGAATGCGCGCCGTTTTTGGCACAAAAATTTTGTAATATAAAAGGAACGCATTCAAAATCTGCCCCTTAATTGGTTGAGAATGCTTAAAATTTTTGTGCATATTTCAGTCCCTCGTTATTTGATCCTATTTTGTGTACAGTGATCATCACACGCCCTGCTGCCTATATTTTCTGTTTCGTTATTTCGAGAAATGTTGCTGGAGTTTTCGTGACGACGAAATTTTCGTTTTCAAAATTAGTTGCGGTTATTGAATGTGGGTGATTGATATATTTAGAAACTCTTTTCAGGATTACAAAATTTCTCGAGGTTCCCACTCAAAAACTGCAACTTTTTTTTATAACTTAACAATTAATTATAAACTTATGTGCACATACGGCTTTATTATATCCCGTTATTTCTATATTATAATATCGAGCCAACACTCGTCTTTGTGTGCTCTTTCTTACTGTTAATTCTGGAGATGATATATATATATATTTATATATAACTAGTGAAAACATAATGAATGGATCAATAAAAACCAAATACAAATATACATCTATTCGGTTTCAAGCAGTTATATAATGAATGATCTAATTACTTTCCACCTAAAAATAAAACCAACAGATTTCGTAAGTCTGAGAATAAATGGCAAATAAACCATTACACCCAATGAGCAATCTATGTAAGACTATAATAAAAAGAAAGACAATTGGGAAACATTATTTCATTAATTATAGATTCCACTGTCAGTAAAGTAATTTTCACTTAAAAGCATAGAAGATACCCACACTAATTAATGATTGAAATTATTCAGGAAGAAGCCACAAAAAATTTTATTCGTGTCTTCTCGATTGGAGGTATAGTAGTCTTACGAGTTGTTTTTGATGAAATCTTTTGAAACTGATAAACGTTCACGCACTTGGTTTGCTGTTCTGGAACTTAAGATGTGAACGATTTAAAGTTTTTCCTGGTATGATCTAACTAAAAATACTTTTTTAATGAAAGCATAATTTGATGATGTCTGTAAAAAGATACACTTCCCAATTGGATTTCTCGATTTCATTATTTACAATCCATTATATATTTGACTAACAGGAAACATAAAAACGGACAATTTTGTTCGTACAATAAACAAAAATTAACAAAATCACCCAAATTCGTACAGGATAGCAAATTCTGTGAAGTAGAATAATGAACTTAAGAAATGCTCACTAGGAAAATAGTCAGTTGAAATGAGAAAATTTAGTGACAAAAACAAATGCTTATTTTATGTGTTTTGATTTCTAATATCATACGATGGTTGAGTCCCAAAAGGCGTATTTAATCAACCCAATACACGTAGTCATCTCATAACCCAGGTACATATGTAGTTAATCAAGGGACGGCCGCTAGGCCGTTCCCTTAATATGGTTCGATTAAGATTAGGTTTTTTGCGGGTATCTCGATCTAGCCTTATCGTATCAACTTCTAGTCTGTTTCATCAATTTTCTCGTGAGATTCTACATCTTTTTGGCTATTTTCAACTTGATAGGGATGAATTTTCATTTTTCAGGTCCGAAAATGATGAAAATGCGATTTTCCGTTTTTTTTTCTCCACCCAAAACGTTGTATGGGAACTGGGTAAGACCTGCAAAGCTGAAAATTGGTACATAGGTAAATTTCACGCCCAGAACACGATTTCCTGAGTGTCACGGAGATCGGATGAAGCTTTTCACTATTTTTAATGGATTTTATGAAAAAAATGTCCAAAATCGCAGGCAAAATGGAGAAAGAATTGTTGTATGAGCGATAGGGTGGTCTGATCGAATTGAAATTTAAACTGGATGTGTATTACACATGTTCAAGTTTGTTCCGCTATTCAATTCAGTTATCTATTAAAACACACAAAAAACGCCACGGGTTATGTAAGAGGCAAAATTAGCGAAATTTTTTACAAAAGCTCTATTTCTTGTGACAAACTTATCGAATGGCTATAAAAAATAGCCTATCATATGTGGAATTAAATTTCAATATGACCTCTGTTCGACGCATTTTTCGATAAAATCATCGTACTTTGACAAAAACTTAAAGAAACTGATCTAGAAAGTTTCAACGTTTTTGACGATTTTTGCTGCATCGAAAATCAGATTATCTCAAGATTTAAAGCCTTGACACCCATTGTATTATCTGAATGTCTAGAGTGACTGAAGCTATATCGAATACAGAAAAGATGATTCTCTGCGTGTTTTAAAAAAATATTTATGAGCCGCCAAAAACCGGTGAAAATTCAAGTTTACTTATTCACGCTGTTTCAGCCACATTGGATTCCAAAAAAAATTTTTATATAAAAACAGGAAAAACTTCATTTTAACAGGAGGTCTAGGGAGAGTACATTTCTAATAAACTACATTTTTAAATCTCGATCAATTCCTTTAAATAAATTTTTATGATCCGTCAAAATATACAGGAATAAAAAAAAACAGGTCAAAATTTTTTTTCGAAGTAAATTTTTTTCTTTGTTTCTAGACGTGTACCAATATCAATAAAACACCTCAAATTTTTTATTATAAGTGGTCTGGAAGTAAGGAAAAAAATCAAGTGTCACATGGTACATAGCGTCCGCTGTTAAGTACAGCTCGGCGCTAACCTAATAATAGTCAAGTTTTGAAGCTATTTTCACACTACCACTAGGTATAATGATAAATTTATGATTTGAAACTAGGTTTTATGTAGCAAATCAACTTTTAAAATATTTTCCTCAAGGAAGTCAAGTGGATAGTGCGTTTGCAAGTTAAACGAGTGGTGCTGGGTTCAATACCCCGGAAAGTCAAAAACAACGAAAGCGTTAATTTGTTTTGTTTTTGATATAATAGCCTTCTCCCGAGCTTCAACTGTCCATTTTACATATCATAAGGCATCTTTTAACTCACTATATTACTAATTCAGGGACTTTTTTTTCATCACTATGTCAATTATGTTGAGACTCCTTGTTACAAGGAAAATATTGAAGGGGGCTCGCAAACGATCACTGTTCATAAATAATATTGTAATTCAATATTCGAAAATCTAAAGTTATAAAAGGGCTGAAGTTCATGAATCTTATGAACAATTTTCAACTCAAAAACATTTTTGTTACATTAGCCCATATATTTAGTCTACATACATATGTACTGTACATGTGATTTGTTCACACATAAAAAAGTTATAGACAAGCAACTAAAAATGCCGTTAAGGCATGGGGATAACGAATATGGTTCGATCCTGGGTAGTCCAATCGTGAAAAAGTATGAGACAAGAAATTTTATTCTCATATTTTGAATAGTCTGATCGTGAAAAAGCAGGAAACAAGATTTGCGAAGAATCACGAAAAAATTTCGTACTTCATTAAGTCATGAATTAAACCAAGTTACACGAAACATATTTGGGACTTTTCGGTGAAAACCAAATCCCCTTTTCGTTTAGCTCGTTGTGAGCATGGGTCATTTTACTTCGGTTTGTGTGACACGAGATTTTTTTATTTCATTTCTATCCAATAATGATGGGATTTTTTTTAAAGATACTTATATTTTAAAATTGGATAATAGCATTTTGAATAAGGATAAATCTTACCACAACAATCGTGAAAAGTCCCAAATATGTTTCGTGTAATTTGGTTTAATTCTTGACTTAATGAAGTACGAAATTTTTTCGTGATTCTTCGCAAATCTTGTTTCCTGCTTTTTCACGATCAGACTATTCAAAATATGAGAATAAAATTTCTTGTCTCATACTTTTTCACGATTGGACTACCCAGGATCGAACCATATTCGTTATCCCCATGCCTTAACGGCATTTTTAGTTGCTTGTGTACATAAATCTTCAAATGAATTAAACTCTGAATCCAATAAAAATATTGCTATAAGCGTGGAAAACAATAAAGTACTAATATAGAGTTGAATCATGGTTTGATTTTTTCAGGGCCGAATGATCTGAGAATCGGTCTCAGAACTCAAAGTCAGCTGTGGGCAAAACCAACGTCAACACGAAGTATTAGACATAAATCAACTGTTATAGGGCGGACAATTGGTTATTAGAATGGCCACAAAAAGGTAATCAGTGTTCCCCCTATAAATCTGAATCTTGGATTTTGTGCTTAATTTCGGATTTTGATGGAATTAGATGTTTTAGAAGAAAACAAGAAAAATTAATTTCTGTGAATCCAAAATCCAAAATTCAAAATTTGAATTTTGGATTTACAGAAAATTCATTTTTCATATTCTTTCTTGTTTTTACAAAAACGTTGAAACCAAAAATAGACTTCAAAATCCAAGATTCAGTTTTATAGGGGAAACACTGGTTACCTTCTGTGGCCATTCTAATAACCAATTGTCCACCCTATATTGACATGTTTTTCAATCTGCATATGACTTTTATGAACGAAAAAATTGCACTGCCGCGACCTTAATGTAAATTTCAGTTACATTTTATGTGACAAAAAAATTCTTCGTACACGTTCCTATTCGGAAGCAAAATTACTAAACATAATTTTACGTCACTTTCTTCGATGTTGGTGTCTTTTCAGGTAAAGTGAAGTAAACTGTCCAGATGATGACCGAGATGAGCATGGGTACAAGCATCCGGATGTATTGTGGATTCCAGTAAACGTATCCGTAGGCACTGAACAACGCAGCCAACGAACACTTGACTAACTCATAGTGGAAAGCGTATCTCCTGAAATAAAAAATATTTATAAAAAAGAATTCGTCAAGTTTATTTAATTAAGAAGATTCATTGCGAAACTTCTTTCAAATAACTATGTCACGGAAAAAACTGAGAGTTTTTTTAAACAAGTGGTGTACAACAGTTCGCAACATTATTTTGAACACAAATAGAGATCGAATTAATATTTTCATAAAGTAAATCAATGAAGTTCTAAAAAATATTAACTTGTGAAATACATAATCGGACTGACAATCTAATCTAGAGGAAACTGACTTTGCATCGAGCATGTATCCGATTGACTGCATGCTGATCACCTGGTATATCATGACTGCCCAAAAGATCGGTCGACTTAGATACTGCAAGGCAATCAGTCTGTCAGTCAGTCAGACAGACAGTCTGTCAGACTTTCAGTCAAGTGCGTTAGGGAATGATTGAATGGATGATTTAGTGAGTGAGTGAGTGAGTGAGTGAGTGAGTGAGTGAGTGAGATAGTGAGTGAGTGAGTGAGTGAGTGAGTGATTGAGTGAGTGAGTGAGTGAATGAATGAGTGAGTGAGTGAGTGAGTGAGTGAGTGAGTGAGTGAGTGAGTGAGTGAGTGAGTGAGTGAGTGAGTGAGTGAGTGAGTGAGTGAGTGAGTGAGTGAGTGAGTGAGTGAATGAGTGAGTGAGTGAGTGAGTGAGTGAGTGAACCTACCAGCCAGTAATATAAGAACGTCTGGTACATGGAGAAATGAATGATCATCTGCGCGCAGACGTACAAAAATACAGGATACGGCAGTATCGGGTCGTATTTTACTATCGGGTTCTCGATCTGAAAATATTAACTCACTCATTCACTCACTCACTCACTCACTCACTCACTCACTCACTCACTCACTCACTCACTCACTCACTCACTCACTCACTCACTCACTCACTCACTCACTCACTCACTCACTCACTCACTCACTCACTCACTCACTCACTCATTCGCTGACGCTCACTTACTCACCTCATCAAACCAGTTGGGCACCTCTTCGATGGTGGCGAACCGGGTTTCCTCAATACCGACCAAGTAAAAGAGTCGTCTGAATCCGAAGGCATTCAGCCGTTGCCAGGCCTGCTCAATCGGCTCTCGATTTGTGCCCTTCACAGTTATGTTCCCATGAAATGCCATCCTACTGAAATTTGCAAATCAATAAGAACTAAAATACGAAAAACACAGTTTATACAATAGGTATAAAGGGTTATACAATATTCCGAAAGATGTTTTGGTAGATTGTGGTCATGCAGTTATGTATGTACCTGTGGCTGGAAGGATGGATAAAAGGTAGAATTGCAACTATTTCTCACTTAAGAAACTCATTGTTTTATGTAAAGAGAATATTAAAGTTTACTATTTTCATTAAACTGGGACACTGAATTAGACTGTGGATTTTCAACGCGGGCTACTTTCCCTTTACATTTTTAATAAAATTAGAAGAGAAGTAAAAAAACTTTTAAACTATTAAAATGTTTACCGAGGGCACAATCAACATTGTTTGAACATGGAAGAAAACAGTACGCTGACCGAAATTCTACTGATAACAGTGAATCGTCCGAGAATCGTTTATGAGAATAAAACTTGCCGCATGGCTTCGCTTTTACTGGCATTTCTTCTTGGTATACTAATGTCACGTGTAACAAGTAAAATAATTAAATATGTATAGTAAATATAAAAGTTGTCTGTATTTCCAGGTTCGTCTTTTTTATTTATTTTATAACTGAATGGCACATTGATACTGTAATACTCAGAGTTCTGGTTTTTCGTACTGGTAATAGAGGTTGAATTACATAACTGACGGGCAATGACGGAAACCCCAGAGCAACGCTTGATGATCTGTGTTTCAACTCAAGTTTCAAACCTGCATACATAGGACCACCCGTTTCCGAGGCTGGCACCCTACCCGTGTGTGCGATATTCAAATCTCATCAGGTTTCGAACACGGGTGACGAGATTTTTCTTTAACGGGTGGCAGTTACTGACTGACTGACGGACAGATCGACTGACTGACTGATCGACTGACTGACTGGCTGATCGACTGACTGACTGATCGACTGACTGACTGACTGATCGACTGACTGACTGACTGACTGACTGATCGACTGACTGACTGACTGACCAACAAAAACATACTAGTCATACCAGTGGTTGAGTTATCGGTATATTGACTAAGGTAAAACTTCATAAAATAAGCCTACTTAATTACACATTTCATAGTGACCGACGAGAGTCGAATTGCGAAATAGAGACACAAAATTTTGGACTCATTATCAGCCCGAAATCGTATGTTTTCAGAATCGTTTTACTGAATTATTAAAGAGGTCAAAGTGCCAAAAGAAAAATACTGTATTACATCACCGTCATTGTTTCTGTTCCTCAAGGAGTGTCGATCACCATTTACTGACTGTTTTTACGAATGGAAGTTCATGGATTTACTTTTACTGTACGTTTTATTTGGGTATAAATTTTGGTATTCGTGCTACGAATTTCCAAATACACGGTTTATCCGTATATTGTTTTTCAAGCGCACTAAAAAAGTTTGTGAGAATGGTTCTATGCGCTTTTCTATGTTGGTCTGATTATACAGGGTGGGCCAAAAAAACGACACGAATTCATCCGTTAAAAACTTTTCATGCATAAAGAGATTTTCATGCGGTAAGAAGCATTTTAATAAAAACATATCAACTTAAAATTTCTGTGGTTTTTGATATCATCCGTATAGCCTAGCTCTTGGTACAACAAAATTACGAAATATATCCTTTTTTAATTTGAAAAAAATATGTTCAGTAACACCAACTTTCCCAATTCGAGTATTCGTTAATTTTTTATGATTAAAATAGTATTTCAAACCGGTTGATCAAGTCTAACGGGACTGTTTCGAAAGAATGGATTTTTATGCGACTTCCGAATTCCAAAAATCTGGTGTCATACGATTAGAAGAGAAGTTGGGGTTTATATAAAAAAGTTACCCTTATTTTTTCTGAAGTACATTTTTGAAACAGCTAAAATCCGTGAATACTTGGTTTAGTATGTTAAATCAATAGTTGTAGCAAGAAATCTACGTAAATGGTCCAAAGTTACTAATACAATGATTGTAAATTTTGAATAATCAACTTTTCGGAAGTTCCTTTATTTTGAGAAATTGGAACGAGTGAGGTTGACAATAATTTCAGGATATTTAAGTTAAAAAATTTTCGGTAAAACGCTGCAGAACCCGATGAAATCGGTTGTTTCAAGAAAAAGTTATCCACGGATAAAATCGTGTAGTTTTTTCGGCCCACCCTGTACGATTACAGGATCGGTCAACTGCCGCCACTGCCAACTGCAGCCACTTTTTTTGAGTCAACTGCCGCCACTTTTTCCAAAAATTTTGCGGCTGCAGTTGACTCACCGGAAAGTGGCGTCAGTTGTCGTACGTCAACTGCAGCCACTAATTTTGAAATTTTCTGGCTGCAGTTGTTTCGCAGAAAACGGCGTATGTTGTCATAAGTCAACTGACTCAAAAGAAGAATGATTCAGTCAAAGGTTGTTTCATTCAATCAATGATAAGGCCGCAGACAAGTTCTTTTAAAGTTTTACTATTCCCTTCAAAGTATTACTGTTCGTTAACCCCCGATAATCTATCGTAAGACTGGCTTGTCCGAGCAGAGCGAGGACAAGCCTGTTAGCACCGCGCGTAGCGCGGAGTTGGGATCCGTTTGAAAAGTATTATCCACATCCCAATGCTAGTCAACTGCATCCAAATTATCATTGATTGCATGAATCATTCTTTATTGATTACATTAACCATTATTCTTTGATTCATTGACGTCAGTTGTCTTATGAAAACTGACGCCACTTCCAACGAGACAACTGCAGCCAGAAAATTTCAAATTCAGTGACTGCAGTTGACGTACGACAACTGACGCCACTTTCCGGCGAGTCATCTGCAGCCGGAAAATTTCAGGAAAAGTGGCGGCAGTTGACTTGAAACATGTGGCTGCAGTTGGCAGTGGCGGCAGTTGACACACCATCGCACGATTAATCGTGTTGTACGTGCTCCGATTACTGTACGTGCACAGGGACAGTCTAAGCGTTTTATAATAATTGAAAAAAACCGCAGATCTAACAAAGTCAGTTAATGGTAAAATAAATCATGCGCATAGCAGTTTAAAGTGTAACATGTTATGTCACATATATATTAAAACAAAACATTATGCGCTGCAGTAACAGGTAACGGGCTCAGTGTAGCACGATTTATTTTTCCGTTCCGAGACATCTATTCCGTGGATATGTCAGTAAGAAGCCACACACGCAGAAATCAGTAAAAAGATTGCGAGCAAGTACATCCATCAATCATTATTAATCATCTACTTGACGACATGGGAAGGCAAAATGGAAACCCTTGCTTTGGCGGTTTCAAAATTAGAGTCTTTAAAATGGTTATATATATAAATATTTTTTAAGATACCCCTCCCTTTGGAGTGCTCCAATGAAAAAGAGTTTATGAATGTAGTTTATCTAGTGAACATTTGCCCAGACCCAGAATGGAATGATAAGCGAGGAGAGTGTGAAAATGGAGTTTCCTCTTCTTTGGCGGTTTCAAAAAGTATAATTTGTTCACTAATGTGGAGGTAAACAGCCTGAAAACTGCCGATTCCCTTCTCATTGACGAAATTCCCCTCCCTTTGGAAAATTGCATCGGCCGCCAGTGAATGGAATGAGAAGCAATGGATTGTTTTGACTATCAATTCTAATAAATATGAATTGTGAAAAACTAAATTGTTATTGTTCTTTTTTAAATAAACCAACAAGATAATTGAACAAAATCGGCGAGCTTTTAGTGAATTACGTACGAGTGTGGCGGACGAGCTAAATTCCCAAAGGGAGAGGAATTTCGTCAAAGAGGGGGGAATTGGCGAATTTCTGGAAATTTTACCTACACCTCAGGGAACAAATTCCACTTTTAGAATCCGTCAAAGAGGGAGGAATTCCACTCTTCCCACCCCTTCTCGTCCGCTAGTGGAGTGAGGGTCCGGTTTTTCCCAAATCTTGAATCACACTGAATTAGAGTTCACTTGTAATTATATAAAAGCTCTTTTTATTCGCGATTTTTACGACTGTGTATAATAATGTGTAACTTATTTGACAGAGAAAGCGAGTGTTACCTCACTTAAATTTTTAAACGCAAAAATGACTGTACAAGAATGGATTCTGTTATATGAAGTCTGAATAGTTACGGGTTTTCAAATTTAGGGATATTATCTAGACTGAATGAGGATGTTATGCATTTAACTATAATGTGATAAAAACTATAATAACCTCGTTAATATCGTGGTGTTCATCGGGTTGAACCTTTTGGTCATGGCAGTTTCGGTGGAGGAGCCTTAAAAATTGTTTCGGTCTGAAAACACGAAAATGAAATTTTGTTAAATTCATTTGTTTTAATAACAGTGTGTAAAAATTATGAAAATTGGTCTCGAAATCAAATCGAGCTTCAAAATTGGTTGGTTGGTAAGTTTAATTATAAAATCTTTGTTGCAGTTGCTTTAGCAATTTTAGAAACAATTTCAAGAACTAAAATCGACTCTACTTTCGTAAGAGAACGATAAAAACACTGCTATCATCATGGGGCTGAATGTGAACGAATGAATAACATGAACAATAGCATGCAATCCAAGGTCAGTATAATATCCTAAATCGAGTCAAGAGGCCAGTGGGTGGTATATTATCAGCAATAAACCAGATTAACGTGAGTGAGTGAGTGAGTTAGTAAGTGAGTGAGTGAGTGAGTGAGTTAGTGACTGAGTGAGTGTTGCGGTGAGAGTGACTGTGAGGGAGAGGGACTGAACCGTATCAGGCTCACTAATTGAGTGAATGTTGTGATGAGAGTGACTCTGAGGGACTGAACCAGTATCAGGCTCACTAATTGAATAAGTGAGTTAGTTCATCATGAGGCAATTAGTGAGTAGAGTTAAGTGTTAGCAATAGCGGACGAGAAGGGGAGGGAAAAGTGGAATTCCCCCTCTTTGGCGTTTTAGTATAATTTGTTCCCTAAGGTGTAGGTAAAATGGCTTAAAAACTGCCGATTCCCCTCTTTGTCGAAATTCCCCTCCCTTTGGTGAATTAGGTCGTCCGCCAGTGAGTGTTAGTAGTTCGTCGTGGTCGTGTGCAACCGTTACCAACGTGCAAAAACGTTTTACGACATTTCACAACCAGGGTTTATAAATAAAATGCAACAATCAGTTTGCGATATTAATTTTTTTATTGTTGAAAAAAATAAAGAAAAATAACAATTATTTAATCGAATTGATGAAATATTTGCAAATTAATATTATCACCATTGTCACCAGCATGTTTCGGAACCCCGTTACGGTTGCTTGACCTTTTTAGCCACCAAAAACGACTCAGAAACGTCTCAAAGTTACGAAATGGTCGGACACGTCGCTTCGTTCAAAAATACTTTCCAACGTTCTCTGTTAGTTTTCGCTATTTCCAAGCCGTCTGTCGTTTCCCTTTTCAGATAAGGCACTTTTAGCTCAATAAATGTTTGTTTCATGTTGCAGATAGTCAAATATTTTTAAAATCTGTGAATAAATGCGACCAACACGTCGGAGTGGCGCGGCGGATGGAGACAGTCCGGTGGCTGGCCCGGGTGGCGGTCGGGCACTCAATCCGTATACGCTGCAGGGACTCAGTATTGGCAGGTTGAAGGTGGGTAACCGTCTTTCAGTGCAGTCTTTTTGCCGATTTCACGATGAAGCTGGCTTGGAATGGCGTTTTTTTACGCATGATTGGTTTTAGAAAACTGGTGTTGGTCTGCTTTTATTTAGCCCTTGTTTTCACTATAACCTGTGTAGATCTTCTTACTTATAGTATCTCGTATTCTTTTATTACTGCTCAATGGTCTCACAACAACAGTGAAACTACTTCCGTCAACTCCACTCCAACTTCTGTTCGGTCGATCATTAACCATTGTAACTGTGGTTTTTGGTTCTTTCTTGAATCATGAATGAATCAGTTTATTTGTCACCTATTATTTTGTTTTGTAATGAAATCGCATTTAGTTTTCCTAGTTTTTCAGGAAGAACTAACGTCGCGCAATCTTGATACGACCGGCAGTAAGCAGAAACTGATCGACCGGCTTCAGGAAGCGGTTCTTGTAGAGCGTTCCATAAAAACCGAACCGAGCGAGACCGGATCCGTTGCGGGATCGGGCGTAGGCGATGTGACCGAGATTGAGAATTTGGTTGGTTAATAACTGAAAAAGTTTATTTTAGTGACAGTTAGTGAGTCTATTCTAGTTTGCTGGATGATGTTTACAGTATTATTGATAAACTGCATGTAATGAGATCTCATTGGTCTAGATTAAAGTAACCCCACAGCCGCAGTAAAAATTTAGAGAATATAGACTCGGTTGCATGTATCTATCGCCATCAATTTTGTGCTCACATGCAGGGGTGGGCCGGGTAAGGTCGAATAGGGGGGGGGGGGGGGGGGGGGTAGAAAAAAAATTCACAAAAAAGCCCCGTTTTTGCTTGTTTTTGCTAAAAAAAATCTTCTATTGTATGTAAGGTATAAACATCACATGAACCGGTTTTTTTCAGGTTTTAACCAAGAAAATTGACTCAGAAAACGTGTTTGTTCGAAAAAAATTCTCACAGCCAAAACTTTTTGCAATATGAACCTCAAAATCGAGGTTTTGAGGCCGATTTTCTCAAAAATCTCGAGTCGGCGGGGGAGGGGGTAGGCGACCTAAATTTTTGTCTAGGGGGGAGGGGGTAGGCTACCCTCCGACCCTGAAAAGTCCCCCCAGCGGCCCACCTCTGCTCACATGTATCCAGTCTGTTAATTGACCAATAAAGCGATGATGATATAAGTTGCTGGTTGCTGAAGGAAAACTTCATAGAAAAGAAGGCTTATAATACTTATTAGTTTTTTGGCTCATTCTTTCTAACATTTATTCAACATTAAATAAATAAAACTTCAGGATGAAACGGCGAGCACGTCATCGACATCAGTTCGTCGTCGAGCATCTCGTCGGTCCACGGCCAGTCGACTCAGCATCACTGAATCCAATGCTGATGAAACGCAGTCGGTTGAAGGTGAACCTGATGTTTCGAAGTCGACGCCCACTGCAACACGTCAGGTTCGAAATTTGATTGAATAATGGGATGATCCTAAGCCGCTTGCGCACACAGTGTATATATTGTACCTTCACCTGTCAAATAAAGAGACTCCAAATCAGAATCATGAAAAGTTTAGGTTTTCATCGGAAAGTAAATGTACATGTTGTAGTAAACTAGTTTATTAGCTAAACATGTAACACGAATGAGTACTTGTCTGTTCTGTTATCGAACAAAACACTGATTGATTCGCAAAATAATCATTTCAGACGCGTCGTCTCTCTCGAGTGCGTGGTGTGGCCAATCTGGATGACTCGATCGATACCGAAGACAGTCCGAAGACCAGTGAGACAAACTCGCCGTCCAGGACGTCGAGAAGAAGCGTCAAGTCGCAGGTAAATGAATGACAATGAAAATGACAGTAACATGGGAAACTGAAACCCGGAAACGGCTACCTTAGACTCCGCTCCGTGATGACTCGAGGTCGAGGTTCCTTATAAGTGATAATAAAAACTAAATACAAGGACACTTCTTTAGGAAACCGCCGATACCGATACACAAACGGCGGCTGAGTCCACAGCTTCCGCGGCATCTGGTGACTCGACTGCCACACCGAAACGACGTGGCAGAATGCCCAAACAGCTAACAGTTGGCGTTTTGTTCTGTTTTTTTTGTATTGTTTCCATTTGTTTTTTTGTATTGGTTCCGTTTTTTGTATTGGTTCCGTATCCGTTTGTTTTTTTTCATATTGGGTCCGTTTTTTTGGATTGTTTCCGATCGGATTCGGTCTGTCGTTTTGGAGGGAAAGCTTCCGGCTACAGACATACTACCAGATTATGGTTTTTTCAGTGCTCGTACGATTTGTTTGGCCCGACGGCGACCCTGAAAGTTCTAATTTGATTTTACCCTTGTTGTTTTAATTAGCGTTTTTTCGTTCAGGAAGTGGCTGACGATGCGATATCGGTGGCGGATTCGACCGATTCACCGACACCCGGCGGCGATGATGCGGCGGCAGAAACGCCGAGAACACGAGGCCGTCGGCTGAGAGGCGTTGCCGAGACACCGGTCGGTTATGGGAAATTCAAAAAAAATCTAGGTTAAGTATTTATTTAAAAAAATGTTTCAGCTCATATTCTAAAATGCGAAAAAAAATCAAATTGAAATTAGGATTTCTTAGGATCCGAAAAGTGTTGAAACGCCGGCACGCGCCGCCGATTCTCCGGCTCCGACTACGGAAACTGAGACCGGCACCACCGATTTGCCGAAACGGCGCGGTCGACCACCGAAAGTTCAAGCTGAACCGACGGTTTGTCAAATAATCCAAATTTTTTTTCCACATTTCGAACTTATTACAGTGAACATGACACGTTTCCAATCAGTTTCTGGGCGGTGAATGTTTGCGGGGTAGGCGATGACGAGCCGACGTGTACAACTGGTTGACTTTATTATAGATATCGCTTGCCAGTTACAAATGGATAAAGACCTTTAGAATCCAATGATCACTCATATTTATATCACTTATAGAACATATACATGATAAGACGCCTACACATTATCGAATATACACGTATTTACTAGTAAGATGCTGACTCTTCCCCTACAATAATAGAAAATAAGATGGAATGTCAGTCAAATAGCATGAAATCGTCATTAATTATTCAAATTCAGGTTCATAGACCATAGAACCATACGTTGACGACACGCCTTGATTGTTGTCATCTGCCATGTTGTTAGATCCATACCTGTCTTGACCATAAATATCTGCATAAAATAAGGATTAGTTAACTCATACTGTCTGAACTTCAAATGGAAACTAATCTTTAATAACTAACAGTGATTAAAACCAACTTGTTTGGAAATAAGTCAACGTTAATTAAGATGCTTTATTACTAAATGTTTGCAATTACCACTGTTGTCCGATCATTCCTCCCTTATTTACATTTTTTAGTCGATAACCACCATATAAAATCATAAAACTTAATACCTCTATTAGGATTACAACTTCTGTTTAGAAAAGGATGGCACGGTCTTAACAAGCCTTCGCTCTAACGGCGCACATAACCTCGGATTCACGGTCCGAATAGCTATTGTTGCCCACGTAGCGTACACCATTTGGACCCAGCATGTAGATGCCCAAACGTTCCATTGTGTCAAATCCGATCAAAATCTGATACTTCATGTCATTCACAATGTTGCATTCAATAACATCACGACCACCTTTTATCGACACACTAACTGTACACGCCAAATAACTGAAAATCTTCGATCCGTTGAATGTCGAAATCTGATCGTCACACTTATACACTTTCACACCTAATGACTTGGCAAATATTGACGAAATCAGATTCGTGTTAGCTCCGCTATCCATGGAGTACTCGTTGTGTTTGACCGTAACACCATTCACACGAATGTACGGTGCACTCTCCTTTTTGGTCTTCAAACCCTTATGCTTAACCTTAGCAGTCTTTTTCTTATCAACACGAAACTTATTCGGATGATGTTTCAGATAACTATTCGACGGGATTTCATTAACCGTCTCTTCGTTGTTAATGATCGACATGACCTGTTCCTCCTGGTCATTACTCTTAACCTGTTTGTTATCCACTGGGCAATTCATCGCAATGTGCCCTTTGTTACCACAGCGGTAACACTTGCGGAATTTATTCCTGTCGTACTGTTTTATCTGTTGTTGTTCAGCGTACTCGGTCTGCTTATACTTAGTCCTAGCTCGACTACCGTAACCAGGGGTGGGCCGGGTTTTTTGGCGTTTTGCAGGGGGTGGGGGGGGGGGGGGGGTAGAATTTTGAAATCTCAGTTTACCCCCCCCCCCCGAAAAGTGGGGGGAGTAAGGTCGGGTAAGGGGGGGAGGGGGTAGAAAAAAAAAATTTCGCAAAAAAACCTTGTTTTTTGCTTGTTTTTTGCTAAAAAAAATCTCCTATTATAAGGTATAAACATCACATGTACCGGTTTTTTTCAGGTTTTAACCAAGAAAATTGACCCAGAAAAACGTGTTTGTTCGAAAAAAATTCTCACAACCAAAATTTTTTGAAAAATGAGCCTCAAAATCGAGGTTTTGAGGCCGATTTTCTCAAAAATTCCGAGTAGGGGGGAGGGGGTAGGCGACCTAAATTTTTGTCTAGGGGGGGTGCTACCCGTCGGCCCTGAAAAGTGGGGGGCAACCCCCCTACCCCCCCCCCCCCCAGCGGCCCGCCTCTGGCCGTAACCGTACTTCATGCATTTGGCAGCATACCAACACTTATTTGTGTAGTGAGAGGTGTTATTGCAGTTACGACACCATCTATGACTGTACTGGCGGTCGGGAATTCGGACTTTACATTTACATAACAAATAACAATCAGTGTACTAGTAATGTGTTTTAACATTATGCTATAATTTGACATGGAGTTGGAATACGTTTATTATTTTTTGTTTCCATTATTGAAATTTTTAATAAATACTGATATTTTTGTTCAGGAATCCGTTGAGGGTGACGTTCAACGCACCACTGATTCGCCTGCTTCACATGACTCTGAAATGGCAGACAGTTTACCAAAACGTCGCGGACGACCACCGAAAGTTCAGGATGATATCGAGGTTTGTGCCAGTGTTGTCTACCAAAGTATTTTCTCACAGATTCGTGATCGATTTACCCTAAAAAAGTTTTTTAAGTCACTACTCCGCAAGAAGTTTTCACCCGTTTACGTTGATTTGGATAACCTGTTAGGAGGTATGTTATAGCCATACGTGTAACTCCCGCCGTCAGCTGGACGCGTCTAGATCCCAGGGGGGGCGATGAGGACCGGTCTTCATCACAAGACTGGGAACAGGACGCGTCTTCATCACAAGACCTGGGAACAGGACGCGTCTTCATCACAATACCTGGGAACAAGACGCGTCTTCATCACAAGACCTGGGAACAAGACGCGTCTTCATCACAAGACCTGGAAACAAGACGCGTCTTCATCACAAGACCTGGGAACAAGACGCGTCTTCATCACAAGACCTGGGAACAAGACGCGTCTTCATCACAAGACCTGGGAACAAGACGCGTCTTTCTCAATTTGTCAGCTGAGTGTACATAATAAAGGGTGCATAGTGCGTGGATATAGTATGATCTTCATTGAGCTGTATTTATGCTGTTATACATAGCATTCTCAATTGATTATGAAACTAAAATAAATTGCGCCAAGAAGATATGCACTATCACAAGACAGATTTTTTGTAAAACTTTACTAATGACGATCTTGGAATTTACTACACAATCGGAATCATATTCACCTACACAATGAAGAATATCGAAGAATGAAGCAATAATAAAAAGATAGTATTTGACTTTTCCCAAGTGATCCTCTTTTTATAGCAAAATGATTTCGGAGAAAAACCGATACATAACTACATATGCAACGTTAAAAAGTTCCTATGCACCCTTTATTATGTA
>OZ038442.1:28050182-28097682 GCA_964036265.1 Daptonema setosum
TCGACTCGCTATCGTCCCTTGTACAAAACCCCGGCTCCCTTATCTCATTGTAACACCCGGAACCCGAAAGCAATGCGCATTTTGAACCTCAAAATCACTGTTAAATCCGTATTTACCCCCGACGCTCTTACATTGATTCTAAGACTCTTTATGGAATGTTTTATATTCTGATTTTGTCGACGAATAACTGTTTCTACTGATATAACTGCTATAATAAATTATTGAATGTACTATAACTAAACTTCATAACTGGCAGCCATTTCTTCTGAACGCATTTGCCTCTATAATTTCAGTTATAGTCTTCTCAATCATTTCGGAATCAGATTTTGAATGCGCGCCAATTTCGAATTTTCAGCACAAAAATTCACAGATAAAAGGGGGGAATTCAAAATCTGTCACTCAATTGGTTGAGAATGCTATAAATGTTTGTGCATATTTCAGTCCCTCGTTATTTGATCCTATTTTGTGTACAGTGATCATCACACGCCCTGCTGCCTATATTTTCTGTTTCGTTATTTCGAAAAATGTTGCTGGAATTTTCGTGAAAACGAAATTTTCGTTTTGAAAATTAGTTGCGGTTATTGAATGTGGGTGATTGATATGTTTAGAAACTCTTTTCAGGATTACAAAATATCTCGAGGTTCCCACTCAAAAACTGAAACTTTTTCAACTTAACAATTAATTATAAACTTATGTGCACATACGGCTTTATTATATCCCGTTATTTCTATTATAATATCGAGCAAACACTCGTCTTTGTGTGCTCTTTCTTACTGTTAATTCTGGAGATGATATATATATATATATTTATATATAACTAGTGAAAACATAATGAATGGATCAATAAAAACCAAATACAAATATAAATCTATTCGGTTTCAAGCAGCTGAACGATCTAATTACTTTCCACCTAAAAATAAAACCGACAGATTTCGTTAGTCTGAGAATAAAGGGCAAATAAACCATTACACCAAATGAGCAATCTACATATGTAAGACTATAATAAACAGAAAGACAATTGGGAAACATTATTTCATTAATGATAGATTCCACTGTCAGTAAAGTAATTTTCACTTAAAAGCATAGAAGATACCCACACTAATTAATGATTGAAATTATTCAGGAAGACGCCAAAAAAATTCGTGTCTTCCCGACCGGAGGTACAGTAGTCTTACGAGTTGTTTTTGATGAAATCTTTTGAAACTGATAAACGTTCACGCACTTGGTTTGCTGTTCTGGAACTTAAGATGTGAACGATTTAAAGTTTTTCCTGGTATGATCTAACTACAAATACTTTTTTTAATGAAAGCATAAATTGATGATGTCTGTAAAAAGATACACTTCCCAATTGGATTTCTCGATTTCATTATTTACACGTTGTTATGTCAAATTACAATCCATTATATATTTGACTATTATACAGGAAACATAAAAAGGACATTTTTGTTCGTACAATAAACAAAATTTAATAAAATCACCCAAATTCGTACAGGATAGCAGAAGTAGAAGTAGAATAATAAACTTAAGAAATGCTCACTAGGAAAATAGTCAGTTGAAATGAGAAAATTTAGTGACAAAAACAAATGCTTATTTTATGTGTTTTGATTTCTAATATCATACGATGGTTGAATCCCAAAAGGCGTATTTAATCAACCCAATACACGTAGCCATCTCATAACCCAGGTATGTAGTTAATGTACATAAATCTTCAAATGAATTAAACTCTGAATCCAATAAAAATATTGCTATAAGCGTGGAAAACAATAAAGTACTAATATAGAGTTGAATCATGGTTTGATTTTTTCAGGGCCGAATGATCTGAGAATCGGTCTCAGAACTCAAAGTCAGCTGTGGGCAAAACCAACGTCAACACGAAGTATCAGACATAAATCAACTGTTATTGACATGTTTTTCAATCTGCATGACTTTTATGAACGAAAAAATTGCACTGCCGCGACCTTAATGTAAATTTCAGTTACATTTTATGTGACAAAAATGTATTCTTCGTGCACGTTTCTATTCGGAAGTAAAATTATTAAACATAATTTTACGTCACTTTCTTTGATGTTGGTGTCTTTTCAGGTAAAGTGAAGTAAACTGTCCAGATGATGACCGAGATGAGCATGGGTACAAGCATCCGGATGTATTGTGGATTCCAGTAAACGTATCCGTAGGCACTGAACAACGCAGCCAACGAACACTTGACTAACTCGAAGTGGAATGCGTATCTCCTGAAATGAAAAAATTATTTATAAAAAAAGAATTCGTCAAGTTTATTTAATTAAGAAGAATCATTAATAAATCATTTTCAGTAACTAAGTCACGAAAAACATTGAGAGTTTTTCAAACAAGTGGTGTACAACGGTTCGTAACAATATTTTGAACGCAAATGATCAAAAAGTCGTTTGATTCATTCCTAAAGTAGATCAATGAAGTTATAAAATTATAATTAGTACAAATACAAAATCTGACTGACATCTAAACTAGAGAAAACTGACTTTGCATCGAGCATATATCCGATTGATTGCATGCTGATCACCTGGTATATCATGACTGCCCAAAAGATCGGTCGACTTAGATACTGCAAGTCAATCAGTCCGTCAGTCAGTCAGACAGACAGTCAGTCAGACAGTCTGTCAGACACTCAGTCAAGTGCGTTAGGGAATGCTTGAATGAATGATTTAGTGAATGAGTGAGTGAGTGAGTGAGTGAGTGAGTGAGTGAGTGAGTGAGTGAGTGAGTGAGTGAGTGAGTGAGTGAGTGAGTGAGTGAGTGAGTGAGTGAGTGAGTGAGTGAGTGAGTGAGTGAGTGAGTGAGTGAGTGAGTGAGTGAGTGAGTGAGTGAGTGAGTGAGTGATTGAGTGAGTGAGTGAGTGAGTGAGTGAGTGAGTGAGTGAGTGAGTGAGTGAGTGAGTGAGTGAGTGAACATACCAGCCAGTAATCTAAGAACGTCTGGTACATGGAGAAATGAATGATCATCTGCGCGCAGACGTACAGAAATACAGGATACGGCAGTATCGGGTCGTATTTTACTATCGGGTTCTCGATCTGAAAATTTTAACTCACTCACTCACTCACTCACTCACTCACTCACTCACTCACTCACTCTCTCTCTCTCTCTCTCTCTCTCTCTCTCTCTCTCTCTCTCTCTCTCACTCACTCACTCACTCACTCACTCACTCACTCACTCACTCACTCACTCACTCACTCACTGACTCACTCACTCACTCACTGACTCACTCACTTACTCACTGACTGACTCACTCACTCACTCACTCGAAAAGTCACTCACCGTGAAGCGCTCTGTGCCAAAGATAATAGGCGAAATCTTGAGTGAGGAACGCCAGTACCCAGGTCCAGTTTGAATCCCACGGTAAGTCGAACAGTCGGTAATGTTGGTAGACGTACACATACAGCGTCATGCCAAAACCACGGTTGAATATTCTGGAATTAACTTTTCTTGAAGCAAAAACTGTGTGTCATTGTTTTTATTAGCACAATAATGTTTTCACTGTTCTACCCCCACATCCTGAACTGATTTATTTGGTTAGAAAATCATTCATTCACTGGTTCAATCGTTCAGACATTTGACTCACTTGACTCGATGGTCCTATCTTTCACTTACTCATTCAATCGGACACTTACATAATTCGTGACTTGTGAACTCACCGGCTCACTAATTCGCTGAGTGCCGACTGTTTAACTCAATCGTTCAGTGACTCACTCGCTCACTGACTGCCTGATCGACTGAATGACTCACCTGAACAACATGGACATCATTCCGCCCATCACGTTAGTCATGGCATCATTGACTCTGAATCCTTTATCACGACCGAGTATCTTGAGGGCGACCAGCTCAGTCAGTATCATCGTCATGAACCAGGGTCCGGCCTGCAGTCACTTAGTCAGTCAGTAAGTGAGTAATCAAGTCGCTCATTAACTCTTCCACTCACTCACTCACTCACTCACTCACTCACTCACTCACTCACTCACTCACTCACTCACTCACTCACTCACTCATTCACTCACTCACTCACTCACTCACTCACTCACTCACTCACTCACTCACTCACTCACTCACTCACTCACTCACTCACTCACTCACTCACTCACTCACTCACTCACTCACTCACTCACTTACTCACCTCATCAAACCAGTTGGGCACCTCTTCTATGGTGGCGAACCGGGTCTCCTCAATACCGACCAAGTAAAAGAGTCGTCTGAATCCGAAGGCATTCAGCCGATGCCAGGCCTGCTCAATCGGCTCTCGATTTGTGTCATTCACTGTCATGTTCCCACGAAAGGCCATCCTACTGAAACTTGCAAATCAATAGGAACTATAATTCGAGAAACACAGTTTTGAAGGACTATATAATATTTCAAAACATGTTCTGGTGGATAAAAAATGTTCTGGTAATGCGGTTATCTGTAGCTGGAAGGACGAAGAATTGCAACACATTCTCACCTCAGAAACTCATAGAATATACAATGAATATTAAAGTTTAGCTTTATGTTTTGGACTGCGTAACTGAATTTGATTGCGCGCCATACGTCAATGTAAAATCTTTCTATTAGTATGTGTAATTAAATTTAAAAAAAGAAGTAAAAAAACTTCTGTTAAAATGTTCACCGAGGGCACAATCATTATTGTTTGAACATCGAACAAAACAGTACGCTGACCGAAATTCTACTGATAACAGCGAATCGTCCGAGAATCGTTTACGAATAAAACTTGCCGCATGGCTTCGCTTTTTCTGGCATCTCTTCTTGGTGTACTAAAGTCACGTGTAACAAGTAAAATCGCTATTTTAAATACAGTAAATAAAAAAGGGTTTGTACATATTTCCAAGTTTTTCTAGATTTTTTTCATAACTGAAGTCAACAGAGCACACTAGTAACATTCAGAGTTGTGTTTTTTTTTCGTCGTGGTCACAGAGGTAGAATAAACTGACAGAAACCCCAGAGCAATGCGTCATGATTAATCAGTGTTTCAAGCCAAGTTTCAAACCTGCATATGTACATATGTATGTAGGACCACCCGTTTCCTAGGCTGGCACCCTACCCACGTGTGCGATATTCAAATCTCATCAGGTTTCGAACACGGGTGACGGGATTTTTCTCTTTACTGACTGACTGACGGACAGATCGACTGACTATATGGCTGATCGACCGACTGACTTACTGACTGACTGATCGACTGACTGACTGATCGACTGACTATATGGCTGATCGACCGACTGACTTACTGACTGACTGATCGACTGACTGACTGACTGACTGACTGATCGACTGACTGACTGACTGACCAACAAAAACATACTAGTCATACCAGTGGTTGAGTTATCGGTATATTGACTAAGGTAAAACTTCATAAAATAAGCCTACTTAATCACACATTTTCATAGTGACCGACGAGCACTGGCGTACGAGCTAAACCTCCAAAGGGAGGGGAATTCCGTCAAAGAGGGGGAATTGGCGGTTTTCAGGTCATTTTACCTACAACTTAGGGAACAAACTCAACTCTTTGAGAACGCCAAAGAGGGGGGAATTCCACTTTTCCCTCCCCTTCTCGTCCGCTAGTGCCGACGAGAGTCGAATTGCGAAATAGAGACAAAAAATTTTGGACTCATTATCAGCCCGAAACCGTATGTTTTCAGAATCGTTTTACTGAATTATTGAAGAGGTCAAAGTACCAAAAGAAAAATACTGTATTACATTACCGTCATTGTTTCCGTTCCTCAAGGAGAGTTGATCACCATTAAAAAAAATTACGAACGGAAGTTTCTGGATTTACTGTACGTTTTATTTGGGTATATATTCTGAATTTCGCGCTACGAGTTTCCAAATACACTGTATATCCTCATATTGTTTTTCAAGCGCACTAAAAAGTTTGTGAGAATGGTTCTATGCGCTTCTCTATATTGGTCTGATAATACAGGGTGGGCCAAAAAAACGACACGAATTCATACGTTAAAACCTTTTTCATGCATTAACATATTTTCATGTGGTAAGAAGCTTTTTTAATAAAAACATATCAACTTAAAATTTCTGTAGTTTTTGATATCATCGGTATATCCTAGCTCTTGGTACAACAAAATTACGAAATACATATATCCTTTAAAAAATTATGTTCAGTAACACCAACTTCCCGGATTCGAGTATTCGTAATTTTTTATTGTCTACATGAATAAAATAGTATTTCAAACCGGTTGATCAAGTCTAACGGGACTGTTTCGAAAGAATTGATTTTTTTGCGTTTTTCGCTTCCAAATTCTAAAAATCTGGTGTCATACGATTAGATGACAAATTGGGGTTTATATGAAAGTTACCCTTATTTTTTGGGAAGGACAACTTCAAAACAGCTAAAATCCGTGAATACAATTAGTTGTAACAAGAAATTTACGTAAATGGTCCAAAGTTAATCAAATACAATGATTGTAAATTTTGAATAACCAAATTTTCGGAAGTTCCTTTATTTTGAGAAATTGGAACGAGTGAGGTTGACAATAATTTCTGGATATTTAAGTTAAACTTTTTTCTATAAAACGCTGCAGAACCCGATGAAATCGCTTGTTTCAAGAAAAAGTTATTCACGGATAAAATCGTATAGTTTTTTCGGCCCACCCTGTACGATTACGGGATCGGTCAACTGCCGCCACTGTCAACTGCAGCCACATTTTTCGAGTCAACTGCCGCCACTTTTTTAAAAAAATTTCCGGCTGCAGTTGACTCACCACCGGAAAGTGGCGTCAGTTGTCGTACGTCAACTGCAGCCACTAATTTTGAAATTTTCTGGCTGCAGTTGTTTCGCAGAAAACGGCGTCAGTTGTCATAAGTCAACTGACTCCAAAGAAGAATGATTCAGTCAAAGGTTGTTTCATTCAAACAATGATAAGGCCGCAGACAAGTTCTTTTAAAGTTTTACTGTTCCCTTCAAAGTATTACTGTTCGTTAACCCCGATAATCTATCGTAAGGCTGGCTTGTCCGAGCAGAGCGAGGGAAATTTCGGGAAAAGTGGCGGCAGTTGACTTGAAAAATGTGGCTGCAGTTGGCAGTGGCGGCAGTTGACACACCATCGCACGATTAATCGTGTTGTACGTGCTCCGATTACTGTACGTGCACAGGGACAGTCTAAGCGTTTTGTAATAATTGAAAAAACCGCAGATCTAACAAAGTCAATTAATGGTTAAATAAATCATGCGCATAACAGTTTAAAGTGTAACATGTTATGTCACATATATTAAAACAAAACATTATGCGCTGCAGTAACTGGTAGCGGACTCAGTGTAGCACGATTTATTTTTCCACTCCGACACATTTATTCCGTGGATATGTCAGTAAGAAGCCACACACGCAGAAATCAGTAAAAAGATTGCGACAAGTACATCCATCAATCATTACTTATAATCTACTAATGGTTTGACGACAAGGGAATGGAAAATGAAATCCCCTTGTTTTGGCTGTTTCAAAAGTAGTCTTTGAAATGGTTTTATACATGCCAAGATTCCCCTCCCTTTGGAGGGCTCCAATGAAAAAGAGTTTATGAATGTAAATTCTAGTGAACACTTGCCCAGAATGGAATGATAAGCAATCAAGTGTTCTTGACTACACTAACGGACGAGGAGAGGTGTGAAGGTAAACAGCCTGAAAACTGCCGATTCCCTTCTCATTGATGAAATTCTCCCTCCCTTTGGAAAATTGCATCGTCCGCCAGTGAATGGAATGAGAAGCAATGGAGTGTTTTGAGCTATCAATTCTTATAAATAATAATTGTGAAAAACTAAATTGTTATTGTTCTTTTTTAAATAAACCGGCAAGATAAGTGAACAAAAACGGCGAGCTTCTAGTGAATTACGTACGATACGAGCACTGGCGGATGAGTTAATCCTCTAAAGGGAGGGGAATTTTACCAAAGATAGGGGAATTGGCAGTTTTCATGCCATTTTACCTACACCTTAGGGAACAAATTCGACTTTTCGAAAACGCCAAAGAGGGGGGAATTCCACTTTTCCCACCCCTTCTCGTCCGCTAGTGCGTACGAGTGAGTGTTCGGTTCTCCCCGAATCTTAAATCACACTGAATTAGAGTCCATTTGTAATTGATGGAAAGCTCTTTTTATTTGCGAGTTTTACGACTATATATAATAATCAGTAATTTATTTCACAGAAAAAGCGAGTGTTACCTCATTTAAACTTTTAACCGCAAGAATGACTGTACAAGAATGGATTTTGTTATATGAAGTCTGTATAGTTACGGGTTTTCAAATTTAGGGATATTATCTAGACTGAATGAGGATGTTATGCTATGCATATAACTATAATGTGATAAAATATATAATAACCTCGTTAATATTGTGGTGTTCATC
Source organism: Daptonema setosum (assembly GCA_964036265.1). Classification (NCBI taxonomy): domain Eukaryota; kingdom Metazoa; phylum Nematoda; class Chromadorea; order Monhysterida; family Xyalidae; genus Daptonema; species Daptonema setosum. The sequence continues at coordinate 28,058,549 of OZ038442.1, forward strand.
GGGTCGAACCTTTTGGTCATGGCAGTTTCGGTGGAGGAGCCTTAAAAATTATTTCGGTGTGAAAACACGAAAATGAAATTTTGTTAAATTCATTTGTTTTAATAACAGTGTGTAAAAATTATGAAAATTGGTTTCGAAGTCAAATCGAGCTTCAAAATTGGTTGGTTGGTAAGTTTAGTTAGAAAATCTTTGTTGCAGTTGCTTTAGCAATTTTAGAAACAATTTCAAGAACTAAAATCGAATCTACTTTCGTAAGAGAACGATAAAAACACAGCTATCATCATGGGGCTGAATGTGAACGAATGAATAACATGAACAATAGCATGCAATCCAAGGTCAGTATAATATCCTAAATCGAGTCAAGAGGCCAGTGGGTGGTATATTATCAGCAATAAACCAGATTAACGTGAGTGAGTGAGTGAGTTAGTGAGTGAGTGAGTGAGTTAGTGACTGAGTGAGTGTTGCGGTGAGAGTGACTGTGAGGGACTGAACCGTATCAGGCTCACTAATTGAGTGAATGTTGTGATGAGAGTGACTCTGAGGGACTGAACCAGTATCAGGCTCACTAATTGAATAAGTGAGTTAGTTCATCATGAGGCAATTAGTGAGTAGAGTTAAGTGTTAGCAATAGCGGATTAGAAGGGGAGGGAAAAGTGGAATTCCCCCTCTTTGGCGTTTTAAAAAAGTATAATTTGTTCCCTAAGGTGTAGGTAAAATGGCTTAAAAACTGCCGATTCCCCCCTCTTTGTCGAAATTCCCCTCTCTTTGGGGAAATAGGTCGTCCGCCAGTGAGTGTTAGTACTTCGTCGTGGTCGTGTGCTACCAACGACATTTCACAACCAGGGTTTATCTATATATATAAAATAGTAGAAGATGTATCTTTGTATGTCTACTCAAAGCGCTTAAATAGCAGCGATGCATCGCTCAAAAACTCTTTCGATCATTTATTTAAAAAAATCGAACTATGATTAAAAGTTCAATGAGAAATAATCATCATCACCTCCCCAATGAATTGACACCGATTTCCAGAACCAAACACAACATGATGCCTCAACTCACCTCCAATGTATGTACCTCAATTATCGATGAGGTCAAGATAATCAAAATGTCGTTCAACATTTATGATCGGTTTAATCGAAATGTTTCATTCTCATATCTATATATATAAAATAGTAGAAGATGTATGTTTGTCTACTCAAGCGCTTAAATAGCAGCGATGCCTCGCTCAAAAACTCTTTCGATCATTTATTTATAAAAATCTAACTATGATTAAAAGTTCAATGAGGAATAAACATCATCACCTTCCCAATGAATTGACACCGATTTCCAGAACCAAACACAACATGATGTCTCAACTCACCTTCAATGTATGTACCTCAATTATCGATGAGGTCAAGATAATTAAAATGTCGTTCAACATTTATGATCGGTTTAATCGAAATGTTTTATTCTCTTAATTAATCACAATCAGAAACTACGAATTCTATCATCACCACCTACTCACATAAAAGTTGTCATCGACACCCAAGGATGTTTCCCATATTTTGAAGTGGAAACATCATTTACCTTAACTGGAATTGTAGTTTAATTGTGCCACTAGCACTAACTGTTGTGGCCACGGGTGCTTCCTGTATGTTTTTAAGTTTAAATAAAATTTGGTTTTTTGGTTTTCCACGAGACGGGTAAAAATAATAAATCTAAAGAAATTTTCAGAGTAGTTTTAAATTACCCATGTTATGCTCTGCTCTACATTTTGTATGACAGATAAATTCAAATAAAGGGTTGTCTTATTGAACAGGGTGTATGAAATTTAGTTCCGTTCAGCTAGAATGGATCACATTTCAACGGGTCAGGTTTACACTAGCAAAAAAGTTATGTCGATATTCAATTAAACGGGGATACATAAATTATCGCACCATCATGGATCTAATGATTTCCTGGGCTAAAGAGAAGCTGATGAACAAACCGATAGGTTTGTCTGAGTTTAAATACGGTAGTTGAGTTTTTTAAATCAATCCACAGTTGCGTAGCAACGGGTTTACCCTAGTCTATATATAAATTAGACAATGTATGTATGTGTGTCACGCTTTGGTATAAATAAAGCGAAAGAACTGCAAAACACCTTTTGTTACTCGATGTCAGAATAAAAATAAATCATCACGTCCCCTTCAGTTGTTTTTCAAATCTGACTTCTAACTCAACCGGCATTGACGAGTTGGAAATTCATAATTACTCCTAATTGGTGTACTCAACTCTTATTGCGAAGTCATCAACACCCGTTCAACTGATTTTCAAACCTGAAACCTCAACATGCATGAAGGTCAGTCCCAATAATGGCCTTTCATGAACAATAAAGCAATAATTCGTCTTTACCAAACGGTGCAATCATCAATACCTTCTCATTCACTGAGCTGGAAAATTGAAAGACTAACTGAAATGCCGTCTAATCTTTTCGTAGTTCGAAATAAAAAAATTTTTAATTAAAAAGGTCGGGTAAAGTTTGAATATTTCAACTGGTCTTCCTTCACTACGAATTATACGAAGATTCTAATTGTTTTATACGGGATGGGTAAAACATGATTATTCATTATAGAAAATAGCGGGTTATTTGATTTTTTCACGGGTCGTTTTTAGTGTGTTCCCGGAGTTGATTTATTCTTAAAACAACAAATATTTAAACAATAAACTCCGAACTTAATGTGACGGATAAGTTTAATGTATTGAAATCTCGGGTCGGGTAGCGAGTTTTCAACGGGAGGCTATGTGTTGTTTTTTCTAGAAATATTGTTAGAAGTGCTAACTTAGAACTACATAAATGAATCAATGATAACTTGAGTTGCATAGCAACGGGTTCGTGGTACATATAACGAAGCTAATTTTGTATGTTGACGGGTTTACATCGATAATATTTTTTTGTAAACTTAACACTCAGTTGCGTAGCAACGGGTTTACCCTAGTTAATCACAATCAGAATCTACGAATTCTATCATCACCACCTACTCACATAAAAGTTGTCATCGACACCCAAGGATGTTTCCCATATTTTGAAGTGGAAACATCATTCACCTTAACTGGAGTTGTAGTTTAATTGTGCCACTAACTGTTGTGGCCACGGGTGCTTCCTGTATGTTTTTAGGTTTAAATAAAATTTGGTTTATTGGTTTTCCACGAGACGGGTAAAAATAATAAATCTAATGAAATTTTCAGAATAGTTATAAATTACCCATGTTATGCTCTGCTCTACATTATGTATGACAGATAATTTCAAAAAAACGGGTTGTCTTATTGAACAGGGTGTATAAAATTTAGTTGCGTTCAGCTAACATGGATCACATTTCAACGGGTCAGGTTTACACTAGCAAAAAAGTTATGTCGATATTCAACTAATGATTTCCTGGGCTAAAGAGAAGCTGATGAACAAACCGATAGGTTTGTCTGAGTTTAAATACGGTAGTTGAGTTTTTTTTAATTAATCCACAGTTGCGTAGCAACGGGTTTACCCTAGTCTATTTATAAATTACACAATGTATGTATGTCTGTGTGTGTGTGTGTGTGTCACGCTTTAGTATAAATACCAGGAAAGAACATTAAAACACCTTTTCTTACTCGATGTCAGAATCAAAATAAATCATCACGTCCCCTTCAGTTGTTTTTCAAGTCTGACCTCTAACTCAACAGGCATTAACGTGTTGGAATTTCATAATTACTCTCAATTGGTTTACTCAACTGTTATTACGAAGTCATCAACACCCGTTCAACTGCTTTTCAAAACTGAAATCTCAACATTCCTGAAGGTCATAATAATGGCCTTTCATGAGCAATTTTATTATTGTGGTAGTTCGAAATAAAAAAACTTATTTAATAAAAGAAGATCGGGTAAAGTTTGAATATTTCAGCTGGTCATCTTTCATTCATCTTTCTTCCTTACGAATTATCCGAAGATCCTGATTGTTTTATACGGGATGGGTAAAACATGATTCTTCATTATAGAAAATAGCGGGTTATTTGATTTTTTCCACGGGTCCCTTTTAGTGTGTTCCTGGAGTTAAATTAATCTCAAAACAAAAAGTATTTGGACAATAAACTCCGAACTTAATGAGTCGGGTAAGTTTAATGTATTGAAATCTCGGCTCGGGTAGCGAGTTTTTAACGGGAGGCTATATAATGTTTTTCTAGAAATATTGTTAGAAGTTTAAACTTGAACTATAAATCAATGATAACTTGAGTTGCATAGCAACGGGTTCGTTGTACATATAACGAAGCTAATTTTGTATGTTGACGGGTTTACTTCGATAATATTTTTTGTAAACTTAACACTCAGTTGCGTAGCAACGGGTTTACCCTAGTAAATATAATGCAACAATCGGTTTGCGATTTTAATTTTTTTTTTGTTGAAAAAAATAAAGAAAAATAACAATTAATAAATCGAATTGATGAAATATTTGCAAATTAATACTATCACCATTGTCACCAGCATGTTTCGGAACCCCGTTACGGTTGCTTGACCTTTTTAGCCACCAAAAACGATTCAGAAACGTACTTTCCAACGTTCTCTGTTAGTTTTCGCTATTTCCAAGCCGTCTGTCGTTTCCCTTTTCAGGTAAGGCACTTTTAGCTCAATAAATATTTGTTTCATGTTGCAGGTAGTTCAAATATTATTAAATCTGTGAATAAATGCGACCAACACGTCGGAGTAGCGCGGCGGATGGAGACAGTCCGGTGGCTGGCCCGGGATGCGGTCGGGCGCTCAATCCGTATACGCTGCAGGGACTCAGTATTGGCCGGTTGAAGGTGGGTAACCGTCTTTTAGTGCAGTCTTTTTGCCGATTTCACGATGAAGTTGGCTTGGAATGGCGTTTTTTAACGCATTTTTTTGGTTTAGAAAACTGGTGTTGGTCTGCTCTTTATTTAGCCCTTGTCTAGTTCTAGATCTACTAGAACCTGTGTAGATTTTCTCACTTATAGTATCTCGTATTCTTTTATTACTGATCAATGGTCTCACAGTTACAACAACAGTAAAACTACTTCCCTTGTCGCTTCTCTTGTCAAGTGGTTAAGACGCCGACTTCGCTCGCCGATGGTCCTGGTTCGAGCCCCGGGTTGAGACACAGCGCATTCAAGAACGTTGTTGATGATCAGTGATTGTCATTTTTTAATCGGATGACCGTTATTTCACTATTTGTGACTTGGTATCCTACTTTGCTATTATGGCATAACAACTGAATAAATTTGATTTGATTTGATTTGACTTCCGTCAACTCCACTCCAACTTCTGTTCGGTCGAGCATTAACCATTGTAACTGTGGTTTTTGGTAATTTTTCGAATCGTATGAATGAATCAGTTTCTTCTGCACCTACTATTTTGTTTTTAGTTGAAATCGTTTCTCGTTTTTTAGGAAGAACTAACGTCGCGCAATCTTGATACGGCGGGCAGTAAGCAGAAGCTGATCGATCGGCTACAGGAAGCGGTTTTGTTAGAGCGTACCGTAAAAACCGAACCGAGCGAGACCGGGTCCGTGGCGGGATCGGGCGTGGGCGATGTGACCGAGATTGAGAATTTGGTTGGTTAATAACTGAAAAAGTTGATATTTTGTTCGATTCGTTTTTTGTTAGTCAGTCTATACTAGTTTGCTGGTTGATTGTTACAGTAGTATTGCTAAACTGCATGTAATGAGATCTCATTGTTCTAGAATAAAGTAACCACACATCCGCAGTAAATATGTAGAGAATATAGAATGCATAGAAGTTGCTGGTTGCTGAAGGAAAACTTCATACAAAAGAAGGCTGATAATAGTTTTCTGATTAGTTTTTTTGGCTCATTCTTTCTAACATTTATTCAACAATAAAAGAATATAACTTCAGGATGACACGGCGAGCACGTCATCGGCATCAGTTCGTCGTCGAGCGTCTCGTCGTTCCTTGGCCAGTCGTCTCAGCATCACTGAATCCAATGCTGATGAAACTCAGTCGGTTGAGGGTGAAAATGATGTTTCGAAGTCGACGCCCACTGCAACACGTCAGGTTCGAAATTTGATTGAGGAATGAGGATGATGAACCAAGCCAAAACCGCCCGCGCACACGGTGTATACATTGTACCTACAGCAGATCAGAATCTTGAGAAGTTCAGGTTCTCATTGGAAATTATATGTAGTTATCTACAGGGTGGTCCAAAAAAAATGACAACACTTTGAAGCTGAATAACTCTCGGCACAGAGATCAGATTTGATTGAAAATTTCAGGTATTATCATCAACATACCAACTTAGAAAAATATTTAAAACCAAGTCAATCGGACACTCACAGCGGCCACCACGCATTAATGTTTGCCAAAATGCGCATGGGTCAAAAACCGCCTAATCTTGCATGCATATTCAAGGGATGATATGCACGTAATAAATGAAACATCAGATTTTTCTAGCCATTAATAGAAAACTCCACGTTTAATTAACTTTTATCGTCATTTTGTTCAACTGGTTTATATTTTTTTGTTTTAAATTAGTTAACTAAGCTCTTTTTCAATGTCAGAAGAAGATACACGCAGTTTTCACCTCTGCAACAAGATTTTATTGAATGAATGATAAAATTAAAATTTTTTTAACTAAAAATGCTTCAGAATGAGTTAAAAAAACTCTTGATTGATTACAGGCTAAAATAACTGAGTTTATTGTTACCCAAGTCACGGTTATGCCATGCCTAAATGCTCATGTATGAATCGCTCGGTTTTTGACCCACACGCATTTTTGCAAACATTAATGCGTGGTGCCCGCTGTGATTGTCCGATCCCCTTGATTTTATATATTTTTCTAAGTTAATATGTTGATGATAATACCTGCAACTTTCAATCAAATCTGATCTCTGTGCCAAGAGTTATTCAGTTGCAAAGTGTTGTCATTTTTTTTGGACCACCCTGTAGTTTGGATAGCTTTAGCTAAACATGGGTCGCGAATTAGTAATTGTCTGTTATCGAACAAAACACTCTCTTTGATTCGCAATCTAATCATTTCAGACGCGTCGTGTCTCTCGAGTGCGTGGTGTGGCCAATCTGGATGATTCGATCGATACCGAAGACCGTCCGATAACCAGTGAGACAAACTCGCCGTCCAGAACGTCGAGAAGAAGCGTCAAGTCACAGGTAATACAAAAAAACAATCAGGGAATTCGTCTCGTCTTAATCGTTCTTTCGTTTGCCTATGTCGACCAGTTCTGATGAGATTCATGGGAAAATACCTATGAATGAAAATGACAACATGCGAAACTGAACTAAACAAAAACCCGGAAACGGCTCCCTTAAACTACGTGAACTCTTCATTTGATTGATTTATCTTCCTTACTTGCTGATTGTTGAATGTTGATTATTGATAATCATGCACTCCAAGTCAGTCATTATGTTTTGTTAAGTCCGTGATGATTTGAGGTTCCTAAATTGTGAGAATCAAAATTAAATTAAAGGAAACTTCTTTAGGGAATCGCTGATCCCGATACACAACCGGCGGCTGAGTCCACAGCTTCCCCGGCGCCTGTTGACTCGGCTGCCACACCGAAACGACGTGGCAGACTGCCCAAACAGCTGACAGTTGGTGTTTTGTTTTTGTATTGTTTCCATTTGTTTTTTTTGGTATTGGTTCCGTTTGTTTTTTTCGTAATGGGTCCGTTTTCTGTATTGTTTCCGTTTTTTTTTGTATTGTTTTCAATCGGATTCGGTTTGTCCTTTTTGGAAGTTAAGCTTCCGGGTCCGGGAACAGAGATACTTCCAGATTATGTTTTTCAGTGCTCGTACGATTTGTTTGACTCGACGGCGACCCTGAAAGTTCTAATCTGTTTTCACCCTTGTTGTTTTAATTAGCGTTTCTTCGTTCAGGAAGTGGCTGACGATGCGTTATCGGTAGCGGATTCGACCGATTCACCGACACCCGGCGACGATGATGCGGCGGTGGAAACGCCGAGAACACGAGGTCGTCGGCTGAGGGGCGTTGCCGAGACTCCGGTCGGTTATGGGAAATTGAGAAAATAATCTATTTAATGAAATTGAAAAAATTGTTTCAGTTCATATTTCGAAATGCGAAAGAAATCAAATTGAAATCATCATTTCTTAGGATCCCAAAAGTGTTGAAACGCCGGTACGCGCCACCGATTCTCCGGCTCCGACTGCGGACGAGGCTGGCACCACCGATTTGCCGAAACGGCGCGGTCGACCTCCGAAAGTTCAAGCTGAGCCGACGGTTTGTCAATTAATCCCCAAAAAATATCCACATTTTGAACTCATTCCATAACAAATAACAATCGGTGGCTTGCGATTGAGTTATCATTATGCTATAATTTGACATGGAATATGTTTATAATTTTTTTGTTTTCATTATTGAAAATTTTATTAAATAATGAGATTTTCGTTCAGGAATCCGTTGAGGGTGACGTTCAACGCACCACTGACTCGCCTGCTTCACATGACTCTGAAATGGCAGACAGTTTACCAAAACGTCGCGGACGACCACCGAAAGTTCAGGATGATATCGAGGTTTGTGCCAGTGTCTACCAAAGTATTTTCTCACAGATTCGTGATTGATTTACCCTAAAAAAGTTTTTTAAGTCACTACTCCACAAGAAGTTTTCACCCGTTTACGTTGATTTGGATAACCTGTTAGGAGGTATGTTATAGCTCTATAACTTCAGGAATTTGCTGCTTGCGACTCTCCTGCTCCCGATGTAGCCGATCTGCCGAAACGACGTGGGCGACCATTGAAAGCTCAGACCGATTCAATGGTTGGTGAGTTGTGTCGGACAGATACTGGAATTTTAAATGAAATGCAGGTACATGTTAACGGGAATACAATTACTAATGCAGTTGAGATAAACTTAGCTAACTCGATTCACAAACTTGAGAAGCACATGATTTTAGCCTCACATCTCAAGCTCCGTCAGTTGGGTCATACATGCCTATACCTATGCTCAGTCTTGTGATGAATCATGATTTCTATTCCAGCAATCAACATGCGAAGACGTCGACTTATAAAATGTTTGCTTTTGGTTTCAAAGTTACTCTGATGAAATTTTTAGGAGACGGCTGTTGATGATGTTCCACGCTCCACTGACTCGTCGGCGACGCCAGATGAATCGGGTATGACGAACCGACGGGGTCGACCATCCAACGTATCGGCTGATACTGTGGTTGGTATATTATGATTTAATGACTAGCCTTCGCGGTCACTTGCTCGAGCTGCTGCCTTTTCTGACCATTGTAGTCGCCACTTTGATGTTCGCTATTCTGTGTCTGGGGGAAACTACGGGTTGAAATACATATTAGAGATAGAGATACAGCGGAGGATCAGGACGACATTCTTACTCACCAACCCGCTTACTAGAATAATGCAATGTTGTTTAATTGGTTTGGTGTTCAGCTTATTCAAGGCCATGAATTAAGTAATCTCCGGAGATATAGATGTAGTTTTTGCTGATGCTGAAGTAATTGTGTCGTTCTTTTCTCTATCAATTTTGTGTTTAGCTAGTTAGACTATGTTAGGTTAGGTCATCATTAGTTGTGTTTTTTAGGGGGATACCGTTGGAGAGCCCGAAACTGAGCCACATGAGGCCATGGAGGCACCACCGCTTGAGCCAACGCCGGTTGTGGACACTGAAACGCCAAAGAAACGGGGTCGCAAGCCATTAGAACAGCCATCCGAGTCGACGGTTCGTTTCATTAATAAATTGTCCTGTTAAAATTGAAAGGCTCTAGCAATGCAGAAAAACTTTTGAATACCGTTCATTCTACATTTGAATTATCAAAGCGAAACCGATTTTTGTTCATGATTTTTCAAGTTTTTTATTCAATTCTGTGATGACTTTCTTAGGAGGAAGCTTCGGCGGCAGTCGATAGTGACCATGAAGAAACGGAAGAAACTTCGCCGTCCGGTGCAGCCACAGAATCGCCGACTCCAACCGCCGATCATCCGGATTCGGCGACCGACTTGACGCCGATTCGTCGAAGTAAACGGACGCCGAAACCGAAAGTCTTTGCCGATGATATGATCATGGATATGACAACTGGTTGGTGTATAAGTTTTATTGTTTTTAAACGGCATGGTTTATAAAAAAACATTTTTACTCAATTTTGCAAGGTTTAAAATTTTTTCCCTCTGGTTGTTTTCTAGGCTTTTTTGATCTTGAATATCACTGTTCAAAATGTCACATACTGTTCATGTGGAAGGAATGTAGCGAAAATACAAAACTGCGCAAAATTTTCAGTTAACTCAACACGGGAAGCTGATACGTCTGCATCCGCGGAACCTTCTACATCGGCGGATACTCCGGACTCACAGTCGAAATTCAAAGGTAGTAAAAAATCATATAAACTACAGTAAAATAGCGGCATAACTAAACTGTGGTGAGGCAAAATTATGACTACTAATTATTAATTTTTCTAATAAATTTTTTCATCTATCAGGTCGTGGCCGGCCGGTGAAACGTGCGAAATCCCCGTCACCGGATCGACCAAGTTCGACGACAACGACGGACGACGATACGTCGGATGATGTGCCGTTGGTGGCGTTCAAGGAACCCGTGACCAAGAAACAAAAACCAGTGGATGAAGGTGGGTTTAGCGTGCTAGCAGATCAGACTGGTTCTGTCTGAATGCCAGTTGAGTGGTTTGCCCTTAGTTTTGCCGGCCGCCATGGACACGATCTCCCTAGACATACGTCGGTACCTGTCTGAATGCGCCACGAGATTTTTTTCTCTCAGATTTTTCGATTCCGTGTGGTACTAGCGCATCTTATATGCAAAAAGGGTGCAAATTCTAAGGGCTAAAAGGCGTATTAAATTATTATACTAGCGGGATTTCGATTCTAGCTAGGAGCTAGGAAAGCCAGACAATGTTGCTCGTGTTTGTTTAACTCAGTACATTAGCAAAAAAAACAAGCATAGTTTAATGTTGATAAGTTAATCCGAGAATTCCCGTTCGTACCGTGATGGTATTGTTTTCCAACAGATGAACCCGTCAAATCGGCAGACACACCGAGCGAAACTACGAAATCGATGGTGTCCACGTCTGAAACCAAGGAAAAGGACATTACATCAGAGGAGGACGAACGAAGGAGACGCAAAAGACGTGAAGAAAAACGGCGGAGGAAATTGGCAGAAGCTGAAGGTTATTATTCAATTCTTGCCAGTTTCGTTCTAGAAAGTCAAAAAAACTGGTTTAATTGACCGAGTGGAGAGTTTTAGTTTATTTTATAAGTTGAGTATTGAGGATTTTGAAAAAAAAAACTTAAATGATTATTTTGAGTACGGATGATTTTTGACCAATTTTAAAACTGTGTTTGCCTATCGAATGCATACCCTAGATTATCTAGATTCGTTTTGCTATAGAAATTTTCGAGCATCACATCTTTCTAATAAGCGAAATTTCAGTTGTCATTTTTATCATTTATATTTCAGCGGCTGCTGCGAAATCACTGAGCTCGGGTGGTGAAGCAACAGCAAAAGTTTCCGACCGGCCCAGTGGAACAACAACAACATTTGAAAAAACCGAAAAGAAATCAACTTCCTCGTCGGAAAAACGAGACAAACCGCCACTAACAGCCGAAGAATTAGCCAGAAAACAGCAGAGGGCCAAAGAAAAGATGGCAGAGTTGGCAAAGAAACGTCGAGACGAAGACGGTAAAACGTTGGATGAATCGAAAAAATCTACGGACGAAACGAGAGAGAAGAAAGAGAAAGATAGACTACTGATGAAGAAAAAGTCATGGGACAGCAAGGATTCAGGTTACTCAGTCCTTTCTTATTTTATTCGAGGAGTAAAAACTGATAGATTGATTCTAATAATTATTTCGAATCAATTATTATGGTGGATGTGAACAGGTGCATGCAACATGCATTGGGTAATACTCCGTCTTATCTTACTTTTTGAGAACATGCTCTTCAGCTTCAGTTTAGTTGAAATTATGTTTGTGGCTCCGTTCTCTAATTTTATTTTTATAGCATCGAAGAAGCCATCATCGTCGGGCACTGATGGTTCGAATGTTAAATCCAGTCAATCGGATCCGACAGAACAGCCGAGAAAGCGTCATCTCAGCAACATCTCGGCCACTGGTTCTGGTTAGCGAATTTGTCTGAAAAAAAATATTATTTCTTGCTTTGTGTTTCTAATTCTCATATTTCGAATTAAAGGTTCATTTGACCGAAAGCGAACAGTCAAATTTGGTTATTTATCAAGTTAAGAACCAATGTTTGAGTGACTTGAAATTTTATTCAATGATTTGCTACGGCAACCACGGGTCTAGAATGGTTAGCCAACAAAACAACAACATGTCACCAGTTTTGAGGCTGCTATTCTAACCACATGTAGATTAAAAAGCATGTTCACCTTTTTCAGAGTCCGGTCATTCGGTCAAGTCGGCCACGACTGGATCGATGGGCAAAAAGGCCAAACCTTCATCGACATCCACATCGACTCCTGTTGTATCGTCCAACAAATCCAAGTCGACCTCGGCGACACCGGCGGCCAAACCGCGCTCCGAATCCCCGGAAATTCGTTGGTCTTTTTTTGTGTTTATATGAAAATATTCAGCTCCTAGCGGTATTTTCTACTGTTGATTCCATAGAATGTAATTTTCATCGTATATTGTAAACTAAACTGAAATATCTATAAATTTGGGTAGAATGGTTTTTTGAAATGGATTCGATTAAGGTGTTTGTAGTGTTATTTGCATTGAAAAATAATACAATCATTTTAGCGAATAGTTTTTTTGTCATGACTCACGATACAAACTCAAACCATGCATATAAAGTATAGGTGACAAAAATATAAACGTGCGTTTTTGTACGCTTTTCTCTATTTTTTCTTTAGTTCTGGACGATAATTCGATTGACCTGGAAGTGCTTGACGACGATGAGGTGATGGCTCTGCCCGTGCTCATGGAGTCAACACCAACGGCCGCTGGTGTCCTCAAACCTGGATCAGTGTCAAGACGGCGGCCTTTCACAACGGTTGGGGCTTAGGCTGGTTTTGGGATACAATCAGCAATTCAGATTTTGTTCGAAAATCTACTGTATACCGTCGGTATGGTCTAGTGAGTAGGGGGCTATCTTCGATAACTGGTGGTCTTGTTTCGGAACCGGACTTAGGACACACAGAACATGATTCGTTAATCGTTGCTCTGGGTTTTCTGAGTTCCGTACTTTCAAAGCACCGTTCTGATATGGCAGTAAAGTGCCGTAATGGCTTCTGTAAAAAGGGGGTCACAGTAAAAAAACAAAATAGATAATATTAATAAAAAAGTGTTAGGATTCAAAAAATTAATTTTTCAGTCGGTATCCTCGCTGCATCAGCCGGTCGGGTCCACTTCAATCGACGATCTCTTTTCGTCCATTTCGTCAATACACAAACGCAACGAAGCGCCCCAATCCAGTTTGCCGCCGAGAAAATGGGTGAAACTGCCGCCCAAACCCGAAACGCACGTTCGGATACTCGAACCGAAAACGGTCGGTTACGGTTTCGTTTGGATATAATAACATGAGTACAACAGTGGATTGACTCGTGACTCATTTTATGCCTGGCCCTGGCCAGATAATTGGCACTTAATGTTTCGCTGTACATTCGTCAGCTCTGGTAATGAATTCGCGCATTATAATCCTAAATCGGTCGAATCGATAGTAAACTATTTTCAAGTATGAACGTGCCTGTCCTTGCACACAAGTAAGTCAAGAATGAAAACATTCCACTATACTTTACGGATGTCATATCAAACGAAAATAGTATGTGGCGAATTCCCAGGTGCGCTTTGCGCCCATTCAAAAGAGAGCATTTTCTTCCATTTTCCTCCATGAGTACAATAATAAATAAGAAAATAAAAATAAAAATGTATTTATCTTTTACTTTTCTGTAAAAGTTCCATATCTGTTACAGGAGCCTACAGTGCCGAAGAAGAAGGCGATAAAGTCAGAACCGACGTCGGGCACGGATGGCACTGGCTCAACTTCGGGTGCCGCCGGTCAGACCACTCCGATCACACTCAGTGATTCGGCCGGTACAACGCCCAATGCCGCATCCAAATCAATGAAGAAACCTACACCCAGTCAGGTATGGTATAGTCGGTTACTATAAAACTTCTAAAATTTCTCACGAAATAATCATTTTTCTAGCCCTCGAATTCTGTAACCATTTTGGAAGAATATATACTATATAGATGTCTTCTACAGGGTGGGCCAAAAAAAAGGACTACATTTTGATCTGACCTAGAGGTGGCTGTGTCTAAGTTGGTCGCTTGTCGTTTTCAACATATATTTTAACAACATAATAACTTAGTTTTCCTGAAGTTTTCAATATGATATGTGGACTCTAACAAAAGTTGTGCACGTGCATCCAAAAAAACGTCTCGCGCATTTTTACAACAGCTCGTAATGAGACTCACTCAACTACGATTTTTATCAATCTGTAGACTATAATTTTCACCAAAAACTATCAAAACAATCAAATTTAGAGTATGATTGATTTAACCCTATTTTAATTCAGACTAAAAGTTTGAAATCACGCTCAAAACAGGTCATACTCTCATAAACGGGTTTTTCTCACTTTTTCATTTAAAATTTTCACAAACGTTTCAAAACTGAAATTTTTTGATGGAACTCATCCGTTTATGCAGGAAAAGTTTTAATGTACTGAAAAATACACCAAAAACAACAGAAGTCCATGTGTCAGTGACAAATCTCATCGTAGGGACAAAATATCGTATATGGCTGTGTATGGCTGTTGTACAAATGAGCGAGCAACTTTTTCAGTCAAAAGTGCACATTTCTCTCAAACCCTAACCGATCCTAACGAAATTCTCAATATAACTAATTTTATATGTTGTTAACATATGGTAAAAATGGCAATTGTAAAAATTCATCACAGCCATTTTTATATCAGATCAAAGCTTGGTCGTTTTTTTGGCCCACCCTGTACAATGAAAATCGGGGAAAACAAGCCTAAAAATCGGTGAAAATAAGTCATCTTACCAGACAGGACTAATTTTTTGTAATTTCTCCCCAGGACTCACCGGTAATAATAAAAAGCGAGCCGGTCGACCCGCACGAATCCACGTATGGCAAGTCGGCCGATCAGCCAATCACGATTCAGTCGCCGGCTATCAGCCAGTCACCATCAGTCAGCACCAGTCAGTCTGTCAATGTCAGTCAATCGCCGTCTGGGTCTGTCACGACTGTCAGTCAGTCAGTCACTGTCACCACGAAGACGACAACGACCACGGACGCGGACGGTCCCGGCACACCGCATACCGATATCATGTATTCCGGTTAGTGGGGTCTTATGTACTGATCTGATAATAATAAAATCCCTTCACATGGTGTCACGCCACTCCATCGTTTGGACTGAGTGTAACTATTGAGCTCCAGTTCAGGATTGGCCTGATCATCACAATTTTTGTGTAGTCAACAACGTCTTTCGGCGTGAGGGAAAATACTGCTTTGAACTTTTGAAGAATCTACATAATATTTGAACTGAACCATCTTTTGGTTAATCTTACTCGGTTAATCGTATCAATGTTCGTGTTTTGATCCGCAAGTCGAATGGTTTTTTTTCTCCTGCAGATTCGTCTCAACGTGATTCACCGACCAGCCCGTCTGATTCGGCATCGGGTGCTGTTGTTGCCACGACCAAACCAGCTGCTGAACCGGCGGTCAAAACAAAACCTGAAAAGAAAGACAAATCAGCGTTCTTCACGGAAGTTGCACAGGTCGGGTTTTCCTGTGTTTTTTTTTATTTATATGTTTTTTTGGTTTCAACTTCTTGATTATAATGACATTATGTTGGACAAAACCAGACGTAAACATGAGAAATGACAGGATTCTTTCCTTTATATAACGAAATTAAGACAGACAGTATTGCTGACTAAACTTGACTAAACTAGGTTAGAAAACAATCTGACATCGGGCCGAAAATAATATAGGTTTCACATGTTTCTGAGAACAAAGGTCGCTGCCTCAGATTAATGTTGTTTTTTGGTTAGGTGCTGACGCAAAAGCTCTCCGAGTTCATTCCCATCCTGGCGCAGCAGAAGCAGCGCTCATCGTTGAGTAACGAGCAACAGCCGTCATCTTCTGCTCAACAACAACAACAACAATCGGCTTCAGAGATTTCGCCCGCCCAGGTTCGCTGAATAGTGTTTTCAAACAGACTCGGATAATCGATGAGACCAGTTGTGAAGCGTTGATTTTTGTTAGCCATAAATATCGGTTGTGACAACCTTCTGAGATATGGCAGATTCAATCGAGTCGGAAAGAATTCTGAGGTAGTTTCAAACTTTCAAATGTTACTGTAATCAAATTTTTCTCGACTCTTCGGATGAAAAGTGCAACGGTTATTACGTTCAGGCGATTATTAGTGATTCTAACGAAATCAAAATAACGGGGGTGTGTGGCCAGGCCAACCAGACAGGTCAGCGATAAATTAGTAGTTTCATAATAATTCAATTCAATCTGCATGGTGCTGCTTGCAGACATCGACGACGGATTCACCGTCCGCCTCCACGCCATCCTCGACCACGAGTGCCGTCTCCAAGCAGCTGCCCGTCACGTCCGTGGCACCCACTTTCGATGCCGCTCAGTTACAGGTGGGATTCTAATTTGTTATAGAATAAAAGAAGTTATGTTAGTAAAGTTATGTTAATTAAGAGTTTATTTTTTGTGAACCTTTTTATTTACTTGATTGTTATTTACCAGACCCTGGTGCGGAGTGTGACCACGATGAAACAGCGCCAGGCACAGTTGGCCTCGGATTCGGTGGACGCCGCTGTCATGGCCAGCGTCGGTTAGTCAACATTCAGCAAGTTCCAAACTTCCAAAACAATTTTTTAGGTTTATCGCCGAATTTTATCCACAAAAACTAATAAATTAATTTAATAATTTTAAATAAACTTTCCGAATAATCAACTTATTTATTCAATTCAGCGTCGTCCATCTCGCCGTCAGCCGCGTCTGTTGTGTCAGCGACGGCGGGTGGCGGATCAGTGGCCTCGACTCCCGTCTTTCCGCCACCCGCTGCCGTCTCGTCATCAATGAACGTTGTCTCCTCATCATCCGCCACAACTGTGGCAACCAGTCGCACAGGTTGGTGAATGTCAATGTTGGGTGTTTATAGATTGTTTGAAATTCAAATTGCCCGCCAAAACTTCGGAGTAACAAGAAACTCTGGATAGGCTGTAGATTAGATAGTTGAGCTTGTCTGTGATTATAGGAAAACTAAATTTATCTGAATTGGTCAACTTGTATAACTTGGATGTCTTGGAATAACTAAGAATTAATGTTTCGTCAAAAAATGAGCTCACATCTAACTATTTTGGTGGAACAGTAATTCGTTTTGGATTATAGTTTCTTTGCTCTCAGGTGTAACCCCGATCGCATCCTCGGCATCTGCCGTCGCCACGGCCGATGGTGACGACCCGATCGTGATCTGTCAGATTCCGGCCAGCGAGGCCGATAGCATCGAATCAGCCACGGCCAGCAAAGTCAAACAGGAGACCGGTGATGGAGAGAATGGTTGGCGGAAGATTTGAATTTTCAAATTTTTTCGGAAGTTTATCTGATGTTGCGCTGCATAATTTTCATTGGCGATCAAGGGTGTTTACTCAGGCGCACTGTAGATTTGGCAGTAATGAATGGACACAGCAATCATCATGACATCAAGTGTCCCAAAATCGTTTCAGTCTGATAAAATGTTCTTCAACAGAGGACACGGAAGCATGTTTATAAACGTTTTAGTCTGACAGCGAATAATAAAACACGACAAACAAAAAACGGGACACGGTTTCTTAATATACATAATACTTACTCCAAGCCACATTCTTCATTTTTCTATGATTCTCATCTAATTATTTTAAATTATTCTACTATTTTTTTTCATTTAAGGTGACTACGAAATCCTCGACGAACCCGACCTCGACACGGGTGATTTTGCGATGGACGCTGCCACGGCCATTCTCAAGGTGCTGCAGGGCGAGGAGTTGCCGATGCCAGCATCGTTGAAGAACAAAAAGAAGAAAGACCCCGAAGCACCACCGTTGGAGGAGAAAGAACCGCAGATCGATTTCTGTGAGTTTTCAAGTTTCAAAAATCTAGTTTTTTCAAGTTTATGACTATAATAACTAGGAGAAATTCCATGTCTCACTCCATAAGTTGAATTGACTTTCTAGAATTTTACTTGAATGATTGAGATGAGCTCTGGTGTTTAAATCGCCGAAATATATAATCAATAACAATTTGCAGACAACAGCGATTTGCACATGAAAACGGTGCCCTCGAATCGATACCAGCTGGAACCGGAGACCAAAGACGGATTCGCGCTGATGTGGGCTAATGCCCGTGGTACACATGCCGTCTATTCGGGTCGAGTGGCATATCAGGTCAAACTCATCGAACATCTCAATGTCAACGTGCCATTCGAAGAACCACATGGCAGACACGACCTCAGGGTTTGTTGATTGTTTTCATAAGTTGTAAACGAGAACAATGGCATAGTTTAAACAATTGGAACCGTTGGTTCTGCTGGCTTGGGCTAAAAATTGTTTTATAGGCATGTAATTCTTCTCTTTCAAAAGTGCGGACATTTCACGATAACGTCAGCCGAGATCCGGGTATGAAGTTCGTAGTTGACAAAATTTTTGTGACGTGATCTATTTCTGGTAAAAATTCGTTGTTTTTAGGTGGATCGACGATTAATACTTTGTTTGGGGATGGTATCTCTTACTTAATTCTTTTCAGGTGGGCTGGTCGGCACGTCGTGAGGGCATGCCCATCTCATTGGGTGAATACGAACATTCGTATGCCTACTGCGGGTCGGCCAGGAAGGCCACCAAGTCAAGGTCAGATATTGAAAAGGCTTTTTTAGATTTTGTGTTAACATTTGCAGTTTTTTCAACATATGTAGTGTGTTATTCATTCAGATTTGAACCATTCGGTGAGTACATTGAACCAGGCGATGTGATCACATGTTGTTTTGATGTGGATGCGGGCACCATATCGTATGCCATCAACGATGGAAAGCTGTTGACTGCCTTTAAAGGGGTTGGTGATTATATAACAGACACAACTTTTTTAATGTTTATACTGGAATGAAGTTATTCATTACTCAACATTTATAGTTGAATGAAGCCGTTAATTACATCATCATTGTTAGTTAAGTTACATTGACAAGATAATATGTGGAGATTTTGGTCGCTTTTTTGATTATGATTCTCGCAAAAATGCTTTCGAATGTGAGTGTGTAGTGCAAACAAGTCTTCTTTTTGTGGCTGAACGATAGCTGGCCCATAACCCAAATTTTTACTAGTTTTTTTTTATTTGGGTCATATTCACTCGTGATTGCTGTAAACTTTCTTAATTGATTGTGTGTGCTGTCCCGTTCCATCATTCTGTCTGTTTTTCTTTTCAGATCACGACGCACATCATCAAACGCGAAGAATCGGATGTTGCTGATGAAGAGGCCAAGACCAAACAGAGCCAGACCCATGCTACCGTCAATGCGTCCAAGGCCAAACCATCGGCGACGGCGCCCATTACAGCTTCGATGGAACTGGCAAAGCTGGTTAGTGGCTATTATGGTCTTTTATTTGATGGGAAATCGTGGCGTTGGTAAGTATGATAATATTGAAGTACATGAAAGTATGAGACACATGCATCCTGCCACATTTTGGTTAATGGCATGCATCTTATGGTTCTTAGGCTCAGTGAGTGGGCTCACTGCCGGAATCGACTACCTCAAGTAATCAGAGATCCGAGTTTTTTACTGTTCGACTCAGACCAGGGCAATGGATCAGATTTTGGCTGTCCCGGGCCGGTCCACACCAAAAATTTTGCGGGACACCCTTTCCCTACCATTCATGCTTCTGAGGGACAAATTTTTCATATGCTCATAGCAGGTTGAAACGTAATTTTTTTTGTTTATTAGACTTGTGTAGAAAGCTCAGAAAATTATGGCTTGGGGCAACGGAAACTTCAAGTTTCAGAGAATGTTTTCAGCTGCGCTGCTGTGTATGTATGTATTAACGAAGTGCTTTGAATGATCAAGAACGGATGACGCGTAGCATCAAACTTTGGACTTTTTTTTAGTATTTCTGCGTTGTATTAGAAACGTGTCTTGAGAGCCTCTTTTAAAGCCCGAAAACGAGTGGCGCATAGCGCCAAAATTTTGACATTTTTTGTATAACTGCGTTGTATCAGAGAAGTGAAGTGTCTTGAAAGCCCGAGAATCGATTATAATTGGCATCGAAAAATTGATGTTCTTAGCATTGGTGCTCTGTTTTAAAAACCTCTTTTAAAATCCCGGAAACGAGTAGCGCATAGCGCCAAAATTTTGACGTTTTTTGTATTACTGCGTTGTATTAGAGACGTGTCTTGAAAGCCCGAGATTCGATTATAATTGGCATAAAAAAATTTATGTTCTGAGTATTGGTGCTTGGTTTTAAAAACCTCTTTTAAAAGCCCGAAAACGAGTGGCGCATAGCGCCAACATTTTGACGTTTTTAGTATTACTGCTTTGTATTAGAGAAGTGTCTTGAAAGCCCGAGAATCGATTATAATTGGCATCGAAAAACTGATGTTCTTAGCATTGGTGTTCTGTTTTAAAAACCTCTTTTAAAATCCCGGAAACGAGTGGCGCATAGCGCCAAAATTTTGACGTTTTTTGTATTACTGCGTTGTATTAGAGATGTGTCTTGAAAGCCCGAGATTCGATTATAATTGGCATAAAAAAATTATGTTCTGAGTATTGGTGCATGGTTTTAAAAACCTCTTTTAAAAGCCCGAAAACGAGTGGCGCATAGCGCCAAAATTTTGACGTTTTTAGTATCACTGCTTTGTATTAGAGAAGTGTCTTGAAAGCCCGAGAGTCGATTATAATTGACATCGAAAAACTGATGTTCTTAGCATTGGTACTCTGTTTTAAAAACCTCTTTTAAAAGCCCGAAAACGAGTGGCGCATAGCGCCAAAATTTGACGTTTTTAGTATTACTGCGTTGTATTAGAGACGTGTCTAGAACTAGAGAACAAACTGCGCTACGCTAAAAAATGTTGACGTTTTCAGCACGTCTGCTTTGTATTGGAGACGTGTCTTAAAAACTTGAGATTTAATTGCAAGTGGTGCCAAAAATTTAAAATTTTATCCTCGCGTAGCGCCGAAATTTGGACGTTTTTAGTACCACTGCTCTGTATTAAATCCGATTGAGCCAAAACTGATTGTACCGAATGCCGCAGGAAAATTGGTGTTAGGATTGTATGATCCGTAAACGTAATGCCCGTTTTTTAGTCATACAATGTAGCACTTTACGCCGTGTACGGAGCCAAAATTGAGTTAATTACGTAATAACAAAAGCGCGGAGCTTGATAATTGTGTTTGGGATTTTTTTAAAGCGCGAGTTTGGTTACACCAAGTACAGTGCATGCTGTCGTTAACATTAGCGACAGTGGCAGACAACAAGGATGACTAATATTGAGCTGCTCTACCCTGACCCATTGAATTGAACAGTTTCAAAGAGTGAAATTAGAACTTGAGCTGCGGGACACCCTTTCATAGGGGAAAGCGACTTTAGTTCTTAACCATCTATTGAGTTTTTGCTGAATATGCGGGACACCTCTCTTAGGGATAAGCTTATGGTAATGTCATCCCTTCGTTACCATATCTTGAGCTTCTGCGGGACACCCTCTCATAGGGGAAAGCTACTTTAGTTCTTAACCATCTATTGAGTTTTTGCAGATTATGCGGGACACCTCTCTTAGGGATAAGCAGTGGTGGGCAGCGGGGGGGGGGGGGGGCCAAAAACAGGGCGGGAGGGTGCCCTTGATCGATCGACCGTAAGAGAGATTTTCAGAATTGACCCATTGACCGTAACGGTCAAAACTTGAGAGAATTTACTGTCAAAATGACCTAAACTTGCACGAAATCGCCTAAAAACGACCAAAAATTGGTCGAAAACGTTTCAAGTTTCAATTTTTTTTGAAAATTATGGAAAAACGTTCCAAATTTTAAAAAAATCGACCAAAAATTGGTCGAAAACGTTTTAAGTTTTAAAATCAGTGTTCGTTGGACCGATTCGATGCACGATACGATGATTGATGTATGGTGCTGGATGATATACTCAGTACTGTATTATCAACCAACACTGCGCGCCACTAGATACGTTTCTAATACAAATCAGTGGGCTAAATGCAGAAGTTTCGACGCTGTGCACTCAACTTGTCAGTTTTCAGATCTTTCTGATACAAATCTGCGGGCTTCAAAATGCAAAAATTTCGGCGCTGGGCGCCACTCAGCCTGTCAATTTTCAGCTATGTTTCCAATACTAATCAACGGGCTTCAGATGCTAAGATTTCGGAGCTGTGCACCACTCAGCCTGCCAGTTTTCAGATATGTTTCTAATACAAATCAGCGCACTTCAAATGTTAAAATTCCGGCGCTGCGCGCCAGTCAGCCTGGCAGGTTTCAGATATGTTTCCTATACGAATCAGCTGGCTTCAAAATGCTTGAGTTTCGACGCTGTGCGCCACTCAGCCTGTCAGTTTTCAGATATGTTTCTAATACAAATCAGCGCGCTTCGAATGCCAAAATTTTGGCGCTACGCGCCACTCAGTTTGTCAGTTTCCAGATATGTTTCTAATACAAATCAGCGCGCTTCAAATGCCAAAATTTCGGCGCTGCGCGCCAGTCAGCCTGTCAGTTTTCAGATATGTTTCTTATACAAATCGGCGGACTTCACAATGCTTAAGTCTTGACGCTGTGCGCCACTCAGCCTGTCAGTTTTCAGATACGTTTCTAATACTAATCAACGGGCTTCAAAATGCAAAAAAAAATCAGCGCTACGCGCCAATCAGCCTGTCAGGTTTCAGATATGTTTCTAATACAAATCAGCGGGCTTCAAAATGCCAAAATTTCGGCGCCACGCGCTTTCAGTCTGTCAATTTTCTGTTATGTTTCTTATACAAATCAGCGGCTTTCAAAATGCCGAAATTTCGGTCATTATTTCAAGCCATTACTGATGTTTTTGAGTAAAAAATTCGACTTCTTTTAATGTTGACCGTCATGCCCCCCCCCCAAAATCGAAACCCGGGAGGGTGCCTGACCGTAAGACCGATTTTTGAAAAAGTGTATGACCGTAACGCCATTTTGGCCAAATTCGCTGCCCACCACTGGGGATAAGCTTATGGTAATGTCATCCCTTCGTTACCATATCTTGAGCTTCTGCGGGACACCCCTCATAGTATAAAAACGACGTTACTAGGATTGTATGCCTGTATGGTTAGTAATGGCGATTGCCCTCTCGTTAAGTCAGCACTTTACGCTACATATGTACGTGATACGGAGCCAAAATTAGTGATTGATTTAGTAACAAAGGCGCGGAGCGCGAAAATTTTCGAGTTCGGTTTTATTGAATGCTTGCTTTTATATTTTTTTCGTGTGAAATTGTTGTTATTTACCAAGGGTGTTCCGCAAAAATTCGAATTTTGCGGGACACCCTGCTCTTTTCGCTGCGGGACGCGGGACGGGCGGGACAGCCAGGACCAGCCAATGCTAGGTATTGCCCTGGACTGGTTCGACTCAAATATGTGTGTATTCAACGTTTGAATGTAAAAAATTTTAAATTGAATTTTTTAATCATTTTTAGGATGCCGATCTGTTGCACCTGCGAGACAACGGTCGCATGATCTGGTATCCGCAGTTCGCCACGCGCAACTCCCGATTGGAGATCAACTTTGGACAGCAGGTTTGTGAGAAAAAAGATATGTTGGCCGGGTGTTTCGACCAGCAGTCATGCCATACGCCGGTGTCACACAGTCTTCCCAGGGTTTCTCGTCACTCGTATTTTTTGGCGCGCGATTTGAATTCGAGTTATGGTGCATTCATTACACAAACATATGAACATTGCGCCGAATCCATTGTTTAAATGGCCACTAGCGGACGAGAAGGGGTAGGAAAAATTGAATTATCCCCTCTTTGGTGTTTTCAAAAAGTGGAATGTGTGTCCTAAGCTAAGATGTAGGTAAAAGGTTGGCAAACTGCCAATTTCCCCCCTCTTTGAGGAATTTCCCCTACCTTTGGTGGGTTAACATACTTGGTAACAGTAGTAAATGTTTTTCAGTACCAAATAACTAGTTATATTAGTGTGCTGATCACAAAAAAAATTGGCATTGCAAAAACCGAATTTCCAGGGTGCCTGGTTCCCGATCCCCGACGGCTACCAGATGCTGAACGACATCCCGGACGACAATCGGGTCATGTCCAGTCAACAACGAACAGATGATAACAAAAAGTTTACGGTATGTCATCTGTATGTTCCTTAATTTAATTGATGAATATTTTATAAAACTAATAAACAAGCAATGGTCTCTTCTCGAACTTACATTGTTTATGCTAGTTTAGTTTTTCTCAATTAATTAAGTTTATTGATAACCCGAGATTTGTTTGCAGGTACTGATGATGGTGGGTCTGCCGGGCGTGGGCAAGACCACCTGGGTCAAGGAGTACCTCAGGGAGCATCCGGATGAACAGTGGGTGCTCATCAGTACTGATGCCGTGATGGACATGATGAAGGTTGGAATCGAATCGAACAGTTTCACGTTGAGTCGGTGGGAAAAAATAGCTAGAATCGCAGCGCATGCCACTAAGAACTCACTTTTCACTGATTCTCATGTTGTTGTTATTATTGTTGTTGTTGTTGTTGTAATTTTTGTTGTTATTTGTCCTTGTTGTTGTCATTGATACATGCGGTTACAGGTGCAAGGCCAGGCCCGCCACAAAATGCACTCGTCGCGCTGGGATGTGGTGATGGGCATGATTGCCAAGGCCATCAACCGACTCATCAGTCTGGCATGTCGACGAAAACGCAATTATATTATTGATCAGGTTCGGAAATAAGATTTTCGCCTGTCTAGTCTAGTGCGTAGGGCGCCAGCCTCGAAAACTGGTTGTCATGGGTCGAAACCTGACTCAGAAACTGATGCGTTGCTCTGGGCTTGCTGCCATTGACTATCAGTTTATTAAATATAAATACAGAACATCATACTGATACGGTAAAAGTGTCTCCTGTTGGCTTCATTAATTAATATTTTTCAGTAAAACATAACACTGGACATTATTGAAAGGTCATAGTCTCGCACGTCGACCGTACTTTTGCAGCCGAACTACAACAGAATCATCAATAATTATATTTTTTGCAATTCTTTATTTTTCTACTTGATTTCTATTAAAAAAACTCTGTCGAATCAACCAGTCCCCGCTAATTTGATTTCTCAGGTTTCTGACTCCTTAACCTTAACTTGATACATTCCTCGCAGACCAACACGTCACTGCACACGCGTCGACGAAAGTTGCTGCCGTTCCGCGAGTTCCGACGTCTTTGTGCCGTCATCATACCCGACGATGCGTCGTTTGCGGCACGTCGTCGTAAACGTGAATCGGTCATGGGCACCACCATACCACCGGAGGCTATGGCCGAGTTGAAGGGTGAGTTTGAGTTGTTGTTATCGCTGTTTTTGTTGTAGTTGTTGTTTTTGTTGTTGTTGTTGTTGTTGTTGTTTTTGTTGTTGTTGTTAATGTTGTTTTTGTTGTTGTTGTTAATGTTTTTCTTGTTGTTGTTACTTCTTACATCATACTACCGGAAGCCATGGCTGAGTTGAAGGGTGAGTATGCCAATTTGTTAGGTTTCGGGTTTTATTCTCAACGATAGGGAACCTTATCAGGTATCAGTGTGTCTCCTGTCAAGTCGGTTGCGTAGGGGAGGGGGCCAGACTCGGAACCTGATGGTGCGAAGTTTGAAATCTGACTTGAGACACAGATCCTGACACGTTTCTGCCAGTTTATCCAACATCTGCAGTGCTATTAGGAAAGCACCGTTCTGATATGGTATTAGTGTGCATTGATGGCTTCAGAATTTCGAGTAAAAGGTTCTATGAATGTCATCTAAAACCATGTATTTCCATCACAGGTCTATTCGCGGTGCCGTCGGCCGATTACGAGCCGTACATCGACGAGGTGCACTTCATCGAACCGAGTGAGGATCAGACGGAACAGGCGTTGGCGCTAGTTAACCAGTACAATCAGGAAGGCAGACCCTGGTACAGCAACAGGCATGGATACAGGTCAGCATCATCTTCATCGTTTTATTCATCAATTACAGGGTAGATTAAGTCAGTTTTGAGTTCTTCGTTACATCGAAAGTTCTTGGCGCGCAATTCGATTTCAAAACTGCTTTTGGCGGAAGTAAAAATTTTGAAGATTTTTTTCGCCGCATGATTTTTGAAGAACAATTGAACGTAATTTTATGCATTTGTGCGTAACGAATCATCAGTGCCAGTTTTTTATAACAAGATACCTAGATCAACTTGAACGAACAAGAATTAAGTTGTAAAGAAAAGAACGAGAAAACTGTTGAGTTGATGTTTGGATTCGACAACATTAGCTCTGGATCCGTTCTGAGTTAACAACGCTTTTCGAAGGTTCAATTGAGTATCACAGGTTGAATGGAAACCCTAAAAATAAATGTTTTTTTTAGATTCGGCTTTGGTGGTGAGAACTTTGGCGGTTTCGGCAATCGTCACATGGGCGGCGGCGGTGGTGGTCGAAGATTCGGTGGACAGGTAAGTAGTTTATTTTCACATTTGCATAGGAATTTTTTCTTTTGAAATTACCCGGTGTGGGGATAGTTCCACGCACTGATTAAAAATACCAACTAGGGAACGATGGATGAAGTTAAAAAAGCAATCTTTTTCATTAAATGGCTTTGAAATATCTGAACAGTTTGAAGGAAATCGTGGTTGTGCAACTTGTGGTAGTATTCTAAGCCAGAGAACCTGTCCCACAGCTTAGTCAGCAGCTGCCAGCCCACCCCTGCTGGTGGAGGTGTTACGTCTGTGGCATATAAAACGTTGGATTGTTTGGGTGACCGACACCTGGACGGGCAGTTTTTGTGCGTCCGCCGTCGCGAATCTGACAATCCGTTGGCAGTTGTCCGAGAGAGTTGTGTTCCGTGTCCGATCGGGTTTTGGATGCAATGCCTGTGTGTCCGGGCCGATCATACATGCAGGGAACTCTTAGATTCGGACTGCATAAGTAGAATAGAAACGTAATAGTTGATACGACATTTTAACTTAATAGAGCAACTAACTTCTCAATTCTAGACGGCTCAAAACGTCTCTTAAGTTTTCCTGCTAAATTCAAATAACTCAAGTTTGTGGAGTTTTCGAGCACTAGTTCTTCAGTTTCGTCGTCTTGATCTTTCATTCATTTTGGCGCCAAACTCAAATATTCAAATTTTGCAGAATCGTCGTGGCGGCGGTGATCGGCCGATGCGAAGGAAACGCGGCGATAACCACAATAACTCCGAGTCGAGTGAGCCGAGACGGAATTCAGTGCGCGAGGATGACGATGATGAAGAACGTGTCAATCAAGGTTTGTTTTTCCATAAATTTCATAATAATTTATTATTTTCGATCCGTTGTTCGACAGTTTCGGTTTTTAATATTAGGAAAATTCCTTGAAGAATGTCCACACTCACCATAGTGGCATCTACTCACTCGTAAGGTGAGTAAGGTTCTCAACGGGTGAATTACCTTAAGCCTATATTAGAGCCTCTGCCCAATGGTTTAAATTGATTATAATATCTTGCTTGATATAATATTTTCAAGTTTCTTCAGATCATCGTGGCTCCGAGCACAGTAGTCGGACGACCAGCCCTCTGCCCCAGCAGCCGGTGACACATGAATCCGGTTAGAGATTTTGTCGTTGTAAACATTTTCATGCACTGCAAAATATTTGAGTGAGATTTCAAATACTCTTCAGTTTATTTCCTCACGGTATATTCTGTTTTTATTTGTTGTTGAAAAAGTTCTCGATAAAGTGCGTGAATCACATTTCACATCACAACTTAACTGTCCCATGAAAAATATAAATACCGTCTTATTTCTTCACTGATTTTCCGTTTTCAGATCCACCCTCATCGGCCGATCCTTCGCCGAATTCGAAACCGGCACCAGATGTCACTAGCAGTGTGCCACCAATGCAACCACAGCAACAACAACAACAACAACTGCCTACTCAACAACAACCACCACAGCTAAGCGACTCAACAGTTGCCGCCACCATACCTGATGTTACTCTACCACCACCGGCGTTCTCAACTCCAACACCAGCAGTTAAGGCTGTTGTTCCTGATGTTTCGGTTCCACCACCACCACCGCAACAACAACAACAACAACAACAACAACAACAACAACAACAACAACAACAACAACAACAACAACAACAACAACAACAGCAACAACAGTCAGCTGATTCACCGAATTCGCCAGCCGTACCACCGCCTCCGACCAAAGGCTGGACATCGGGACCGACCGTTGGATGGGGACATCCCGGGTTTTCGGCTAAGAAGAATGCTGATAATCAATGATGATGATGAATAAAGGGACATAATGTAACAGTTGATTTTGGTATTGTTCGTTTATCCTCTGATCAGTGGTTGCCCGTGTTCAATGGGGTACAGTTTTTGAACGGAAATTTAGCCTAGATTTTTTTTGTTTAGGCCCGTCAGATTTTTAGGTTTGGGTAATAGAGTGATCTACCGCTAACCAATTAACTAACCCCCTCTGGCCTACCACTGCCTTTGATACTCTAGTGTAAAGGAAAATATTGTTTTTTTATGAATGTTCGCATGGAAAACAGAGTTTTTCACTGAAGTTCGAAAGCTTTTCATGTATTTTGTGTTTTCATTAGATTGTTATAGTTTTCGTTTAGTTCTAGTATCATGTAATATAACAATAGTTCGAGAGTTGGTTTAATCAAAGTTTTTAATACCAGAAACCGAGTTAGTCACTAAAAAGTAGTCCTCTGACCACTGTGCGTACGCGTAACCATGGTCAGAAAATTGAAATTATGTGCACATTGAGTCTGATTTAATCCAATAAAGTTTTGTATTTGGCTGATTTTTGTTGTATTAGTTCAGGAAGTGTAGATTGCGAATTGATTATCAATTTTAGTTGTTATTTTTCACCAGTTGATTGTGTGGTTGGTTTTCTTCACCCGGTTATTTGAATAATTTTTATACAGATTTCATCATTTATGTAGGTTGTTAAAGATGTATTATCTTCTATTTTTATGAACTCTATCCCGCGGTGTTTTTATCTCATTGTTGTCCGTTTTGACTTATTGAAATTATTTCTAATGACTTCATGTTTCCATTATTTTTCTCACTGAAATTATGCCGCCAGTAGAAAAAAAGATAAAAAAGTTTATTCTTTACTCATAGTTCTCTATTTCAGTCAATTCATTCATTCATCAATCCGTGAGGATGTTAACCCGTGTATTCATTCATCTATTCATTCACAGATTCATACAAACGATATAAAACACACAAATTTGGTGGGAATTTGGTTGCATCGGCTGTCTAGACATTCCGGACATCGAATACAATCGTGTCTTGCTTTACAGAACCAAACTCAACGCTTTGTGGGGCATCAATATGTCGCTGTTAGAAATAAATCAGTGAGATTTCTAATTAGAAAGTTACTCATTCGTTAGGAATAAGCGCTTTACAAGTAGAACTGCTGCAGGTCATGTAACTCATCGTTGGTTGGCTGTTGTTGAAGGGACTGGCTTTGCAATGGGAAGGTGATTGAAAGACGAAAAATGTGCTGACATGCCTACATCTCCCAGTGCAATCATCGTTTTGAAAAGAGGAAAATAAAGCGTTTTTCACTATTGCTTCTGAGTTCATTCGATGGGGTTTTCTGCACTGTTCGTGTTTTCTTTCAAAATGTATGTTTTGGCTTAAAATACATAAGCATTTGTGGAACATGAAAGCTACACAAATCTTGTGTTCGTTGTGTTATGGGCATGGAAAAGCTGTCCAATTTAAACCATGTCAATTAAGAATGCTATACGGGACAAACATGTGACCCGCGCACTGGCAGACGAGTCAGTCCTCCAAAGGGAGGGATTTTTGTTGAAGAGGGGGAATCAAACGTTTTGAGGCCATTTTACCTACACCTTGGGAAATATTTTTACTTTTCGGAGCTGCCAATGAGGGGATTTCCCCTTTTCCCGTCCCTTCTCGTCCGTTAGTGTACGGGACAAACATGTGGCCCGCGTAATTACGCCCAGTAATGCTTGGCGCCATATGTTTTGTGCTGAACTGTATGGTGGCCCTACGACAGCCAACCTCTTATACAGAGTATCGGCAGTAGTCGTTACATAAGATTAAAATTATATAGTAATCTGATTCCACAATAATAATCTCTATGAATTCACATTGATTCGTTGCTGTATCTCTTTTATAGACTACCGTAATCTGAAGACTTTGGTAGCTGACCACTGACATTCAAGTACGCAATCAGCGTCACCATGACTCAGCTGCTTGCCCGATTGGAGCAGAGTATTGTCCGCTGGATACTGCAAGGTAAAGGGTTTATGTATGTTAATTTCAACGCCTGATAATGAAAATACTGGACCTGCAATAGTGAAAAATCTTGTATTTAGCCAGATATAACTTGTGGAGCCATTGTTTAAAGGTAATTTATCCAATATCTGGGGACACCCTCTTCTATTCTGTGTCTGGAAAAATCTGAGATTAGTTTCACAGATATGGATTTAGCTTCAAGCTGAAAATGCTAATGTAATGACTGTATGTTGTTCAGGTACCCAACCAGCACTGGTCGGTGCCACCGTCGGTCCATCGTCCACTCAATCGGCCAATCCCGTTACCGTCGATGATCTGGTCGGGTCGTTTAGCATTCTGTGGGGTGTGCCCGTGAGAAAAACGGCTAAATGTGAGTGAATATTCCGATCAACTCACTCATTAATTGACTTATGTATATACTCACTTCACGACTACTTTATATACTTCACCAGTTAGCTCATTCGACAGCTGTTTCACAAACTTAATAGTTGTCTTACTCAGACTCGCTAGTTCACGGACTTGCCTTGACTCACTCAAAAACTCTGCAGTTACCTTGCTCATTCTTCTTTATCACTGACTCACAGACTTCATAATTAACTTGCTGGCCCAGACTCACTCGCATAATCCTTGACTCACTCAGCTATCAACTAACTCACCCACCTACCGAGTCACTGACTCACCTTTTAACCCCTTCTCTCCTTTTTTAACTCACTAAATCTTTCAATCACCTACTGACTCACCAACTCACTTTCAGCCAAGCTATGGACGCGTCGTCACGGCATCACCCGCTTGCTTCAACCCCGTCAGAACATTGTCAGCTGCCAGAAATGTGGTCGCGATCACGAATTGCATACCATTTGTGGTACGTTGTATCCTTATTTATTTTATAGTATGATCAGCGTTTCCCATTATTGCAATCTCAATCGATTAGGAGAATAAGTTCGGCATTTTTTGGGCTCTTACCATGCAACGTGTTAGTCATTTTTATCTGCCTGTTACCTTTCAAGAAAGGAAAAGATTTATTTGATGTTTTATGTAAATGGTTAGTTCAGTAGTATTTTGCAGGCCATTGCTACGACAAAGTCCGACTGCTGACCAATCGAATCAAGGAGAAGATGATGCTCGCTTACGATCCCTATGAGGGCGAGATGCCGGATAAGGAGACCAAGGTAAAGTTAATCTTCCTGACCATTATGGTTGTTTAGTATTTTTGAAAATATCCCAAATCATTGCACGTATTGGTCACCATTCGTGACCAGTTAAGTGCTTATCTTCTCGCACACAATTGTTCCACCAAACTATTATTCCACATGTTAACCCTTGTACTCGTCAGGTTGTATTTGCCGACGACGAAGCAGTACCTGAACCTAACGATCGTACCCAAGTAATCCAACTGGACGAGTCACGGCCAACGTGGTTCAGTCGGGAATTGACGGCCAAGTGGCAGGCCAAAAAGTGATGATTATAGCTGTTTCAGTGTTTCATGCATTTCATGTTACTATACTATGAAAATATACCAGATTCAGAATATCATGTTACGCCAGGATTTTCGTTTAGTCCCTTATTATTGTTTATCGTTTAGATCGTGCACACTAAATACAATTTTGGCTTTCAAAATTTTCATTGATTGAATAGTGTTACATAGTCGAAATCAGGGGTCCGTTCACGATCAACCTGTAACATGATACTCTGGAAAAGCAATTTAGATTTGTGGGTGATTTCCGAGTTCAACGGATAAGAGGGAAAATCGGTAAAAAAATTCTGCCGGTTCTTCCCATTAATTATTGCTCATCTCAAGTGTTCTACAGAATTTATTTCTCATCTCTCATTTCGTTTTGCCCAGAACTCGGTTCATTACCTTTCAGTACTTATTATCCACTTTTGTGCATAGCATTTTCGTTATTCTGTTATATTTGTCTATTATGAATTAGCGATACGTAGTATAAAAATACATATTTACATTCAACTTTTTGCTCAAATGAAGGAAATGAAAATTTGTCTTTTTGGTGTTCGTCCGTTTACATTGAGCCAGTCTACTTTGAGTAATAAAACGTTCAGTCCCTTCGGAAATTTTGCCAGTTTTTCATTGCTTCGGTGGCAGCCGTAAATTATTCAGCGACTGAGTAAAAAAACGTAAGTCAGTCTGAAGATAATTACTCCTCCAATCTGTGAAAACCAATGGAACAGTATTCCTAACTTCGATATTTCATCTCATGACAGAACAATGACATTTAGGAAAAAAATGGAAACATAAATAAATATAATAGACAAGTCGATGGATGTTCAGTATTTCAGCCGTTTCCTTGTATTATCATCATGAGTGTCGTCAAATGGAGGAAAATAGAATAGAAGGCAGGGTTAGTTAGATTAGAATAGAAAAGAATGATCAAAAGTTGCGATATACTTGGATTTTTTGCATGTATTTTTAGTTTGTATTGTATTGAGAAGTCAATGATCAACAATTTAATCAGCGGAAATCGGGAAAACCTCTAGCATGTGTTCATGTAAAGGAGAATGTTCATTTAAGACATTTATGCGTGATCACACTCTCATGAAAAACATGAAAAGAACGTAAAGCCGGAAAAATTATTTGTGTCGCATGTGTCGAAGTTTTACACATGCGCTTGTCATATAAAATTCTACGGGTCTATGCATTCTTGAACCCAACGACTGCTCAATCGACGACCCTATTAACGTGTATGTAAAGCACTAAAGTATGGGTAGCGGATGATCAAACGGGTCGGAAAAACTCAAATTTGAAGTTTCATCCTGCATGAAAGTTGTTCTCTAGGTTCAATTCTTTACTGTTTAATCATTTAAAAAATCGCAGGGCTCATTTATAATTATATTTTTGAGGTTTCCCGTTGGTCATGCGCTAAGCTACCCAAACTTTCTTGAGATGACTCTGACTGAACCCGCCCTGGTTCAACTGAACAACTATGTAATTATTGTAAGAAAAAAATTATTAATTGAGACTAAAAGATTTTAAACAGTAAATAATTGAACCTAGGGAACAACTTTCATGCAGGATGAAACTTCAAATTCAAGTTTTCCCGATCTGACTGCTCATCCGCTACCCATACTTTAGTGCTTTACATACACGTTAATAGGGTCGTCGATTGAGCAGTCGTTGGGTTCAAGAATGCATAGACCCGTAGAATTTTATATGACAAGCGCATGTGTAAAACTTCGACACATGCGACACAAATAATTTTTCCGGCTATAAATCATTGGTGAAGTTAAAATTTATCAACCATTAGGTTTCTTATTCAAAGTGAGTGAACGCAACTGAAACCGTTATTCGTTGTTTATTCATCTTTCAGTCAAAAAATTGGGTTTTTAGGTTATTTAGTATAACAGCATTGTGGTTATGTATACAAGTTTTGTTTTACAACAGAAAAATAATTTACATTAAGTAATTAACAGTGAGTGAGTGAGTGAGTGAGTGAGTGAGTGATTAAGTGAGTGAGTGTGAGTGAGTGAGTGAGTGAGTGAGTGAGTGA
This sequence comes from Daptonema setosum, assembly GCA_964036265.1. Taxonomy (NCBI): domain Eukaryota; kingdom Metazoa; phylum Nematoda; class Chromadorea; order Monhysterida; family Xyalidae; genus Daptonema; species Daptonema setosum. The sequence continues at coordinate 28,092,476 of OZ038442.1, forward strand.
GTGAGTGAGTGATTAAGTGAGTGAGTGATTGATTCATACATAACCCAACTTTGATAAATCAAAATTTATTTAGATTGATTCAATTATATTGTATGGATGACTCATAATTTCAAAGTGTGTGGATTTTTCGGACTGACTTGTACATACGCTGGCGAAATTCATCTTATCTTACTGTATGACGTTGACATATCGTAATACTTCAGGCAAGTAACGCTTACGGTCTCGGCTATTCTGAAAAATTAGAGAAAAAGAAGAACTACTAGTTAATACAAAAAAAGTTGGTACAAATATAATAAAAATAATATAAGAGATTTATAACATACATGAATCATATATATTTATTATTCGAAAGAAATCCTAATATATACAAGTCAGACTTTTGGTGAACAACGGGATTGGGAACATTGGTATGCATACATATCGGATTGTATTCAATGAGTAATCACCGATGAATATCCAGTAAGTATCTGCTTCGTCAACGCCATCTTTAACTGACAGTGTATGTGTTGGTATGTAGAATTGCCATTAATTAAGATCCCGATTTTGAATGAATATTTCTTACCCATTCTTTGGTGAATTTTTCAAACGGTAAAAGTTATGCAACAGTTATATTACAATCCATGTAATATAACTGTTGCATATTTATCTTTGAATTCGTCGTACTACTCGACCGTATTACCAGTAGTTTTTCCCTCCATCTCTGATGATGTCAGGTCCGAAGTTGTCGTTTTTTTAAATGCCATCGCCACCCTCCGATGATGTTGGATCCAAAATTGTCAGATTTAATGACATACATACATACATGTGAATAATTTGGTAAAAGAACATTAACAGTAAAGTAGAAAATGCATGAACAGAAGTACAAAAGAAAATATGTACAGTAACAGAATTGATAGAAACAGTATGTTATGAATGCCGCCTTTTTTCTATCACGTTATTCTGTATATTACCATATTTTTTATTAAGTTATGTGAATTTTCTTTAATATAATCCATGTAACTTGATTTCTCTAATCAATCCATGTAACTTGATTTCTCTAATCAATCCTTGTAACTTGAGTGTTGATCATTTCTCCTTGCACTCATCATACACTTCTACTGTGTGATTGAGTAGTTTAACTTTAGGTAACAATGGGTGTAAGTGAAATCATTATTTCATGGCCGTTTTTTCACCAAACACCTTCAAAGTTGTTGTGTCCAAAATTGTCGGATTTAATGACATCGTGAAGTTTCGCAGCAAACGCCATTGAATCAATGTGACTTGAGAAGTGTAAAAAATTCTAAAATGCATGTATTAAATAATTCATATTTATCGTCGTAGAACTCGTCATACGTTTCGATGTTGAGCATAAAAAAATGTACATATTAAATAATATATATTTTTGAGTACATATCAAATATAATATATTTTGGGTACATATTAAATAATACATATTTATGGTTATAGGACTCGTCATACGATTCTACCGATTTTACTGCCGTATAGTCGAAAAGGTTGGATTTATGTCACTGCTATAATATATAATAATATATTACTTTACCGTAGAGGTAAAGAGTCTTGCTTGCATATACTTTATAGTGAAATAAAGACGTTGTTCACACACCGTAGTGTTATGTTCATTCGTTTGTCTTTTCTGGACTGATTTTATTAAGTATGAATCGTTAGCAGTGGTATAATGATATTCTTTTAAAAGAGAAGTTTTTCTCTACAAGATTGGCTGTGCATTTTACGAGTTGCTTATCGTTTTTCGCTTGCATCATTCTGTTTTTACGGTTTTCTTACATATCTGTGGTTGTTTTTTCGTAACGTTAGATAGACATCATGATAGTATATTAATGTCTGCTTGACTTCCTAAGTAGTTAACAATGGCATTTTCCATAAGAAGTTAACAATGGCATGTTCCGTCTTTGTTCTCCATATCTAAAAGTGAGGCGTCAGAATTGTTCGCATTGCAACGCATTATGTTTTTGTCTTGATGTTTGCAATGAATCTCCAGAACTGAATGCATCCCATAAATGACTCCATGTAACAACGGTGTTCCTTGTATATCTCCTTGTACTCGTCGTACATTTCCATTGTATGATCAAGTATGTAGTCTTACTGTAGGTACTGTATGGACTTCATTGAAACCGAATTTTCATGGTGGGTCGTTCATATGTATATACGTTGTCTAGTACCATCATAATAAATGGTTGATCATAACATCCGATGAACACTTTATTGGTTTGCAAACGGTATTACATAGGGTTGTACGATCAACTTTTTTCAAATGTAATAAAGATATAGACAAGGATGTAAATGTAGGACACACAATGTAGGAATGTGACATACATATACATGTAGGACACACAATTATCGTCTTTTTTTTGAACCAATCCGTGTAACATGAATGAACATTTGTCTTTGTACTCGTTGTATGTTTCAAGCGTATTGTTGAACATGTATTCTTTTTGTTGTTTGTGTGATTGGATCGGTTTAGCTATCCTATCGACTCCAGCTATTTATGCACGTCATTGAATGATTCTATCATAGTTAATCAGTGAAGGATTTAATGTTGTTGTTGTGGTGCATATTGAATGATTCGATGTTGTAATAAATGAATGACTCAATGTTGTTGTAATGAATATTTAGAAGTATTCAAAGGTTGTGGTAATAAATATGGAACATAATAAATCATTTCATCGTCATTTGTTTATACAAAATCAGTGTACCGTCATTTGTTTCTACATTTACCACCAACTCAAGATTTTAAACGTATCATTGATTCTGTCATTGTTACGGCATGTACTCGGCTGGTGTTTAAAAATGTTAGTGAACAGAGTGAATCCTTTTTCTCAATTTGAAAAAAAACGTATTACATTATATTGTCTGTTTATATTTATATTAGATGTTTATATTTTATTTTTGCTTATACACCAACATTTTTATAGCATAAGCCCTTTAGTTCACCTCGTTCGTCTGTAAACCAACATCCATTTTGTGCTCCCTGAAAGTAAGGTAAAATCATTATTTGGAACAAAATGATGAAAATTCTCACCAACCTGGTTTTTGTCCACAACCTGGTGATGAAAAACATGATAAATTGTTGGTCAGAGAAACGAAAACTTTTACTCGAACACAAAATAGTTTAGTTACAATGAACAACATTGCTTTACTTCAATGTAACCAAAAGGAAAAAAGGTAATACGTAAATCCTCGTCATTTTTATTTTATATTGTATACACTTTACCATGCTTACACTTGTAGTCACTGTACTCCAGTGCGAAAAGCTACATATCTAAAATGTAACCAAAGGCCAAAAGTTATGCGGGTCAAATCATTCCCATGTATGTATATTTTATAATGTATACATTGATGCTCTATATTTACATTATTTGTTCAATCAACAATGGTTGAAGCACCCGCATTCACAATTAACAAGAAAAAAAATTTATTACAAATTCACGCCATTTTGTCGACAATAACTTTTTACGGACTTAGCTGGCTTGTTCAGAATGGTATTTTCGTGTGGCCAGAGAGAAGAACAAATGAACTGATTCTTTGTCACACGCAAGTTTCCGAACCAAATGGTACCATCCTGGTCCTTATATTAGGCAAACCACAACACTGGGCAAGTCACTAAACTACATGAGAAGTCATCATAAAAGTTCTGGTCAGTTTCCAAATAATTTCAAGGTGTTGTTGCTGTGAATTCTCTTACAAAAACCTAGCTCTGATGAACTTTGTTATACGGTTATTCCGGTTAGAATGATGGGAAACATTCAGTCGGTTCAAAGATTCAGTTGCGCAATTAAATTTATTGTCCTACATAGACACTGTGATCACTAGACGATGTATTAAAATATGTAAATATGTAAGAACCTGGGCGGTGTATCGTTGTAAGGGACATGTACTGATAAGAGCGCCTGTTTTGATGGTCCCGGCTTTTTATGCGTTTGAACCATATAGCCTTTTCAATTGATTATGGAAGTTAATTTGAAATGTGCCCCAATTTTTATGAATTCTACTACTATTCCGTCTGTGATTCTTCGCAGACATTTAATGTAATCTATTCAATTACTTTTAAAAGAACCAACGCTGTTCATGCAAGAAACATGTACTGATAAGACAGCCAGGTCTTGAAGGTGCCGACTTTTTATGTGTTTGTCCGTACCATACAGTACTTAATACGGTTATGATTGATTGGCGGCGTTTTATGGCTGGTGGAAATCGGGAACGATTTGTGGTTAAATGTGTGTACAGTGTAAAATATTGGTTGTGTGATAGTACTCAATTGATGACTGTTTGACTATTGAAAAGATTTTTTGACTATACGACTGCCGATGAGATTTTTGAGTAACCATTTGTCTATTGAAGAAATTTTAAAAGTGTAAACTAATAACTTAATCAGGCTGCTTTCCATTAACATGCCATGCTATGCTACTCATCATAGCCTCGTGAAACTGCTGAACAGTGTTTCAATCAAAACCGATAATAATCACATTTCATTCAAATATTTCTAATAAATAACCGAACAGAATTAATGGAAATAAAAACGTACACATAACACATATATTTTTACAGCGATTATTTTCTATAAACTTTCTAAATGATTTTTTTAATTCACATCTGAATAATGAATTTTTAATTGACATCTGAATAATGAATTATTGACGAGTTGATATCACAACAATGAGACAAATAGATGTAACCTAGATACTTAATCAGGTAATAATCGAACCAATATAATAAACACCAAATTTTACAACGTACAATGGTGACGGCACAGAAAACGTAAACTTCACACATTTTGCTTCTTACAAACGAAATCACAACCATAATACAAGTGTTCTTTATAATATGTATGTACAACACAAAATAATAAAATTTTAATTCATAACAATTAGTTTCTCATGAAACCAAAATGTCCTACGAACAGAAGCGGACCGGTTTTCGTAGTTTTCAAAACGTTAATAACATTCAACATCACTTCATTCGGGACAATTTTCGCGTTTGAGCATATTACGTTTGATCCTTTCCATCAGCGGCAGTTCGAGGTAGGCGTCCTCGTCCTCCGAAGAATGACTGGACTTGGCGATCGGCGATTTGACCTGAGTGAATGCGACTGAATGAACTCACTTAATGATATGTCAGCTCAGTCAGTCAGTCAGTCAATCACTTACTCACTCACTCACTCACTCACTCACTCATTCACTACCTCACTCACT
>OZ038442.1:28100182-28137252 GCA_964036265.1 Daptonema setosum
TACCTTACATCACCCTAACTTTATCGTATAACATACTCAAATAAACTTCTTCATTATTTCATTTTCACGTTTGTTGCAGCTTTTCATTGTTTCAATAGTATTTTTTTCAGATTTATTTATTGAATGCATATTTATGTGGCTTAGCAAAATCTAACACTGGTGGTGACTGGCGATGTATGAAAAACCAGCCTAACAATAACATATTTCACTAAACTCTAGTTGTCGATTAAGGTTTCTTACAACAAGGATCCGTACTATCAGTGGTGGGCAGCAGGGGGGGGGGGGCGGCGCCCCCCCCGAAAAAACAGGGCGGGAGGGTGCCCTTGATCGATCGACCGTAAGAGAGATTTTCAGAATTGACCCATTGACCGTAACGGTCAAAACTTGAGAGAATTTACTGTCAAAATGACCTAAAATTACACGAAATCGCCTAAAAAACGACCAAAAATTGGTCGAAAACGTTTCAAGTTCCAATTTTTTTCAAGAATTAATTAAAAACGTTTCAAATTTTAAAAAAATCGACCAAAAATTGGTCGAAAACGTTTTAAGTTTTAAAATCAGTGTTCGTTGGACCGATTCGATGCACGATACGATGATAGATGTATGGTGCTGGATGATATACTCAGTACTGTATTATCAACCAACACTGCGCGCCACTAGATACGTTTCTAATACAAATCAGTGGGCTAAATGCAGAAGTTTCGACGCTGTGCACTCAACTTGTCAGTTTTCAGATCTTTCTGATACAAATCTGCGGGCTTCAAAATGCAAAAATTTCGGCGCTGGGCGCCACTCAGCCTGTCAATTTTCAGCTATGTTTCCAATACTAATCAACGGGCTTCAGATGCTAAGATTTCGGAGCTGTGCACCACTTAGCCTGCCAGTTTTCAGATATGTTTCTAATACAAATCAGCGCACTTCAAATGTTGAAATTCCGGCGCTGCGCGCCAGTCAGCCTGGCAGGTTTCAGATATGTTTCCTATACGAATCAGCGGGCTTCAAAATGCTTGAGTTTCGACGCTGTGCGCCACTCAGCCTGTCAGTTTTCAGATATGTTTCTAATACAAATCAGCGCGCTTCGAATGCCAAAATTTCGGCGCTACGCGCCACTCAGTTTGTCAGGTTTCAAATAAGTTTCTAATACAAATCAGCGGGCTTCAAAATGCCAAAATTTCGGCGCTGCGCGCCAGTCAACCTGTCAGTTTCCAGATATGTTTCTAATACAAATCAGCGCGCTTCAAATGCCAAAATTTCGGCACTGCGCGCCAGTCAGCCTGTCAGTTTTCAGATATGTTTCTTATACAAATCGGCGGACTTAAAAATGCTTAAGTCTTGACGCTGTGCGCCACTCAGCCTGTCAGTTTTCAGATACGTTTCTAATACTAATCAACGGGCTTCAAAATGCAAAAAAATCAGCGCTACGCGCCAATCAGCCTGTCAGGTTTCAGATATGTTTCTAATACAAATCAACGGGCTTCAAAATGCCAAAATTTCGGCGCCGCGCGCTTTCAGTCTGTCAATTTTCTGTTATGTTTCTTATACAAATCAGCGGCTTTCAAAATGCCGAAATTTCGGTCATTATTTCAAGCCATTACTGATGTTTTTGAGTAAAAAATTCGACTTCATTTAATGTTGACCGTCATGCCCCCCCCCAAAATCGAAACCCGGGAGGGTGCCTGACCGTAAGACCGATTTTTGAAAAAGTGTATGACCGTAACGCCATTTTGGCCAAATTCGCTGCCCACCACTGCGTACTATGTATAGTGAACTTCACTGTTTACGAAAAAATCAACAATCAGTTGTGTTTCAGTGAATTCCATATCTTTTAATTAGCATAAACAAATGAACATTTACATCACATTACCATTAGATGGCCAAGTAAAATAGCCCATGAATCTGTATAACAAAACAAACGCTCACAAACAAAACATACGATTGCTATGGAAAGACCGAATACATATGTGGAAAAGTTGCCGGCCAATTTCACAAATCGTATTGACCCAGCGACACCTTCGGTTTGTTCTTCGAACTTCACACGACGACATTGATCGTACCTTTGCTCTTTCTTCGACAATGCTGATTCGTATATGCGTATTATATGATCCAGATTGCGAGTTATGGCATCGTTGAGACAGTCCAACGTCGATTGTTTCAGGTTTGGCGACAACATAAAAGCCATGTTCAAGTAGTCCGGCATTTCCACCACAGTCGCCACACACGCATATTCATCGAATCGAGAGAAGAACTCATACGTCTCCGTAAGCGTCATCACGAACACATCTTCGTCGTTGACAACCTCAGCCGGTAACGACAAACCATAAATCGCGGGGTTGTCTTCAAGAGCCTGCCGCAATCGACGGTATACCGACTGGTTGGAGTACCGTAATGAGTGACCATAATAGAAGTCGGAATCAAAGATATGCAATACGGCTTTTCCAGAAGCTACCAATTCGATGACATCATCCAGCGAGCCGATTGGTGGCCGGAACGGAGCCTCACAAACAAGTCCAGACAGCAAGCAGCCTTGGTAGAGCACCAAAGTATGCAAGGTGAATATGCTAGTCATCAGGAACAGCATTCGGTCTTTTATCGAAAACCTATCAGGACGATCTGAATCTTGTAGACACCAAAATGAAAATAAGTGCCAAGCACGAATGAAAGGACGCATTTTCGTATCAGTTAGAACGTTGGCCAGCAGAAGGAAAATCATCGTTATTCCGATCGCCATCCACAATTCATCAGAAAACACGGAAAAGCTGTTGAGGGGCAACAGCCAATCGCTCAGCTCCGGCGATGCAATCATCTGCAAGCTATTCAATTAGTTAAACCATTTTTCTCAGCTACGAAATCCGAAAATCAATCCGGATTCTGCACAAATAGAAACAAGCTGAACCTGAACGAACATGGCTATAGTTGACATCAATCGCCACCTGAAAAGACATGACCATGACGGAATAATTAACGACTCTCTGTCGCGACTCCGTTATCGCCCACAGATCAGAAAACATATCGATGTGCGGAGAATGAAGGAGTGAATGATAGTAAGATGCATTCGGCAGTTTCCACGTATCAGGTTTCACCCACACCACTGGCTCACAGAAGTCAAGAGACAATATATTCCACATTTCAAGGGTCGCCTCGGTCAAATAGTCGTAATCCATTTGTGCGATGCGCATTTCGTTGACGAGTCCGGCTATTTTTTTACAAATATGATTTAAGGTACATACATGTTATGTAGTTTCCAGATATTAAACTTTTCCGATATTGATTTTCTATTTTTTACTTTACTTAATTAGGTGAAAACGGACGTTTGTTAAGTTTGTTCTGTGGATATTGGAACTGTCTTGTTTTAGTGTACGACACAAGACTAGCTAACAAACGAAAATCGCGCAAATTGCATGCAACTAATTGCCATATTTGCAATGCGTTTATTTACAAAAGTACGGTATGTTTGTCTAGTGACGATTAAAAGTAGGCTTGTATATATTGGAATATTTCTCAGGCACTGTCAATGCAACTGTCAATTTGTCTCAATGAATATTATCAAGAACCATCGTCCAATGCTCAAGAACTATTATTGATTGCTATTATCTGTCCGAAAGCAATCATTTATAGTTACATAGTTAAGCTCCCAGCTAGATTTACAGAAAGAATGGCATTGCCAACACTGTCCGACTTTACCCAGAAGCGTGTCAACGGTAGTTGTCTCAATTTTTCTGCTATTAGGATGCATACAAATATTGGTTGTATATAAATAGATTTAGTTTCAAATGGCAATATCAAAACAGTCAGAAGTTCATACACGTCACAGTGTAAATGTATATATGTACATTTAAACAGTTTTAAACAAAGTAAACGTTTTGTGAATACATTTATTACCCTAGAAATATAAAATAAACTGATAATCCGATACAAATAAAATTGTAGGTGCTCTTCAAATCTACAAACGGTAACCTGAGACCGTCATTTAATTTGCATTTCATAATGAAAATCCATACATTTTGGGAATCAATGGCTCAGTATAATGATTTCAGAAGAAACTTACAGATCAAATGTGGCCCATCATTTGATACTTTACAAAAGCAACGTTCAAAAACGAAAAGTATCATGGCAACTACAAGACCAAACACAAACGTTGCAAAGGTACCAGATAATTTCACAAACCGAATCGTGTCTCCAACACTGTGTGATTGCTCTTCGAATAAGTGATAACGGCAGGCATCATAACGTATTTGCTGTCTTGCCGCTCTAGATTCATAAAGTCGAATTATATAACTCAAATTCTCAATAATAGCATCGTTAAGACAGTTTAACGAGGATTGATTAATATGTGGTGATAACATAAAAGCCATTTTCGAAAACATAGGAATTTCTAAGATAGTTTGAGCACATAAATCAGCATCAAAACGGTCGAAGAACTCATAAATAGGCATGATCTCCGTCACGTAAACATCGTCGTTGTATAATGTACTTTCTGGAATGTTGTCGTAATATGGCGGATTGTTCACAAGAGCTTTTCGGATATTTTTACAAATTGTCAAATTAGAGTGGTTAATCGAATGAGCAATGGCGAATTCTGGATTTCTCAAATTCAGGACTGCCTTTCCTGATCGCACGAATCCGATTAACTGATCCAACGAATGAAATAACGGTCGAAACGGCGGGTCGCGCATTAGTTCAGACAACAGAACTCCTTGATAAAGCACGATTGAATGCATGGTGAGAATGCTGGTGATTAATAAAATAATTCTCATCGACCACGATAGGCCATTAGCCGTCAAAGCAGAATTTTGCATACAGTAGTATGAAAACCAATGCCAGGCACGATCAAAAGGGCGCGCATTCATGTCAAAAATGATGTTGGTTATGATGAGGAAGAACACCAAAGCAGCGATTATCACCCAAAGATCGTAGGAAAACACAGACAGGCCCTTGACAGGGAGCAGCCAGTCACGCAGCTCAGGTGCTGCGATCATCTGAAGAGAACACATAAGTTGTTCAAAAAGAAAAAACCAAACTGAATATATTAAACATGTCAAACGGATAAAACTTTGGCAGGTTAGTCAACCTGATTGTGATCGACTTTGATCCCCAAGTGATAAGATAGGACGTTATAAGAGAAGTTGGCAAGCAATATCCGTGAATCAGTAACGGCCCACAGGTCAGAAAACAGGTCGATGTGAGGCGAGCGAAGTATTGTGTCATAGTAAGAGCTATTGGGAATTCTCCAAATCTCCGGTTCAACCCAGGAAATCGGTTCACAGAGATCAGCCGCAAGAATATTCCATATTTCTTCGGTGATATCCGTGAGATAATCGTAATCCATTCGAGCGATGCGCATCATGACCAACGAATAGGAGGTTTATCCACAACTTGATACGCTAAGTATTTCGTGATCAAACCGAACGAGTATTCAGTTGAACGATACAATTATCAGACATGTTACGCTATAATGGTGTGACAACTGGCAGCTTAATGGGAATTAAATATTAGCTAAGATTCGGGTTCCCAGATATGTTTGTTGACCAATGGCTTAGCAGACCATTCGGATTGGGTAAACTTTTGGAATCATTGAACGCCAGTTGCATTCAACGTGTTCTTGTCTATGAACAAAGCAATTTATATCGCCATTATCTGATCATTAAGATTAGCAATCGATTTGATCGGAGACGATTGACCGAAGTGACGAATATTGCAGACAACCAACCGAAAATGACAGCCAAAAACAAAGGCAGAATACATTGGTGATCGAGAACAGCTGCATTGCCGTGTCATAACTATAGCATTCTCTAGACATTGTGAACACGATGAAGTTGCTGAGGGACCGCAACCAGTGAAAGTTGCTGAGGGACAGCAACCAGTGAAAGTTGCTGAGGGACAGCAAAGCAACCAGTGAAAGTTGCTGAGGGATAGCAACCAGTGAAAGTTGCTGAGGGACAGCAAAGCAACCAGTGAAAGTTGCTGAGGGACAGCAACCAGTGAAAGTTGCTGAGGGACAACCAAGCAACCAGTGAAAGTTGCGAGGGACAGCAACCAGTGAAAGTTGATGAGAGACAGCAACCACCGACAAAGCTAGTGCCATGTTCTGTTTTTTATGATTAAAGCTGAGCTGAGAGAGTTATTCGATTTCGGGTTATCAAAACCTTTTATAATTTCAAGACGCCAAAAACAACAATATGTATTTTATACTATTTTATTTATGTACGTGTTGCAATAACGATTCGTTTAGATGCGTTTTCCGACTTAATAGGCGCTATACATAAACGCTTTTTATATTCACTCTTTTGCGATAAATTTACTTCATACTATTAATTATTCTGTTTATTGTTTGCTTTATTAAGGCCGGAGTATATCAATTAGATTGCTAGAGAAATATTTATCATCCAAATAACAAATTTCGAAATGCAAAGAGCATGCTTTTTATCAAATTTGAATAAAAAAACTATGATTTTTTACGTTTAACTACACCCGTCACTCATAACGTTTGCATTGAGGACGGAATACCGTACCACTGCTGTGCATGATTAACAGTTGCTGGTCCCGCAACAATGACTACATTCCATGAGTTAAAATGAGCATTTTTTACGAATAAATAAGTTTACTACATTTGTAACCCACAGCCTTCGCATTGAGAACGAAGAACGCACCACTGATGTGAACGAGTAACAGTCGCTGGTCCCGACGACCAAACTCGGTTAGTAAATTTTTTTTGATTTTTCTAGCAAAAAGAAAATCTTACTATGTTTGTCATTTACAACCTTTATTTGAGAACGGAATACCGCTCAACTGCTGGTGGGAATGATGCTACACACAATTTTGAAACGATTTTTTAAAGGATTTTTTAAAATCAGAGTTTCGAGATGATCTACCATCTCAACGTAGATGCTGAGAATCATTCCCGACGGCCATCTCCGTCAAATGACCTTTATCCCTTTTTATCTACAAGCTATGTCGAACTCAGATGCCCAGAAAAGTAAAAAAGTTTGGCGTTATGTTTTCATTACCGAATATTCACGAGCTGAAAGCACTCTTAAAAGTAGATAACAAACTTGAAAGAATAATGTGCTTACAAAAACAACACAGAGTTTTACCTGATTTCGTGGTCTTTGGTCGACTGGCGGCCGGCCGTTTCTTCGTCGCCTTCTTTTCTTTCAACTATAACGAAGAAAGAATAATGAAAAAATAAGTTGACGTCACCGCGATTTCTCAACTTTTAGCATCCACACTGGAAAATCAAATTTTGACTTCTCAGTTTATTTTTCTAAAAATGAACCTGATGACTAAGAATATCCTGCAACAACAAGACAACAGTACCATTTCCAAATGTTGATCAATTAGTTGTGGACAGAGTCGTCTCAATCGACTCGTCTGCTCCAGGGTCACGTAAAACTGCTCGCTCGTCCATTCGTCCTCTTCTGATGAACAAAGTCAAAACTGTATTACACTCAGAAATTTGTAACGGGAAACTCGAAAAATGAGAAAAAGCTCAATGATTCTAGTTATACAGACGTTTTGCTTACGTCAAGAGGTTTCACCGAGTTTGATTTTACTCTTCGACAGGGAAATTTCCGAAGATTAATGGAGTCAAACACAAGGATACTTCAAGTTTTACATTTATTAAAGACTAGAAGATGTTATACATGAATTGAGTTTTAAAAGCACAGAAAGATGCGGACCTGAAGACTGTTAGAAGTAATGAAACCTATGAACAATGAAAAGTTTGTGAAATTAAGGCAATTTTTACACGGTAAAAAACTTGACTGTGACCGACAACCAACCATTCGACAAACGCTCCCACTGAACCTCGCAGTATTCAGTCAAGAACTTTCGACGCAGTTTCACGACCCGAACGGGCGTTAAACCTGAGTGTATAGATGATGAAGTTAAAATAAAAAGCCATGAAAAGTTGAATTGAATGAAGAATGAAGAAAAAAGAAAAGTTTTAATTTCAAATGTGAGTTGGTGAGGGAGTAAGATACACAGTGAGTGATACGGAAAGTAGTAAACAGTAAATGACATGAAGTGGGATGTGAGTGATGAATTGTTATACTTGTTGATATGTATTACCACTCAGTAAATAGTGAGTGAGAGTGAGTAAGCGACGAGGTACGTGAGTGAGTGAATAGGTGAGTAAACAGGTGAGCGAGATATAGCGCAATCCACTATGTGAGTCAATGAGTAATGAGAGTCAACAAGTAAGCTCACCCGGTGACAATGGACTGCATTCGCACGACCAGCAGCTGAGCAATCGAAGCGCCTTCTCCAACGCTTGCGACTGCGGCCAATCGAAATAAGCCATGAAGTGTTTCTGAAAAAGAGTTTTGCATAATCAGAGAGATAAAATGAAATTGCAAACTTACAAAGAGTCTATAAATGTACCCTAACCACCAATTTATTAACATTCGGCCGTTTCCAGGCGAATTCGGAGCGAGTGAAACTGCGGAAAAGTCGCCGTCTGAATTCGTCAACGATTTTAGTGGGCTGCCAGTTGGAGTCCATTTGACGAACCAGCGTCAGAATCTGAAGGAGGAATGAGTGAGTGAGTTAAGAAAGGAATGATGAGTGAGTAAATTAAGACAGGAATGATGTAGTTAGATAGTGAGTGAGTGAGTGTATGAATGAATAAGTGAGTAAGTTAGGATAGGACGTACTGATTGATAAAGTGAGTGAGTGATCGAGTGAAAGAATAATGAAAGAGTAATTGATTGATTAGTTACCTTTGTTTGAATTTTAATTGCCAATTCACTGGTGGACGGCTGATCAGAACAATTGAGTAGTCTGAAAATATATAATAGTCAACTAAAAACAACTCCAAAAACATACAACAACAATAACAATAACAACAACAACAGCTACAACAACAACAATAACAACAACAAAACTAATAGCTACACCACCACATCACCAGCAAAAGAAACAACAACAACAACAACAACAACAACAACAACAACAACAACAACAACAACAATAACAACTAACGCATCGAGAGCTTGCCGCCCATTATCGTAACTTTGTATGAACTTCAACGCTTTACTGGGTCCGATGCCAGCAACACCCTTGGGTGAATAGTCACATCCACACAACAGTGCCACACACATCAAACCGTCGCGATCTGAAGGTTCAGTAAAAGAAAAAATAATGTAGGACTTTTCTCGATTCTCCGAGAACTCAGATTCCACGGGTAACGGACGTAAAAGGCAAAAAGGTCAGAGCATGAATCTGCAAGCATGTGAATGAGTGGAAGACTGAGTGTGTGTGCGAAGAGGTCAATAGTGAAGAAGTGCGGTGCAGAAATCAGTGAGAGAGTGAATGAATAAGTCAAGAGTAATTGAATGAGTGCGGAAGTGAGTAAAGCGTGAGCGAAAGAATGAAGTGAGTGAAGGACCGACCCACCAATCATGAGTCCTTTCTCGATGTCATCCATCCGATACATGGTACCACTGGGCGTCAGACCCTCTTTCGTGGTAAACTCCTTGATCAGGCAACGTGCGCCACACAACAGCGTATCGCTGTCAGCGCTGATCACCGCGTTCACAAGCTGTTGATTTGAAACATTAGATAAACAATTTTGTATTTTTTGATTAATTGGTACACTTTTTGAATGATCAAAATCCATATAATACTTACCTTAAACTGAATAAGTTTCCATGCTTATATATTTGTTTCTTAGCCAGGTTAAAAGCAAGGTTTATACTTTTTTCTGAATAATAAAACAACTGTGAAACCTGGGTATTTAGATCAACATGACAAGATCATGATTGCAAGATTTTTCGAAACGCATGCTTAATTTTCGCTCAATCGTATAACTTTCAGAGTAAATAAAAACAATTAACAGAACAACATTTTCTTCATTCAGCTGAGCGCAGGTGGCCTCGGCTTCGAAATCGGCTTGCAGATAATAGACACCCATGGCTTCGAGCAGGGATTTGCACTGAAATGCCTCACATTTCGAACCTATTTATTCACTATTCATTCAGTCAGTCAGAATTTCAGTCAATCAGGAGGTTTGCCAGTAAATCAGAACATTTATTTAGTCTCGGTGTGGTTGCCAGGCAGTCAGTAACTCATCCTATTCAACAACCAATAACTGATTCAATCAATCACTCACCGACTCACTCACTCTCTGACTCACTCACCAAATTATTCTTTGCATTCAACTGGGTGCGAACGTGTCTGGTCGCCGAGGGTGATGGATCATCACAGCCAGAACCACCGGCCAGTCTCTGCTTTACTATGTTCACCTGTAGATTTATTATTTAGTGGATTTGATACTTTATGGTTTATTTAATCGATTTATTACGAGTTATTTATTTATTATTCAGTTTTTATGAGAAAAAGGTTAATTGACAACCATTCAACCTTCAGCTCCGGAACTTTGCCGTCCGCCACGACCACAACGTCAATACCCTGCTCGCATAACGATTGGATGCGGAAGTACAGATTCCTAAAAATGTTAAGCATCATAAGAAAGGAGGGAGTTAGAGTTCGAAAAACAATCCTAACAAGCGAGAAGAAGAAATTTAGGTTGAATTAAAAGATTTTTGAGAGGATTTTCCATAATTTTCGAGAGAAGTTGACGAAATTCTGTGAAAATTTATGCGCCGAACCGTAGGTAAACATGATCAAGCAGAAATTTCCCGGTCGACCTGCCCGAGTTGAGATTTCCCGTTACTGCCGTTTGCATTTCGCACATCCAGTAACCTAAGAGAAACAAAAAAACTTTAAAATATTTAGTTTGTCGATATTTTGACTAAATTTTACGATTGAGATTAAAATTGAGCGGACAAAGTCATTAAAAAAATAACATGAATATAAAGACTTTTATGGAGAATAAAACGTAAATTTCAGGAACCTGTAGTTGAACATGGTATGTTTTTTATAAAAGGTATCATTTAGAGCTTCGATGAATATAATGTTAAATTATTACATGTATTCCCACCTAAATCGACAGCCACTGCTTGACCTCGGAATTGGTCCATGGAGCAGGGTTGCTCGTAGGGTTGGACCAGGGCCCAGAGTCCTTTGACTCCCATCCTTTGAGATCTACAAATGAAAAGCGATTGAACTAAATTTAACAGCGAATCATGTTTTTTATTCATGGATAAGACAAGTTTTTATAATCACTGGACTTTTAATTATCAGAATGTCAGATACTAACCGGATGTCAACCAATTAAAAGCTGAATTGATCGAATTCTTTTTCATCATTTTATTTATATCGGAATTTATTCACGTAACTTTACAAGAAATGTAATTTTTTACAAATATAAAAACATGTATTCGTAACCGGTATGACACGTAAATTTTATATTATAACACGATTATATCAAATATCAATTAAAAGACAAAACTAACACAATTATTTGTAATAGCCAGTGAGAGATGAAGACTAGATTAGAATACTTGGAAATTTAGCAAAATGAGTCAGCAATAAAACTCCAATCTAATTTATCATAAAATATATTGAAATACCCGCATTTGTACACAAAGTCCAACAGAAAGTTGACAAATAAACATAATTAATCACAGCACGATTAAGAAAAAACTGTCTCAAAAATTGCGTACTACCACCAGTATAGCTAACATATTTGTACAAGCTGTGAACGCAATTATCACTATAAGATGACTAAGGGCGAAAGAGAATAATTTAGGAAGAACACGAAAAATCTGGAGCTTTACATCAACTTTTCACTTCTGCCCATTACGTACGACAGGTGACTTGAACTTGCGAAGAAGCGATGGACTGACACCGAATTGAGCAATGGGAGAAGAACCAATAGGTGCCGTTGGTGAGTTGGCTGAAAGATTGACTCAAACACTCACTCACACACTACTCTTTCACTCACTCACTCACCCACTCACTGACTGACTGACTCACTGACTGACTGACTGACCACTCCTCATTCACTCGACTGACTGACTGATTGACTGACTGACTCACTCACTCACTCACTCGCCT
This sequence comes from Daptonema setosum, assembly GCA_964036265.1. Classification (NCBI taxonomy): domain Eukaryota; kingdom Metazoa; phylum Nematoda; class Chromadorea; order Monhysterida; family Xyalidae; genus Daptonema; species Daptonema setosum. The sequence goes on from OZ038442.1 coordinate 28,112,141, forward strand.
GACTGACTGACCACTCACTCACTCGACTGACTGACTTACTGACTGACTCACTCACCAGCATTGTTCCCGAACTCAGTGACAGTAGCCATCCTATCCATGTAATTATCGATTTTCATCAGTCGACTCTGATGTCGGCTGGACAACGGTGTGCCATCGGTGGAATGACGATGTGATGACGTCACACGGGAACGAACCTGCGATAAACAACTTTATGATGAAAATTCATTTAAAAAAAAACTCCTCACTATGGAAATTTTGAAAACGAACTAAAAAACTCGGTGCTATTTTTCCTAGTCTTCACGCATGAAACAGTGTTCCACAGCACCGATAACAGACTGAACGACATTTATATTGAATCCAACCTGATTATCCGCTGGTGGCGCTGAATTAACTGTACGTTGGTGGACTCGACTCAGCAGTGGAGTGGTTGACTGTCGGGTTGACCGCTGGTGCAACACGTCAAGCGCAGTCGTCAGATACGCGCTGCCTTTCTAAATGAATGAAGAACCAGTGAAATTAACGGAAAATGAAAATGTAGGGAAAACTTTAAAAGGTCATATAACGAGAGAAACTGTAGGAAGTATTTTGGCGTGCAAACTTTTTTTTTATAAAACACATCAAACCCATTTCGGACGCTGAAACATAACATAATGTTTCATATAAAAATTGAATCAACTTCAAAACACTCCTATTTGAAAGCTGAAAAGTTAAAACGTTTTCCGTGCACTTAAGAATAGGTAACCTGTTTGAGAAAGGCAGTGAGTCGATTGGTTTCGGTGCGGCAATGTGCCAGCCGGGGAGTGTCCGTGATCAGGGTGTTCTCAGTAATACGGTACTGGCCGATACCACACGCCGGCTGAAATGGGGGACAAAATAATTAATAAAACAATAATTACACACAAAAATTACAATGTACTGAAAACTAAAATACTAAACATTAAAACATGAAAACTTGGCTGACTGGTAGATTGTACCTACTGGTGGACTTCAGAAGCAAATAAAGACAATAAGAAATGTTTCATACACACCTGTAAATTAACAAAGGCACAAACTACACCCGTACGCACACAACCCGGCAGCTGACACGACTGCCATTTATTCAGCCACAGTCGAATCGTGCCCACCGACATCAAATCATCGCTGACGTGAATCACGTAACTGCTGAAATGGCTGAGTGGTTAGTGATCGCGACTCTCTTCGGGGAACTGCGGGTTCGAAACTCGGAAAAGAAACGGAGTGTAAGGAAAGAAAGGGAGATTCAGAATCCATGCGTTTTTGATTATCTTCATTCCGAAAACCCGCAGCAATTGGGATTGGAGGGGAAACTGCGTAGACAACAGGAACAATAATCTTTTTTCTTTTTTACCACCTAAAAGAACAACAACAACTAACTCATTGGCCTGTCGAATGGACACGACGACGGCCACCAGGTCGACTTCGTTGTAGGCCGACTGTGATGGAGAAATCACTGGGTCCGCGAGTGACACCAGTGAACGAGGGACAAACGCTGCACGTAGCTTTTTATCGCTGATATGGATGGGACGAATTCGGGAGAGTTTATTGGCGTTGATACCGTATTCGGGGCGTGTGACTGTAAAATAGTAAAGGTCAAAATAGATCAGTTATTTGAAAATTTTTGCAGGAGCACAAGCTGATTCTAACGGTTTCATTCCGTCTTTCTTTAATAATTGTCCCTCTAATCTATCGAGTAACAACCGTTTCTTCGCGTCAACGTGCAGTTGTGCAGTTCAAAGGCGCCGCCTTCGCGCAGGTACGTCTCCGCGTCCTCCGGCGGCTCGTAGAACATTAGTGTAGTAGCTGCAGTGGGAAGTGAATGAGTTACTGAGTAGTTGAGTGCGTGAGGTGAGTGAATAACGACTGAAAGAATGAGTGAGTGAGTGAATGAAGGACACTATGATGAGTAGGTGACTGAGGGAGGGAACTTCCAAGAAAGAGTGAGCAACTTTTTGGAACGACCAACTAAGTAGAGCACATGAATAAAGTAAATAATTGAGTGAGTGGAGTGGGGTAATCAGCAACATATAACAAAAAAGGTTTCACCAACGATAAGAGTCAGCCAAATCAGTCTTGTGCAACGACTGCACGCGCAACTTTAACCGTCGCGAAACCCGACGTTGCGGTAGTTCCTTAGGAATTATTTCAGATCATTTACAAGATAACTCATTTCACTGGTTTATAAAAAAACAATTTTTCTTAAATATTATAAACATCTCAGAATCCAACCTCACGTTTCTCATCTACGATGCGACTCCACTTTTGTCTCAAGCACTCGGTTCGAGTCATGCGACGTTGATTCAGCTGATCCGACAGAGTTCGCTGTTGTGCCGGCGTCAGATTATTCGTGAATTCTGCGAAATTAAAAAAATTGGAAAAGTAAATCTTACCGAAAAAAAACATCATAAGCGTAACATGAAGAACAAAGCAAACAAGCTACTATTCATCACTTCACTTTATCACGCTATCACTAGCGGTCGAGAAGGGGTGGGAAAAGTGGAATTCCCCCCCCCCCTCTTTGATGTTATCAAGATGAAATGTTTGTTCCTTAAGGTGTAGGTAAAATGAACTAATTTCTGCCGATTCCCCCTTCTTTGGAAAGATTCCCCTCCCTTTGGAGGTTTGGCTCGACCGCCAGTTCACGGTACGTACGGTAACACAGTAAAGTAAAACTATATATATGTATGACAATCGTCGAAAATATAATTTGGCACTTAATGGGATTGTGTAAAACATTTCAAGGAATTACTTTACTTCCCCTAAGTTCTCAAATAAAACTAGCTAGTTATTTATCCTGATTCATACTAAATGTACATGTTCATGTGAATCTTCACTATGCGTCTAATTTTCCTTTGCTTTGTTTTCCCGAACCCGAACCTACCTGTTTGATCCTTGGCCAGCTGCCAATGTGCCAACAATTGGGCACCATCGGTCAGATTAGTCGATAAAGGCTCCAATGCTTTTTGGGTACTCGTCGATGGCTGAGTCATGTCTTCTGAAAAAGAGGAAACTACGGTGATTACAAAACACAACATTAACCACTTGAAAACGTTACAATCAGGCTAATGAGATCAAGAACGTCAAAATTATTAAAAATCATGTTGATGTAATGCCGCAGCACGCACATATTTAGAAAATAATTGTTCAACAACAACCGTGAATATCATCAATCTGCAACAGCAACATAACAACAACAACAATCGACAGCAAAAACAAGAACAACATCAACGATAACGACAACAACAATGTTGTTGTTGTACATGTTTATGCCCAAATGACATGCATCCACGCATAATCACACTCATGAAGTATGTAAAGCATTATTGAAGTAACAATTATCAATCAACAACAACATCGCAACACCAAATCGCCACTAGCCCTGACTGCCATCGGCCGACACGCCCTCCATCAATTTCTGCATCGCGTGCTCACGCTCTCGCTCGAATCGGATGCACGCCAGCGACTCCTCGTGTTCATCCAACACGCGTACTCCACCGTCCGTACGACGCTCGATGTACTGAACAAATGATGATGTAAGAAGTTATGGTCAGTAAATGGTTTTTCATCAGAAAATTTGATGTACTGGAAAATGTTCAGCGGTGAAAAGTTTTGATGCGTTATTGTGTGTGAAACAAAGGCAAGAGCAAAGTGGGGACTTTTCAGGGTATATGGTTTTAGTACTCCTCCTCCGTTGCCATTTTCACTATATATCTAACAACTTTGCAGAAAACTCAGAGCGGTCAATCACGCATGAATCAATAGAGCGCTTTTTCGAATCTTATTGACACTTATCAAAATAAAATACAAATAATCAAATGTTCATCAACCTTGATGGGATATCTGCGACACACGACGAGTTTGGTCACGGTCACGTTGCCTCCATCTGGTCGTAGAGACGCCAACGAGAACCCGGGCACACCGACTCGCGGGAAACAAAAGCCCAATGGCGCATCCCAGCGTGCCCGACGAACACTGTTGAAATCGAGGCTGATGTGGTAGGAATCGGGTAGCTGAAGGTAACGTAGGTTATTGGACTATAACAGATTGCTGACTAAATGCACCTCTCAGACTCTCTATACTCAAAATATACCTACTCACTCACTAATTCATCCAATCGCTTGCTCTCTTCCTCATTCACAATTTAATGTAACGCACAAATTCAACACTAACTTAAAATGTTCAGCCACAGGAATCAACTCTGAAGCCTTGACACACCCACTTCATCACCCAGACCCAGTAGTTTGCTCAATTCGCAATCCACACAGGCTTACGTAAGTACTTTATTACAAATTCTGAGCATTCCGCATCAGTTCACTCACTCACACACTCACTCGCTCACTCACTCACTCACTCACTCACTCACTCACCTCACTCACTCTCACTCACTCACTCACTCACTCACTCACTCACTCACTCACTCACTCACTCACTCACTCTCACTCACTCACTCACTCACTCACTCACTCACTCACTCACTCACTCACTCACTCACTCACTCACTCACTCACTCACTCACTCACTCACTCACTCACTCACTCACTCACTCACTCACTCACTCACTCACTCACTCACTCACTCACTCACTCACTCACTCTCACTTACTCACTCACTCACTCACTCACTCACTCACTCACTCACTCACTCACTCACTCACTCACTCACTCACTCACTCACTCACTCACTCACTCACTCACTTACTACACTAACATCCAACGGATGACACGGTTGATGTCCACCGGCATTGACATTCGCCCGACACACAAACAATTTGGTGCCGATGGCCAACTTGGCCGGTTGACCATCGTAGTTGGGAAACAGATATTGACTGAGTGCCAGATCCAATCGGGCCCGTACCGAATACCAACCATCAGTCAGAAGCAGTTCGGCGGACTGGAACAAAACAATATAATTGTATTCGTATTATTGTGTTTTGTGTATAGCTTCCAAAGGAAACAGTTTTGAATGTTCTCAGAATGTAAAAAACATCGAGTCCAGGGGTGGACCGTTTTCGGCAATGGGCATTTGGTAGCGGACAAAAATCTCAGCATACTCCACATTCCTTGAAGAGCGATGAAGCGTAAAGTCATATTGAAATATTTGAAAAAAGTCAGTTTTACTGAGAAGTTTAAATGTTTTGAGTGATCCAACATTGAGAATCATCGAATTTGTGTCGTGCATCACGGGCATCTCCAACACTTCAGCCACAAGCAGCACGCACGGTCTATTCAGCGTGTCATCGCCCTCTGCCAGTTTGTGAATGCAGGATCTGAAACAAACGATAATAAAAATATCAATGTCGGAAAACCATTCGCGTGGCAATTAGCCAAATAAAAAAATGAAGCTACAATGAAGCTAACCGCTCGGCTCGATCAATCTCCCGATCATAACGATACTTCATCTGATGGAGCACACGGTCGACCGTGAGTTGTCTAAATAGTACGTGAATGAAATAATATGCCTGCCACAGAATTCACTTTTAGTTACTTCAGAACGGGAGAGAGTAAATACAGAACATAAGTTGACTGGTGAGAGTGGAGCGACCAATTCAAAACGATTTTGGCATAATTTACGGGACCTCAGTCAAAAGTCAATGGCATCATTATTCAACTTAATAATACGTATCTTAGATTGGGCTTTCCATGCCCGACGTATTCATTGCAGCTACTATAACTTAGTCATGAAAAAACCTAGTTACAGGGAGAAGGTACAGAATTAAGCCAAAATGAAACCAACTCGTCGACAAAGAAGTGTGGCATGGTGCGCTCCAAACTGGCCAGCTTCCACACGATCCAACGGTAGTGATTCACAAACCATCGCAGTGAGACCAGTTTGACGTCGACGCCTGGTAGTTGGCAGAAGATGCTGCAATATCCGACATTCACATTTGTATATATTAAAACCATACAATCATTATAAAGAAAGAACACGATAAGCGTGAGGAGGCATTATATGCACATATGCATTATCCCATGCGTTTCAAGGGGTTAGGAATCAAATTTGGGATATCATGCATGTACTCATCGATTTTTGCGAGATATAAACCGATCATGATGATGTGGTTCAGCTGAATAAGTGCGGTTCAGTATAGGAGGAAGCACCTCGAAGTCGATGTTAAGAAATTCCAAGCAACAATTAAATTAAAGATTCCACGGTTTAGTCGATCAGCAGAAAAGTCGGATTTTCATTAAAACAGAGAAGTAAATACTTTTAAGAGAAAATTGGAATAAAAAATATTGATTTTTTTACCATTCTGTACTACAGCAAAGTAATCAATTAACCGATAAAGAGAATCAGAATCGATACATCCGTCGGTCAGTTCATCTGGTTTCACTGAAATCTGTCCATTCATCAACTGTATCGCATCCGTGATCTCATCACATTGGTAATGTTTCAGAAAATGAGCGCCAAATTTGAATTTGCCCGCCGTACGACTCGTAACATCGATTACCGACGGGTGGACGCCGACGCGGAGAAGCTGAAATATTTCTGTGATGAAAATGGCGCGATATTCAAAAAATTTACTTATGACTTGATTTATCTCAACGAAATAGTTATCATTCGACACAACAACGACAGAACTCAGTGGAAACTCCAAATTTAAGAATGAATGATGATTTTGCATTTAAAAAATTTGGCCAAGCTTTTCATACTTTTGTCAAACACTACCATACAATGCTAAATCAAATTATCGTAGGAACTGCCATCCGAAAAAAAATCCCATGAATCACGCTAACCTCTTCCTGATCATAAGTCTCGGGAAACGTGCAACCGACGTACTGCAACAACGAGATGCTCTGACCCGAAAGCCTGAATTGCCATGAAACATAAAAATAGTATCATTGAAGTAAAACGAAATCACGTATTTTTGAAAATCACTCACATACCAGCAGACAAAGAATTTCTTAGGTGCTCTTAATTCTATGTAAAATTTCCCAATTCGTCCAAACGGATGATTAGACACAAACCTGGACTGAAGAATAGCGCCCGGCTGTGGCTTTTGTGGTACAACTTCCGATGTTCGAGTGCGTTTCGAGGTGCCAGAGGACGACGAGTTGGGAGTAGACTTCTGGGGTGAATCTGTTTTAATAAACATACAATATGTTTTTGTCGCAGCATGTAATCAGCTTGTAAGGCAGTTCCTAATTTGATGATTATGACAAAAAAACCACAAAAATGTTGGTAGCCAATTTTATTTTTTTCTCGCCTAATAGATAAACAAATTTTCCCCACCATCAAACTGCAGCTGCTGCCGACTGCGTCTGATCGACGACCGACTGCGCTTCAGGTTGGGCACAAATATGGGTGACGTTAAACGGGGGTCGAAATCGGCCGATGTGGACGGCGAATCGATATGATGGGAGGTGGGCGTGCGTTTGGACTAAAAATTTATCAACTTCATTTTAAAAATGTGTGGATTTTCAAGGTCTCTATACTATTTGGCAATCAAGAACCGAGTAAATTAACAGGCCATCCACCCAGTTTTTCTACCATTATCATACTGATCTCGCTGACACCAAAAGTTAACCATTGGTACATATGTTCCAGAAACAAAGAGCTTCGGAATAAATTTTGAGAAACACGTATCAACTTATCTTTGATTACCTTACTTTAGGAAACTACTTACCTATGACTAAAACTTATTATACTCAATTAAGTTTTGTTTGCCTTGACCAACCGACGAATTGGCTCGATTGGCCGTCTTTTGCAGTTGATTGGCCAGACTGAGACGGCGACGTTTTGGTGTAACGCTCTGAAATACTTATAATGCCTCAACGATTTGTTTTATTTATATCTGAGTTGGTCAACCTCTTTTCAATCAATCAAAAAGTAAATGCATCCATGCATGTAATATAAAAAAACACAAACAGCCTATCAATCAATCAAATATTAAAACACAAGAAATCAATCGATCACTACATATTTATTACAGTGCTAATTAAATCAAACAGACACGGATTGAATCAACACCACTTGAATCAAACAGACACGGATCATTGATTCGAAACAGCAATCCATAATTAAAACACGCAATCAACCGTTGTTGATGTAGACTCGCTCGATTTCCGATGGTTTCTTGAAGAACAGCCGTAAGTTCTCGCTGGTGACTGGTCATTTTCTCGCCCACTAGAATTCGCGCCAACATTTGAATTTGAATTTTGTCGCTCAGAACGACGTCTCAAACGGACAGCGCGTGGCGAAATGCCTGAACATTAACTTTGGAAAGTAAAGTAGTTTCAACTTTTGACAAACATACATATAGAAATGAAACATATTTAATGTAATTTGTAATAAACAATAATAATAATGTTTTCATTTATAATAACTGAATATTAATAGTCATAACATTCAATTCAACTAGCCTGCCTCAAAACTTAAAAGTTTATGGTGATTGTTTGAACAAACCTGAATCAATGTTGGGTTCATCGTCAAGCTTTTTATTGACGTCAAGATCGCTGCCATGAACCACCGATGGCGTCGTATCTGAAAACAGTGATTCCGTCAATGCTGAATTGGCCATCTTTCTGTTAGTAGCCTATCACACTTTCATAGCTCAAATTTCATAACCTGAATTGAGAAAGTACGTGATTGCTTGTGATTCGATTATGTTGTCACTATCACGGTTCTTAACAAAGAAAGTGATGCAAAATAATTATGAAGAACGTAAACGAAAGAAACTGTTGAGAATACACCAATAAAACTAAAATAAACCCAATTCAACCTTGATTCACGCGTCTCGGCGGCACAAAAGCCCCCCGTTTCGCCGACACGCCGAGTTTCGGCGTTTGGAAATCGGCTGATTTGCCGAGATTTCGCCGTGGATCCACAAACGGTCGAACATTCGAGAAAACAGCGGCTGACGTTGGCGTTTGGAGATTGGTAGTGGAAAGTTGACAGGATGAATTGGTGGTTGATGGAGTTGAGAAGGTGGCGGTTGACGAGTCGTCGTCCAGCCCGGCAAACAACGACTTGGCCTGCAAATCGAGCAGTTCATAATAAACTTGAGTAATTGAACGAATGATAGAAGTGAGTGAATGAGTGGAATTGAGTGTGATAGAGTAAGGAAGAGTGAGTTAATGAGAAAGTGAGAGAGAGTGAAGTGAGTGACGCGACTACGTGAGTGAAGTGTGTGAGGTCGAGGTGAGTGAGTGATGAGTGAGCGAGTAGGTGAGTGAAGTGAGTAAGAGTGCATGAGTGAAGAGTGAGTGATGAGTGAGCGAGTGAGTAAGTGAAGTGAGTGAGAGTAAATGAGACAGTGAGTGATGGAGTGAGCGAGAATGAACTGAAACAGTGAGTGAGTGATGGAACGGAGTTGAGAAAATTGAGGTGAGGATTAGTCAGAGAGTGACTTAAAGTGAATAAAAGTAGACGTGGACTGTGGAGTATATTCGATTTTCCGCGCACGAGCTCCGCGCCCAATTCCATTACACTACATTAAAATGAGTAAAGAATGTATATTGAAACGATTGAAGAAACGATATACCAGAACAAACACTGATAACTCAACAAGTTTTAACGTTGCCAACCTTCTGTAAAGCTTCGGTCGATATACCTGTAGACTTGCCTGAAGCCATCTGAAAACCACCCGAAAATCCACCAGCCAAGGAAGCGGGCTTCATCTGGGCTTCATCTTCTACATCGGATAATAATAACTTGGCCTGTTGTAAAGCTGCCACCGAAACACCCGAAGTCTTGCCCGAAGCTGTTTGAAAGCCACCGAAACTTGTTTGATTTACTGATGTTGAAGGCTTTGCCATGTCTGGTTCATCCAAAGCAGCGAATAGCGATCTGGCTTTTTGAAGAGCTTCAGCCGATACGCCCGCCGATTTGCCGGTTGCAGTTTGAAAGCCACCGAAAGAGGGGGCATTAGAATTAGACGGCTTCAAATAATTAGCATCCGGACCTACTGTTTCATTATCAAAATCCGCAAACAGAGATTTGGCCTGCTGTAAGGCTTCAGCCGATACACCCGCCGATCGCCCGGAGGCTGTTTGAAAGCCGCCACCGAAAGTGTTCTTGTTGTTGTGGTCGAAAGCGGCAGCAGACGTCGAAGGGTTCATTACATTTTCATCATCAAAATCGGCGAATATCAGTTTCGCCTTTTGTAGAGCTTCAGCCGAAACGCCCGCCGATTTGCCGGATGCCGTTTGAAAGCCGGGGAAATGGACGGCGGAAGTGGAGGCGGCATTTTCTTCGAGATCCTCCATTGGTCTTTAATTGGATCGCGATCTGAAACTAAATTTTTTATTATTATTTTATTTAATAAATAATAAATAATATTTTTGTTACTTTCCACACATAGTTTGCTCATTCAAGCGACGGAATCATAATTTAAATTAAAAAAGAATTATAATAAATTTTCGGAAGTTTTTTTTTTTGGAAATGAAAAGCTCATATTCAAACTGGCGCCAAAAACTGTGAGTGAGTGAGTGAGTGAGTGAGTGAGTGAGTGAGTGAGTGAGTGAGTGAGTGAGTGAGTGAATGAGTGAGTGAGTGAATGAGTGAGTGAGTGAGTGAGTGACTGAGTGGGAAGCTCCGCATGGAGTGTTTATACAGTGTATAATGGTTCATTAAAACATCAGTTCTCGGGAGAAGAAGTTCAGTAGTCGTACTTTTCGTTTTAACCGAAAAAAGAATCACTGAATTAGCTCTGACAATGACAAGAACATCTCAAGTATTACACAATGAAATGAAAGACTGAAATGAAAATAGTGTAACAGCAAAAAACAATATCTACAAAACGATAGCCACCAAAACATATATGTATGTAAATATGATTTTGCGTTCCATAACAACGAATGGGGAACAATCGATAAATCAAGATAATTTTAAACAAGCCTTATACATTTTTTTGTCATTGTTGTTGTTGTCAATCTTTGCACATAGGTCATTACTGCATTTAGGTCGACGGAAATAGGTTTTTGTGATTTTGTTTTGTTTATTCTCGAATCGGACTCTTTGTTCCATTTCACCCTCTGATCCCTTCAAGTCTCGATCGCTACAGTGAATGTCTGAAGTTATTTATCATATGTCTAATTTCTAATTGTTATACCATACCCAGTGTTAGGAAAATCCGTTTTACATATTCATATACCGGAAGAAAAAAACTTGTTTTATTCACATGCTGATTGATCAGTTGATTAATAACCTGATGAAAAATAAACACAGACGATTTTTATTTCAGATCCAATAAACGCCAACTTCACATCAACCATTTTATTTAATAAAAATGAGCTCGTCTGCACCATGCACACCCACTCGCGAGCACCAGCAGGTTGGTTACTGACTGACTGACTGACTGACTGACTGACTGACTGACTGACTGACTGACTGACTGACTGACTGACTGACTGACTGACTGACTGACTGACTGACTTGACTGACTGACTGACTGACTGACTGACTGACTGACTGACTGACTGACTGACTGACTGACTGACTGACTGACTGACTGAAAGAACATTTTCAGGCTCGTCCGCTCCCCAAGTCGTGCCTGCGCCAAGTAAGTCGGGACCAGAACCTGACCAGGCTGCGAAGCCGACGTGCCGAGGCCGTGGAGCGCCGTCGGATCCTCTTTAGGTTGGTCGATCTTTATGTTTCTATTATATCATTAATTTACCGTATATATATAGCATTTTGAGCTGTATAGAAGACTAGAAAATGCGCGCCTTTTTCGGGCTTCCGTGAGACTGCTTATTATTGCGATTGCTATATTTCACTCACAAACTGCTGATGCCTAAGATCAGTTAGCTATTAGAAATGTGTTTTCATATGAGTAAAAAATGTTACTGTTTTCAAAACCCACACTATTTTTCAATAATTTATATTTCTATCCTTCTTACTAAATCTAATAAATTATTATTTATTTATTTAATACTGTTTTCATTTCAGGGATTCGCTGAATGAGGCGGCGGTCATCTCGCCGCTCGAATCGGCCGATCCGGCCAACCCGAGGATGCCCGATCCCAAGGGCATGGGGCAGTGGAAGGGCGATCGCCCGACCACTGCCCAGCGGGCCGCCCGACTGTCCGCGGCACTGGTTAGTCAATCAGTCAATCCTTAAGTCAGTCAGTCAATCATTCAGTCAGTCAGTCAGTCAGTCAGTCATTAAGTCAGTCAATCAGTCAACCACTCAGTCAGTCAGTCAGTAAGTCAGTCAGTCAGTAAGTCAGTCAGTCAGTCAGTCAGTCAGTCAGTCAGTCAGTCAGTCAGTCAGTCAGTCAGTCAGTCAGTCAGTCAGTCAGTCAGTCAGTCATTCAGTCAGTCAGTCAGTCAGTCAATCAATCAGTCAGTCAGTCAGTCAGTCAGTTAGTTAGCCAGTTAGTCTGTCAGTCAGTCAGTCAGTCAGTCAGTCAGTCAGTCAGTCAGTCAGTCAGTCAGTCAGTCAGTCAGTCAGTCAGTTAGTCAGTCAGTCAGTCAGTCAGTGAGTCAGTCAGTCAGTTAGTCTAGTAAACCTTTTCCTGTTTGGTTTTGACAATTTCCATTAGGACCTGAAAAGGTTTCCAAGAAACTGCCAAAAAAGTTGAAACTTCGACTACATATGCAGTACTATGAAGGCACCCATACAATAGAAATGTCTTACTGAAGAGGGCGGGCTTTTAAACTTAGTCTTCTAAACAATTGAGAACGTTAAAGCACTGGCAAACGAGCCAGTCTTCCGAACCCAAAGGGCGAGAAATATTTTCAAAAAGGGGGAATTTGCAGTTCTGTTGACGCCATTTTACCTACACCTTAAGGAAAAAATTTACTTTTTAGAACTGCCAAAGAAAGGAAAGTGTGTGCCAATGACAGTGCATTTCCTTACTGAGCATAAATAGTACAAACTAGCGCTTGAAATAACCCACATAGGTTTCAGCCTTGATTCACAAGGCTGGAGTGTAAAAAATTAATTTAATTGGGGATAGGAATTCAATTCACTCATAAGTTTTTTTCAGTATAACGCGAATAATACTTGGTTATTATTGAGTAGTGTGTTGGTTGTGGTTATCATTTATCTGGGGAAAGTTTAATACCATTATTTATTGATGATATGCCTTTATTATTATATTTTTTTATTCGGCGATGGTTACATTCTCAGTATGACTAATGATAATGTTGATTTATAGCTGTGGTCTCCACTGAAACTTTAACCATTCCGATTGTATATATGTACTTTCTCTCATTCACGTATTGTCGTTTAGTTGGGATTTTTATGTGTATTACGTGGATTTTTTCAAATTAAAGACCACTATGTAAAACTACTTTTTACAAACAGGAAGCTTGAAACATTTTTTCAAAAGTGCTAGAAAAATCCACGGATTCGGAGTCCTAACCAAATGACATTGCAATTCTTCACAACTGCATTTGTAACTGCAACTATATTTTCTATTTCTCTACCCGAGATTGCCACTCTGCCACCAATTTTTTATATCGAATTCAGTCAATTGAATCATCTTGATTTTATTTCGAAATCTTTCAGTGATTGCGCTGTATGACAAGATTTGATTATATTTACTGAAAATTATAAAGTTTTTTATAACACCCTACATGTTCTTATTTCATACGGTAATTTTCGGCAGTAGCAAAAATTTGCCATATGAACTGGTCAGTGCCGTTATGCAAGTATTGACTGTCCTTGAGAAGCTGATTTTGTGAAACTCTTTCCGGTTTTGTTAAAATTTTATTTTAACGGAAAATTGCCAATTTGGGTCAATAGCAACTTTTGAAGACTCACAAAAAATATTCTGTGGGGAAGGTTTTACCACAAAATGTTTGAGGGACCGTTTTTTATTTGGTATATATAGCCTATTCAGAGTTTCTTGTTAAAATCAGAAAAGTTTTAGCATGGAAATTATATTCAAACCTGCTTTTGGCGCGCGTTCAAAAATTTAACTGAAAATTTCTTTCACGATTCGTATAATTTATTGTTCTTGTATAAATAGTTTCCGACAACAACATACCCTGAATAGGGCTATACGCCAATATTGCATTATTTATTGTCCAGTCACGGTATATCCATTACAGGAAATTGTGTTGCATATCGCTCATGATAAAAATATTTTTTTCGTCCCTACACAACAGATGCAAGTTGTTGTCTTTCCACAGTGCAAAACATAGCTTTCATTTTAACTGTGATTCAAAACCTGGTTAAGAAAAGTTATGCGATACAGTTTCTTTTCATGGCTATTTATTTCTGTAGACGAGTTGCAACATGTTGCAACTTTTTCGTAACTTTTCGGGACGTTCTTCAGAAACAGAAGAAAACGTCGAAACGAAACACTTCGGAACGTCACGAAAAGTTCCGAAAAAGTTGCAACTTTGCTGCAAAAACACCACAGCCAACACACTACTTGATGATACCAATGGCTTCTCTCTGTGTTATTATAAGCCTAAGCCTAAGCCTAAGCACCAACAAACGGTATTGTGCTAAACCCGACAGCATGTCAACAGATATGCGCTTAGCGAAGATTTATAATCTGGTTCTAACTTGTCCGATATTAAGAGTGGGTTTTAGACCAATCTTGATGGAAAGCGAGCCCTACAAAGCAACGAAAAGTGTTCAAGAGAGGGAAATAACTGGGGTAGGTTATTCAGGGTTATTGGCGACTTACAAATGTTGTTGTGCGCGCAGTTTGAAGTCCATGATCAAGCTGTAGTTTGGAAGTTTTAGCTACATACATCTCAGGAAGAAGATGCGTGATTCAAAACTCAACGAAACGGGGCTCGCATTTTTTGGTGTGCCATAGTGAGTGAGTGAGTGAGTGAGTGAGTGAGTGAGTGAGTGAGTGAGTGAGTGAGTGAGTGAGTGAGTGAGTGAGTGAGTGAGTGAGTAAGTGAGTGAGTGAGTGAGTGAGTGAGTGAGTAAGTGAGTGAGTGAGTGAGTGAGTGAGTGAGTGAGTGAGTGAGTGAGTGAGTGAGTGAGTGAGTGAGTGAGTGAGTGAGTGAGTGAGTGAGTGAGTGAGTGAGTGAGTGAGTGAGTGAGTGAGTGAGTGAGTGAGTGAGTGAGTGAGTGAGTGAGTGAGTGAGTGAGTGAGTGAGTGAGTGAGTGAGTGAGTGAGTGAGTGAGTGAGTGAGTGAGTGAGTGAGTGAGTGAGTGAGTGAGTGAGTGAGTGAGTGAGTGAGTGAGTGAGTTAGTGATTTAGTGAGTGAGTGAGTGAGCGAGTGAGTCAAAGAGTGAGTGAGTGAGTCAGTGAATGAGTGAGTGACGAGCACTCAATATTACGGGCATATTAATCCCCAACCAATTCATAAATCAATAATATCAACCTACATACTGTACATACGAGAATAATACACATACATAGTGGCCGTAACATGTCTGTCATTAGTGACCGCTCCATGACATGACTCGCATGTTTACATGCACTTGTGTGTTTTCTGCATGCACTTTGCGTCAACTTCCAACTCGTGAAACATCAGCCGGCCGTATTATGCATGTACATACATACGAACGTCTACAATGGCACCCAAACAACGCCGAGTTTATGTGCCCTGCCTGCCAACACATTGAATTCGTGTGTTGTTTTGTTTTGTTCGTTTGGTCATAAACCGAAAAAAAATATATAAACCTATCAGTTTTTTCAAAGTTTTATGTCCAAATTTTCAGTAAGTTGCATGATACAGAAAAAAACACATACATACGATTGTTACATATTGCAGTGTGTATGTATGTACGTACATATGTATGTATTTTTTAACCAAACGTCATCGATGGCGCCCAAACAACGCCTAGTTTATATGCCGTGCCAACACATTCAATTCGTGTGTTGTTTTGTTCGTTCGATAAAAAGGAAATTTAGAAATTATTTCTATAGTATTTTTTTATGAATTATCATGTGTTTATTTTGTGTAAAGTCATAATTATACAAAAACATTTTTATACATACATACGTTCCTTTTACTGGATGTGTACTTACATACATATAATGCGTATACGATGGCACCCAAAAAACGCCGAGTCCATTTTCATGTCGATTCGTGTGTTGTTTTGTTCGTTTGGTTGTGAAAAAAAATTTATGTACATGTTTCCGCAAAAAAATCACAATAGGTCTGATTATCTGTCTGTTTTCACTGCTCATCATGATTGAAGAAAAGTTGACCTCACAGTGTTTAGATACATACCATTAAATAGAGAAAAACTAAATCATACGGTGATGGTGTAATGGCAGATTGGGTAACTGTTTCAGCCATTTGTTTCACTTTAACTTCACTTTCATTTAACACTTTACAATTCTAAATCATAGTGTTCTACTGTAGAAATTTACCTCTTAGATTTGTGAATTGTCTTGTTTTTCAGATTTTCATACTTCAAAACGCATATTCAAAACCAGTTTTTGTGCAGTTTATGGAAATGAAATTCCGCTTAATTTTCGAACTTGGTCAAAGTGATTGAATGACATGCACACTGGATGGGTGGCTGTGTTGCTGCTGCTCGGGCTGATATGCCTGCAGTTTGAACCTACTGACGGCAAGGGTTGGAAATCGGAATATTAATTCATTGAGGATTATCTAGCTTTCTCAGTTGGTTATGAGACTTTTCGTGCATTTGTGTGAACAAACAGACAGAATCAGAAATCAGAGTGACCACTGATCTAAGTGCATGAGAATCAGAGTGACCACTGATCTACATACATAAATAAGTGCACGTATGGAAAAGTAAAAATAAATGGAACAACAAATTTTTGCACTTCGAAGTCTCCTAATCAACCGAACATGATATTATGCCTTGATGAAAAGCTAGATATTTTATTGTTTATAAACTTGAATGTTTTGTTTTTCCCCAAACATTTTTACTTGTTCGAAAAATCTGCAGTGTCTGCCATTCATTTGAACCACTAGACTGAATTCTCGTTAGGCCATTTCAGGTGGCCGTGGTGGTGGAGGCAGAGGAAGAAGCAGTGGAGGAAGCAGAAGCAGGTCATCAAGTGGAAGTCGATCTGGCAGTCGAAGCAGAGGATTCTTCAGCTCGAGTTCGAGTTCAAGTCCCAGAAAGAGCAAATACAGTGGACATACGATTTCGAAGAGCACATCGAAGTTAGCAAAACTCACTCACTCATTCACTCACTCACTCACCCAGTCACTCACTCACTCACTCACTCACTCACTCACTCACTCACTCCCTCCCTCACTCACTGAACTCTGTTTTTTTTCAGTGGCGCGTTCAGTTCAGGCACAGCTAATAAAAGATACTATGGCTCTTCATACAGTCAATCCAGGTTAAAACGACGTTTTGTTATTGAACTAAAAAAGATTAACGTATTGACCAACCTACATGGAGAAACGCATATTATAGAAACAAACCCACACACAAAGTAAATGAAGAAGTAAACAAAAAGTCAAACAGACATAAAGACAAAAAAACAGATTAACTGATTAAAAACAGACAGACAGACAGATAGACGGTATATTTATATCTTAAATAACCACTTCAGATTTGCAAGTTTAGCGACGAGTCCATATACGGGTTACGGTTATTACGGTGGTGGTTCGAGGATGTACTTCTTTTACGGACATCATTCGCCACATTACAACCGACCTCAATCATTCGGAGTTGGCTAATCATTGTTTAATTCATTTATTAATAATTAAAATACCCATTATCACTCACTCACTCACTCACTCAATCACTCACTCACTCACTCACTCACTAACTCACTCACTCACTCACTCACTCACTCACTCAGACGACATCTGTATGGGCCGTGTACCAGCCAGCAGCCTGAAAGTAGATAAAGAAGGCAGTGTTAACAACGAGACGACCACCCAAGATTCAGTGGAAACTGCCAAAGAAGAAAACCTAAATAGGATTCTTACTGGCGCCGACATCAATGAAGATAGAAACGCGAAATATTTTAAGAAATTGTTAAAACAAATCGAAGACCAACAACGAGAATTCGATGAAAAACGAGACAGGTTATTGACAGACTAACGTAATAGTGACAGACTAAGATAATTTGACAGACTAGGATAATAGTGACAGACTAAGATATATGTAATAGTGACAGACTAAGATAATAGTGACATATTAATATAATAGTGACAGACTAAGATAATAGTGACAGACTAAAATAATAGTGACATACTAAGACATGTTATAGTGGCAGACTAAGATAATACTGGCAAACTAAGATAATAGTGGCGGACTAAGATAAAAGTGACAGACGGACTGAATCATGTACCGACGGACAAACAGACAGACAGACAGACAGACAGACATCTTTTAGGAAGAAGCAAGAACGACTAAACGAAACAGACAGTCACGTTATGAACAAACGAGGAGCGTCCGATGACCAACGATATATCTACTGGGAGTTGGTACCCCTGCCTGACTGGCTGACTGGCTTACTTGAATAAATTATGTAAAGACTGGTAGGCTAGAACAAACTTAATGAATGACTGATTGATTGATTGATTTATTGATTGATTGAGTGACTGACTGATTGATTGACTGATTTACTGATTGATTGATTTATTGATTGACTGATTGATTGATTGATTTTTTTTTTGATTGATTGTTTGATTGATTTTCTGATTGACTGATTGATTGATTGATTGATTGATTGATTAATTGATTGTTATATTGACTGATTGATTAATTAATTGATTGGTTGATTGATTGATTGATTGATTGGCATTGGCGGATTGATTACAGCTGCGAATCAGGTTATGAATGTGACGAAGACAGCCTGGGTTGTGAACGGCGAACAGAATCGGCCATTTGGGCCTGGCTTGATCAGTACTGGGCGTTCGTATTGCTAGGAGTGTTGGTGTATGGTTGACTGACTGACTGACTGACTGACTGACTGATTGACTGACTGACTGACTGACTGACTGACTGACTGACTGACTGAATGACTGACTGACTGACTGATTGTCTGACTGACTGACTGACTGACTGACTGACTGACTGACTGACTGACTGACTGACTGATTGTCTGACTGACTGACTGTCTGACTCTATTCAGAATCACAGTCGTCATGTTCTGTTGCATGTTTATGTGTGATGAATGCGAACTATGTGACGATGAGGATGATTACCAAAGACATGAATCTGTGCGCTTGACCGAAACTGCCTGATAATTGTTTGTATCGTTAAAGGCGAGAAAACTCATGTGATAGGGAGATGGGAGACTTAATTCAAATAAGCACTTTTTATCTTATTTTTTATAGTTGATTTTCAGACTATTCAGGGTGTGTGTGAATTTGCATGGTCTAGAATATCATACAAAAAAGTCTTGAGCCAAGAATAGTCCAAAATAACGGCTTTTCAAGTTAAATCTCCAAATTTTTTGAAAAACATAGATAAATGCAAATTATTTGCCTGTTCAATTGCTTGGCAAATGTTGCAATGGGTGTCGAGATCTGTACTTACAGTATGTTTTTTAATGGTTCAATGGTTTTAGAGAACATATATTTGCCTATTGTACCGATACATTTTGTTAGATGCTAAACAGTACCGATACAGTTTGCTCTTATAGCAAATAAAAGATGAAAATCCATGTAAAAAAGCGATGAGTTCGCGACATGGTGGGATGCCTTGGTTAGATAAATTTGAAAGAATTGCTTAGTGTTCTTTTAACGTCACCAGTGCTTCAACAATTCTGTTTTATATTTTATGTGTATAATTTTTTTATTTTTATTTTTTATTTACAAATAATTTGTTGCTACTTTTTTATATGCGCAGTCTCACTTCACTGTCAGTTTGTATACTGTTTCTTATGTTATTGCAACTCAAGTAAAAAAAATTATGTCCACAATAATTGTGTACAATTTACATGAACCACCTTTGACCAATCACCTATGACACCATGGAATGATGATTTTTTATCTCATTATGTTAGCTTTTTTTAAAACCATTAGAATATCGTTTTTTATTATATGTTTTGAATCACTGATTGTGACTTTCATCAGTTCCAATCCTTATTTAAATTGATTGTAAAATTCATACTGTATAAAATAGTTAGATGCTGGTCATGTTTCTTTGCGATAATCTTATTGAAAACGAGTCGTTCAATAATCAGTGAGCTACATATATACATAGATACATACAGGGTTTCCAGTTACTCAGTTTTTTGGGGGAGGTTACCCAAACAGGTACAAAATGTCATTCGCGGTGCGCACCGCAAATGACTCCATTTGCGGTGATCACCGAACATGGACGGATTTCTGAGCACCGTACATGGACGGATTCGTGAACATCGACATGTGCGGTGTTCGATCAGCACCGCGTAATGAAAACACCTCGGAGGAAAACATCGTGTATGAAGCACCTACCATGTGAGGTGATCACCGGTCATGTCGGGTAATCACCGTTCATGACAGGTGATCACCGCGTATGAGTATCATATGCGGTGATCACCGCGTATGAAACGCAAACAATTTTCGTCAGCGGTGTTCACCGTATGTGGAACACCGCGTATGATGTAGCACCGCATATGGTCCAAACAGAGCACATATCCTGTGCGGTGATCACCGTAAATGAAGAAAACGTGCACCTATCATGTACGGTGTTTTCCCCCAAAAACACCGCCAATGACAATAACACCGCCAATGACAATAACACCGCCAACGACAATAACACCGCCAATGACAAGAATAACTCCTTTTTGTTTCTAAGCGTATGACAATAGTCGCGTCATTTGCAGTGTTTTTACACAATGAACCAATGGCAAATTTGTAAACTGTACTGGGTTTTGTCAGAATTCGTGCGACCCAACGACAGCTAATAACCGTTTGATTGTTTGTACTGCTTAGGCTTAGTTCGAACACAGACTGTACGATAGTAACGGAGTGGCTAATCTTTTTATAACCCAAATACAATAAAAGATTTGAACTCTAAAAATATTGGGCCACGCGGTGCGAGTATAGTAGGTATGGCTAAAGAAACGTTAATTAATGAATCGATGGTTGTTGTCTGTGACCAAATAGGATAATAGAGCTTTGTACTACCATTGAATCGTTTCATTACCATTGAACGGGCACTCAGCCTCCGCTTCGCGGTGCTAACGGTCCAAGGCGAGGGCATAAAACTTAGGTTTCAGTGTAGGCTTAGGCTTAGGCTTAGCCTTTAGAGAAGGGCTCGGGCGCTACGCGCCCAAGCCCTTCCCAAACCCTAAGCCAAATCCTAAGCCTAAACTGAAAACTAACTCTTAGCCTCGTACTCGGCGATCTCGCTTAGAACGAACAGTCTGTGCTAATGACTGAGCCGAAGCCTTATAAACAATGAAATAGGCCTTCCAAATGTTAATAGCAAAAAAATTCTTCACTGAGTTCCGCAAAACTAATTTCCGGAATTTAAGGTTCCGCAGTCGTCAGTTCCACTGAAAACACATCCGCAAAGAACGGTTCCGGAAACAAAATATCCGTAAATAAACTTCCACTGGCAAGACTTCCGCTTTTAATAAATTCGATTTTAACAGTTCCGATGAAAAAAATCCAATCCATACAGTTCCGCTAACAAACAATCCGCACATAACAAATCCGGAGAAAAGACTTCCGCAAATAAACTTCCGCAAAACAACGATCCCTATTATACAGTCCCGTAGATATGGGTACACCGCGTGGGCGACCGAGCCGAGCGTGTACGTGAATGAACATATACTTGTCAAGGTATTTAGTATTCCAGACAAAAACACCGCAAGTTACGCGACTATTCTTCTCAGGATTATAGAGGGGTTTTTATTGTCAATGGCGGTGTTTTTGAAGGAAGACACCGTAAATGACGCGACTATTGTCATTGGCGGTGTTATGGTCGTACGCGGTGTTATTGTCATTGGCGGTGTTATTGTCATTGGCGGTGTTTCTGAAAGAAAACACCGTACATGAATGGTGATCACCGCAAATGAAATAATTGAAAACACCGAACATGTACGGTTCAAAACACCGCGTATGACGGAAATAACACCGTGGATGACCTCATCATTCACGGTGTTATTTCCGTCATACGCGGTGTTTCGGAGCACCGCGTATGATAAGCACCGCAAATGAAAACACCGCATATGATCGGTGTTCCAAAAACACCGCACAGGAAATAACACCGCACATGGACGGTGTTTCTAAGCACCGTCAATGACTCCATAAGCGGTGTTTCATTTGCGGTGTTCAGCACCGTAAATGACATTTTGTACCGGTTTGAGTAACCTCCCCCAGTTTTTTCGTAATTGTAAAACTTTTCAGATTATAAACTTTACCTGACTTACCACCGGTCTTATGGCATTCGAACGTTGGATCATGATAATGCAACAGTCTTACAAAAGTTCATTAAGTTTAAACTTTTAATCCCATATACTCTTAACTAAAATATTCACAAGTGTTATCACAAAGGGATTGCGAATAGGTATGATTAGCACCAGGTGTTATACCATATATTCAAATATTATAATGTACTTGCAAAATATTGTTCATTAGCTATGCCTTTGTCAATTTGCCATTTTCTTTTAATTGTTCGCTTCGTAATGTTGTTAATTGCTAAAGTGATAATGAAGTTATAAGAATACTGTTGACTCGTTTTTCTTTTTGATAGTTGAATATGGATTATCATTGCACGAGTGATTGATTGAGTATTAAGAATTTAAATGAATGCCCGCGGATTGGAATGAAGAAAAAGACGTTGAATATTTTTTTTTCTTATTAAAAAGTTATTAGTCAAACATCAGTATGTGAACAGTGCATGGTACTGTATGCCGTGCAACAGGCTCTGTTTTTTCGATTAGGATATTGAGTACAAGCAAAATCTCATATACACATAGTTAAAGTAACTAGATTCCAGTCATCCAATACCTTCCAGCCTGTCATGTACGCGGAATACCATCTGAAAAAACTGAAACCTCATGAGATCGTAAAAAGAATAGGCTGCCTCATCTACGAAGCAAGAGGAAACTGACGAACATAACTGATTTTAAAAGTTTATTTAACCATCATCTTCTTTGATAACAAAAACATCATCAGGAGATGTTTCAAGAAGTGAAAAGCTGAAATGTCTATTATTCAGAAGACTCTCGTAGCGATCTTTAATTAAAAGTTTGCCCGTTCAGTTCAGTGTCTTAGCTGGTCATGTAAGCGTTGAACAGCATGAAAGACAAGAACGTCACAGTCAACAGTAATAACTATGAATCATTTCAGTTTCGCATGTGTTTTTTATGAACGCACAACTTCCAACCGATGAAACATTAGCATGCAGTTGTTTATATTCTACATACAGTACGACGTACATCGGATATGTACGTAATGGCGGACGAGGAAACCTTCTAAAGGATGGGGGTTTCCCTCCAACTCAGCATGATCGGTAGATTTTAGAAAGTTTTCTCTCCTCCTGAAGGAATGAAATAAACTTTTGTGAATCGCCAAAGAGGAGGAATTTTATTTTTCCCCATCTCTTCCATTTCCACTAGTGGCTAAAAGCAAGTCTGCGATCGCCACAACCAAACAAGCGTTCGGTGAAACAGGGCGTTCGTTACACTGCTTGCCTTGATTGGTTCATGTGCACTTGAGTATTTTGTGCAAAAATGTTTCTGAATTCGAACTTTTTTTATTAAATTTTCCATGGTAATAGTTGTTGATTTCATGGTGGTTTAAGTGGCCATCAATATATTTTTCTCAAACATCCAGTTTAGTAACTTTTTTTGCCAGTACTTCTTTAGTACTGAAGCCAACAAGGCGGAATGACATCATATGAGAATCGTGTTTTCATACTGGCCGTAAAAGTTGAATAAACTGACGAGCAATTATATAAATTCCAAAGCAACGCGTTCTGTGCCTCAATCCAGGTTTCGAACCACGACCACCAGTTATCGAGGCTGGCGTCCTATGCACTCGACTAGGCAGTTTCTCGTTCATGAGCTTCTTAACTAACAACCAGACGGAAATCTATTTATATCACTTGTTTCTTTTCAGACTTATTCCGGGTAATCGACTGAAATGTGTTTGACCTCGTTTTCTATCCATCGGCAACAACATCCGTGAATGACATGCAAATCAAGTGGGCAGCTGTTCTGCTCTTTGGACTGGTATGTCTGCAGTTCCATAATACGTGCGCCAAAGGTTGGACTTAACAACTTTCCACAGCATTAATTAGTTATTGAAAAAATACATTTAAATTAAAAATGTATCGCGTTTCGGACCCAGCATATAGCCTCAGTTACTGAGTGAGTGAGTGATTTATGTATTATACAGGGTGGGCCAAAAAAAAACTACCAAGCTTTGATCTGATATAAAAATGGCTGTGATGAATTTTTACAGTTGTCATTTTCACCATATGTTAACAACATATAAACTTAGTTATATTGAGAATTTCGTTAGGATCGGTTAGGGTTTGAGAGAAATGTGCACGTTTGACTGAAAAAGTTGCTCGCTCGTTTTTACAACAGCCATACATAGCCAAATACGATATATTGTCCCTACGATGAGACTTGTCACTGAAACATGAACTTCTGTTGTTTTTGAGGTATTTTTCAGTACAGTTAACCTTTTATCGCATAAACAGATTAGTTTCATCAAAAAATTCAGTTTTGAAACGTGTGGGAAAATTTCAAATGAAAGAGTGAGAAAGTAGCTTTTATTAGAGTATGACCTGTTTTAAGCGTGTTTTCAAATTTTTAGTCGGAATTAAAATAAGGTCAACTCTATCATACACTGTATTTGATTGTTTTGATAGTTTTTGATGAAAATTATAGTCTACAAATTGATAAAAATCTGAGTTAAGTGCCATTATAAGCTGTTGTAAAAATGCGCGAGACGTTTTTTTGGATTCACGTGCACAACTTGTGTTAGAGTCAACATATCACACTGAAAACTTCAGGAAAACTAAGTTATTATGTTGTTAAAATATGCTGGAAACGGCAAGCCAAAAGATTAGACACAGCCATTTCTAGGTCAGATCAAAGTGTAGTCGTTTTTTTTGGCCCACCCTGTATGTAGGAGTGAGTAAGTATGTATGTGAGTGAGTCGTGAATGAACACGCCTTTTCTTCAAATGAGCGGAAAATATGAACACGCCTTTTCTTCAAATGAGCGGAAAATATGAACACGCCTTTTCTTCAAATGAGCGGAAAATATGAACACGCCTTTTCTTCAAATGAGCGGAAAATATGAACACGCCTTTTCTTCAAATGAGCGGAAACAATT
>OZ038442.1:28137452-28144952 GCA_964036265.1 Daptonema setosum
CACATTTTAATCAAATTATTTAATTGTTTTAAATACGTAAAAGGTTTCAGATTGGTCACTTTAAGTCACTTCTCATTAAATAATTCTTTTAGATACACGAAAGGATTGGTCACTTTTAGGCACTTTTTCATTAATTGAATGGAATTGAGGCTGCTTCTGTTTTCTCACAACTACACTCGTGGTGAATGATATGCGAACCATAACAACCACTATTCTGCTAATTGGGCTGATATGTTTGCAGTTCCAGAATACCTGCGCCAAAGGTTAGAGAAAAAATCGATAAATGTTATTTGAGTCTAATCTAAAAAGTTGTTTGACTCTAATCTAAAAAGTTATTGGAGTCTAATCTAAAAAAGTTATTTGAGTCTAAAATAAGAAGTTATTTGAGTCTAATCTGAAAAGTTATTGGAGTCTAATTTAGAAAAGTTATTTGAGTCTACTCTAAAAAGATATTTAAGAATAATCTAAAAAGTTATTGGAGTGTAATCGTTGAGACAAGTTTTTAATCAAGGGTTAGCAAAAAATTTTAAACTTGAATTTTTTTACTGAAATCTGAAATCTTGTATCACATGGAATGTATGCACATTTTATGAAGTTATCTAGTTTGTTAAAAAGATTAATTGGAACGAAAACTTACGAATGATCTCAGTATGGTAAAAGCAGGCCATAACCATGAGAGTGGTCATTGACAAAAAACTTTTTCAAAACATTTGTGTTGTTCTCCAACGATTCTACAATATTGATTGGATTTATGATATCGATTAATGAATTCATAATCAGAATTAATAATAATATTAATAATACCACGATATAGATCGAGCAATGTTTGGATAGTCGGACGGTGTGTCTCGGTCATCGTTCCAAAACCACTTACCAAACAATCAATCAATATCAGTCAATCAATCAATCAATCAATCAATTAATCAATCAATCATCAATCAATCAATCCATCAATTAATTATACTAATTTCAGGTGGCCGTAGTGGTGGTGGTAGAGGAAGAAGCAGTGGAGGAAGTCGAGGATCAAGTGGGAGAAGCGGTGGATCGGGCGGTCGAGGAAGAGGATTCTTCAGTTCAAATTCGCGTTCAACTTCTAAAACTAGCAAACACGGCGGTCATTCGATATACAAGAGCACGTCCAGGTGGACTCACTCGCTCACTCACTCACTCACCCACTCACTCTTTCACTCACTCACTCACTCACTCACTCACTCACTCACTCACTCACTCACTCACTCACTCACTCACCCACTCACTCTCTCACTCACTCCCTCACTCACTCACTCACTCACTCACTCACTCACTCACTCACTCACTCACTCACTCACTCACTCACTCACTCACTCACTCACTCACTCACTCACTCACTCACTCACTCACTCACTCACTCACTCACTCACTCACTCACTCACTCACTCACTCACTCACTCACTCACTCACTCACTCACTCACTCACTCACTCACTCACTCACTCACTCACTCACTCACTCACTCACTCACTCACTCACTCACTCACTCACTCACTCACTCACTCACTCACTCACTCTCTCACTCACTCACTCACTCACTCATTCACTCACTCACTCACTCACTCACTAACTCACTCACTCACTCACTCACTCACTCACTCACTCACTCACTCACTCACTCACTCACTCACTCACTCACTCACTCACTCACTCACTCGCTCACTCACTCACTCACTCACTCACTCACTCACTCACTCACTCACTCACTCACTCACTCACTCACTCACTCACTCACTCGCTCACTCACTCACTCACTCACTCACTCATTCACTCCCACACATTTTTCAGAGGCTCATTTAGTTCAGGCACGGCTCGTTACGGATCCTATGGATCATCATCCAGTCAATCCAGGTATTCTAGAGTTTCAATTAATAGTGTTTTTCTAAAATAAGACATTTTTTGTAGCCTTGAAAACAAACAGACAGATAAACATGGATTTTAGATTTGCCAGTTTTGCAACTAGTCCATATACGGGTTATGGTTATTATGGTGGTGGTTCGAGAATGTACTTCTTTTACGGATATCATTCGCCGTATTACAGTCAACCACGCCGATTCGGGGTTGGCTGCTCACTCACTCACTCACTCACTCACTCACTCAATCACTCACTCACTCACTCACTCACTCACTCACTCACTCACTCACTCACTCACTCACTCACTCACTCACTCACTCACTCACTCACTCACTCACTCACTCACTCAATCAATCACTCAGAATGACATCTGTACGAGTCGTGTGCCATCCAGAGGCTTAACAGTGAAAAAGGAAGGAACTTGGAACAACGACACAACGATTGACGATTTAGAGGCAGCAGAAGAACAGCGACCGACAGATCCACCAACCTACTTTGATAAGTTGATGCAACTACGTGAGGAGGAAAATCGTAAGTGGCTGGAAGAACAGAAAAGGTTATTGGGCAGACATACAGACAGACAGACAGACAGACAGACAGACAGACAGACAGACAGACAGACAGACAGACAGACAGACAGACAGACAGACAGACAGACAGACAGACAGACAGACAGACAGACAGACAGACAGACAGACAGACAGACAGACAGACAGACAGACAGACAGACAGACAGACAGACAGACAGACAGACAGATAGACAGACAGACATAACTTTCAGGAGGCAGCAGGAGACAGATGACTTCATAAAAGCGCGAGATGCCAATCGTACGATTGTGAAGCGAGAAGCACCGGGTGATGAAGTGTACATATACTGGGAGTTGGTTACAATGACTGACTGATAATTTAATAACTTAATTACAACTAGAATGCATTCATGACCTTTGTATAATCGTATTATAAACTTTGTAAACTTGTATCGGGCCTAAAGATTGACGAGTTTCCAGTGGTTAGCCCTCATCAGTATCTCCCACTGTAAACCCAGCGCATAACTTGAGTAATTAGCTTTGTTCCTTCATTAAGCCAAATTTGTTAATGCACTCGACGTGCAACCATAATGTTCTCATCTTCTCAATATGTGTTTTGTTATGAACGGGTCTGAAATGACTGAAACAATTACTAAATAATCGACTGCTCCATGATTCCTTGACTAACTTCTGTATAATAACTGACAGACTGATTACTTGATTGGTCTGACAGACTGACAGATTGACTAACTGACTGAATAACTGACTGATTGACTGACGGATTGACAGACTGACGGAATGACTGACTAACTGACTGACTAACTGACTGACTGACTGACTGACAGACTGGATATTTATTTCTTCAGCTGCGACTCTGGCTATTCGTGTGATGAGGACAACTTGGACTGCGATTATGAAGCATGGAAGGCGTTCACGGCATTTTTGGATGAGTATCTTTTGCACATTTCGCTTATCGGGTTAGTAACTGAAGACTGACTGACTGACTGACTGACTGACTGACTGACTGACTGACTGACTGACTGACTGACTGACTGACTGACTGACTGACTGACTGACTGATAAACTATAGTTAGCTTCATTATAAACTTGCATGAGTGCCGCATAATGGTTTGATGTATGTATGTTATCATTTCAATAAATGTAAGTGATGTGTAACGTGCAAAAGGACAATAAAAATGACTGACGGACTGACGGACTGACTGAATGACTGACTGGCTGACTGGCTGGCTGACTGACTGACTGACTGACTGACTGACTGACTGACTGACTGACTGACTGACTGACTGACTGACTGACTGACTGACTGACTGACTGACTGACTGACTGACTGACTGACTGACTGACTGACTGACTGACTTTCAGATTCGCCTGTGTCATGTTCTGCTGCATGTACTTAACTGGAGATTGTGAGTGCGAGGGGTGTGAAGACGAAGCACGGTCGAGCTCAACAGAGGAAAATGTGCCCATGAATATAAATCCCTGATTGTTATTCTGCGTTCCTACAAAACTATTGTCTAACAATAGAAGTCGTTAGAGACTAAACTTTTTCGAAAACATGCAATGCAACGCATTCTTGAAATTTTTTGTGTTCTAATTCAATTTAGTTTTGGCATTTTTAATAGGGTATCAGTCGAGATTGTGTTAGGATGGCCACATCAACTTGATTCATTGTTTTACCTAATTAATAGAATACAATAATATAGGTTACTTGCGTTTCTTTATTTCTAAGGTTTTCACAAAAAAATTTTGTCCACCTTGGTTTTTGTCAATTTTCGTTTTGGTTAATTTTATGAATATGAGTATCAGTTGAATATAATCTGCATCATACATGATTCACAATTAAAATAATTAAGATTGTTTTATATGTGTTCCAACAAATCTTAATTCGTATACATTAAGGTGGTTCCGTTTCCGCAGTATTTTTTCGCTTTCACCTCATTTCTGTAATTTTGTATCATTTCAATTTTTCTCTTTGACAATCAATATCTGATTTATCAATCGATATCAACGCGTTCAATCATTATAATATAACGAAATATTTGTGTCATGTAATACTTTTTTTTTAGAAATGAGGGTGCTTTTGCTGATACAAAAATTAGTTACATAAGTTGCTCTTTCAGTCACCATTCAAATTAATTGTCTTTATAGTGCTTATTATTTTTGTTGTTGTTTGTTTTTATATCTTCTTGTCATTTTTTACCTTAATCTGATAATCGCCTTCATTGTATCCGCTGGTATTTGAAGAAATGCGAGAAAACCACATGCAAATAATGCGAAATGAACGGTTAAATTTTTTTAACAGAAATATATTATTTTAAGTTCTGTGACTGTCTGACTGACTGACTGACTGACTGACTGACTGACTGACTGAATGACTGACTGACTGATAATTTAATAACTTCATTACAACTAGAATGCATGCATGACTTTGTATGACCGTATCATAAACTTTTTAAACTCGTTTCGGGCCTAAAGATAGACGGGTTTTTAGTGGTTAGCCCTCATCAGTATCTCCCACTATAATCTCAGCGCATAGCTTGAGTAATTGGCTTTTTTCTTTCAATACGCCAAATTTGTTAATGCAAGTGCCAAGAGGCCAGCCTATAGTGCGCAACCATAAGGTTTCGAGTCTTGAAATGCTGTGGTGAAGAAGTTCGACCACTTTCTATAAGTGTCGAAGACATTGAGTACGCACTAATAGCCAGGTTGCGAGCGTGAGTAGCAGACTTAGTCTGCGTGGAGTAACCATGTGAATGGGGTCCATGCAGGTTGCGGATTCAATTCTGCGTGTTGGTATCTCCTGCGGCCGGATTCCGCATACTTGAATGTTTACTGACTGACTGACTGACTGACTGACCGACCGACCGACTGACTGATCGACTGAATAAGTTACTGACTGACGTATTGCTTTATTCAGTTACAAATCGTGCGACAAAAAACAACGCATGAAACATTGGTGTATAGGCATGCGCTGGGGGAGCTGCAGGCATGTTCATACAAATCCTACATAGTACATACACACATAGGACACATGCATCCAGCACATACATCCAGTACATACAGTACATACATACCAATCCTACAAAGGACATATAAAACATACAAACTGCCTCAGTGCTTGCGTTCACTCGTTAAAAGCAATTCTGTGTTCCAGGTCATTTTCACAATGAACAAACGAAAATTAGTTAACGTTTTTCAATAAAAAAATTTGACTTTTTTCTAAACCATTACCAGTATCATCAATCAATACCGAATGGTTCTCATGATAGGGCGGGACGCTCTGAATCTCGTCATTGTAATTTTTCTGTTACACAACTTACGGAGTACCTATGTACGTATGTATGTGTGTACTAGTACACATCAGACGTCTGAGTCTGCCAACACTAAGTAGCTTCCGCAACAAAGCGTGCCAAACAGCGTTCTTTTTCATACGGGCACGTTAATTTCAGGCCTGGTTCGCCTTGAGAAAGTCCCCAACCGTTTGTTTCCATTCAAAATACGAAACGAGAAAAACTGTATTCCCTTCCCGGATTTGCTCATAGAGTTTCGGCTGCGACCTATTTTTTTTTACAATTAGTGTAAGAAAAGCTTTTCATTGAACGAATTAAGAGAATTTCCCTTGATGAGCCTGAACACACCTCGTGGCGTGTAGATATGTATGTACATACATGTATTAACGTTCGTATTCTGTATATACAGGGTGGCTGTTAAATAACGACGCAGTTTCCGGCTGTCCGCTTTTCCAAAAAAATTATATTGTGTAAAAAATTATCTTCTAATGGCCGAATTTAAACCAGCATTTACCAAGCACTTTTTTTAAATCAAATTCTCATTTTCACCATTCATCAGCAGCACCACCATATTTAGCAGTGTGTTATGACATCGGATTTGTGTTATGGGAGTTACGGCAGTAATCATGCCGAGAACCTAAATCTTCTTTACTTTAACCTTATTTCCAAAAACATGGAACTTTTTATTTTTTGAAATCGAATTAACAACTCAATTTTTATGAAAAAATTCCCAACATCTCCATTTGTTCACGTTGTTGCACTGTAGTCGGCGGTACATATTTTAGATGATAGTGTGACCATTACGAAGGCATTTCTATTAAGTAGATTCATCCATTCCGTCAAGTAATGTGTTAAAACATTTCATAATACGGAAAACTTTGAGATTGTTTACAATTATCTGACCAACAGGCTGCTTAGAAACTGTCACCACAACACAGTCAAACTCCGTCATACCTTTTATACAACCCATGAACATGACCACTGTCTGGCTTATAGACCGACACTCTGAGTGGCCGTGCGACAATTTCAGAGTTTCAAATCTCCATTCTTAATATAATTCTGAGGTCCATTATCGTGTTTTATGGGAATCAGTGTCAGTGTGGGACATGCGTGCCAATGCCAACTGGCTGGTTGTAGTGCTGGTTGGTATCGTGTGCTTCGGGTTACCCAACACCTGCGCTAAAGGTTACTCTAAGAAATTTTGCTAATTTTTTTCCAGTAAATTGAGTTGCTTATGTAAAATTTATGTAAGTTGAATTTAGTTGAAAGTTAATTCAGAATCCCATATGGTTACATTTTTTATACCTTAAAACAAATTCTCGTATGCATGTGTGGTAATCTACTTCTAGGAGTTTTTCATCACTGAAGCCAACACGGCACACTAATATTATTTCAGGTATGTGACTCTTGTCAGGTTTCGAACTTGAAACATCATGAATCATGACTGCGAGTCGGGTGACTTAAACAAACAACTAGACTAGGCTTATGACAAATGCAGTTATCACATACTGTAGTGCACACAAATTATGACCATTAATGTTGTTTGAAATAAAGTAAAGACGCTTTCGAGATTCTAGTGAAATATGAAGCACCATTTTTGGTCCGACCATGAAACATCAGGTTGAAAACTTTGTTGGGTAAAATCGAACCTAATTTTGTTTAAAATTAATGCAAGCAAAATCATACAAGGACAATACACAAATTCTGATTAACAAAAAACATCATAGCCCGTAAAACACCACTTTTTACACCGAACTCAGATGTTGGGCCACGAGCTA
>OZ038442.1:28155682-28173182 GCA_964036265.1 Daptonema setosum
GTGAGTGAGTGAGTGAGTGAGTGAGTGAGTGAGTGAGTGAAGTAGTGAATGGTTGAGTGAGTGAGTGAGTTGAGTGAGTAAGTGAGTGAGTGAGTGAGTGAGTGAGTGAGTGAGTGAGTGAGTGAGTGAGTGAGTGAGTGAGTGAGTGAGTGAGTGAGTGAGTGAGTGAGTGAGTGAGTGAGTGAGTGAGTGAGTGAGTGAGTGAGTGAGTGAGTGAGTGAGTGAGTGAGTGAGTGAGTGAGTGAGTGAGTGAGTGAGTGAGTGAGTGAGTGAGTGAGTGAGTGAGTGAGTGAGTGAGTGAGTGAGTGAGTGAGTGAGTGAGTGAGTGAGTGAGTGAGTGAGTGAGTGAGTGAGTGAGTGAGTGAGTGAGTGAGTGAGTGAGTGAGTGAGTGAGTGAGTGAGTGAGTGAGTGAGTGAGTGAGTGAGTGAGTGAGTGAGTGAGTGAGTGAGTGAGTGAGTGAGTGAGTGAGTGAGTGAGTGAGTGAGTGAGTGAGTGAGTGAGTGAGTGAGTGAGTGAGTGAGTGAGTGAGTGAGTGAGTGAGTGAGTGAGTGAGTGAGTGAGTGAGTGAGTGAGTGAGTGAGTGAGTGAGTGAGAGTGAGTGAGAGAGTGAGTGAGTGAGTGAGTGAGTGAGTGAGTGAGTGAGTGAGTGAGTGAGTGAGTGAGTGAGTGAGTGAGTGAGTGAGTGAGTGAGTGACTGAGTGAGTGAGTGAGTGAGTGAGTGAGTGAATGAGTTAGTGAGTGAGTGAGTTAGTGAGTGAGTGAGTGACTGAATGAGTGGTTCACCAACGTGTATAACATGGTGATCAAGCCTGCCATGGTCGCGGTAGTACCGTCATTTGATCGATAATCCGATGGTTTTAGCATCATAACAAGCATGGTTTCGATGGTGGCAATCGTGCCGAACCAGATCAGTGCCTGAACGAAATCAATGAACAAAAACAACAACAACAACAACAACAACAAAAACAACAACAACAACAACCTCATCCGGCCAGTCCGGTACGTCCTCGGCATGTTCGAAGGTGGACTCGGATGGTGGCACGAGGTAGAAGAATCGGCGTAACCCAAACAGATTCAATCTGTACCAGTAGACCCAGAAGGCATTCGGTAACTGATCCAGTACCGGTTGTACGTACTCCGTCACGTTGGCGTCCATGGTCACCGTTAATTACGGGACCTGCAAATGAATGAATGAATGAATGAATGAAATGATGAATGAATGAATGGATGAACGGATGGTTGGACGGATGGATGGATGGATGGGTGAATGAATAACTGAGCGAAGTGATGAGTGGATGGATGATCGCAAACTGTTCCTCTTAAGGTAATTTTGCTCTCAGTTGAGAGGAAAGAACTATCCCGCGGAAGTTGCTAGAAAAAAAGAACATGGAAAATAAGTGATTCTACTTTCTTATAAACAAGACTCCGTAGATAACACAGCTAAAAACTTTCTACTTGTTGCGCAAAAATTAGTTTATAATGTTGTTGATATGTAAATTGTTGATCATACCTGTCTTATGTACATATTCATCAGATAATATGTAAGATGATACTGATACATACATACGTAACATATAAAATGTTTGAGCTTCACCTAGTTTGGATAGCAGTTAACTTTATTTAACATTTCCTTTGTATACATTATTTATTTCATTAACTTCTGTTTTTAATCTCATTTTTTTCTTAAGGATACAATCTGGAGGAAGTAAAGCACATGTTAGATCGAGAACGAGTTGTTTTACGATCACATAAACATTTTCAGCCAATTTACTGTTCAACAACTGCTGTTTTATGAGCGCATGTGCATTTAAAACACAGCTCGTGATTTTGATTGTTACGTATATACATATAAGAAGGTAGGATATTCATAGTTGATTTTGATTGTTACGTATATACATATAAGAAGGTAGGATATTCATAGTTGATTTTGATTGTTACGTATATACATATAAGAAGGTAGGATATTCATAGTTGATTTTGAGTTGCGTTGTTATACAACATGCTAATAGTTGGCTCGGATATTCATAGCTGTATAGGATACGCTTTGTTGAATAAAATTCTCATTGAATAGGATACTCATAGTTGATTATTCCATATTTATAGCTGAACAGAACATTGATAATAAATCGGATATTAAATAGTTGAGTATTATACAGTATTTTTAGTTTAATAAATTATAATAGCTGAATCATGATTCATTCATAGTTGAATGAAAAATTCATATTTAAATATGATAATTTCTTTGACAACAAACATAGAACTAAATCAACAAACAAACTATAAATTCCTCAACTTTCAGACTACAACACAATTAACCTAATACTCGAATCTCAAAACTGGCATAATATAATTGATCCAAAGTTGCTATCTCTTAATCAAATGTGCGAAACTTTTACCGAAATTCTGAATGATCTCATTAACATCTATGTTCCTATGTATAAGAAAACCAATAATAGTTTGTATTGTATCCTGGACCCTAACCTAAGAAACTTCAGAGCCATCGAACTGAGATTGAAAACAAAATTCAAGAAGACAAAATGTTTGAATATTCATTTCCAGCGGATGGAAATATCTAGACAAATAAGAAAACTAGAAGTGTGATCATACTACAATACAACAATGAAACCCGTATTTTGTCGTCAGGTAACGTACATAAGTTCTGGCAATATGTTAACTCAAAGACGAAAGTTAAAGATTCACTTCCCATCCTAGTCGATCAGAGCAAAGAGCTTGTATCCGATCAGGAAAAAGCAAACCATTTCTCAAACCATTTTTCTTCAATTTACTCAGGTAGCACAACCAAAGTTCGCCAAGACAATTGTGAAAAGATCCAGAAACCTAAAACTAAAGTATTTTCACATAATCCAGATTTTTATCCCGTTTTCACACCCGAACAAGTTAGCGAAACCATACGATGCATCTAATATACGATACGATGCATAATAATGCATCTAGTTTTGACAAAATACCAAACATCTTCTTGAAAAAACTGAACCGTTCAATAAGCATTCCACTGGCAAGAATCTTCAACGTATCATATTATACTTCGTGCTTCCCTTCATCATGGAAACATGCAAAAATTATCCCAATCCATAAAAAATACAACAAATCTTTAGCATCAAATTACAGACCAATTTCTTTGAATGCAACTATCTCAAAAGTGTTTGAAAAAATAATTAAAAAGGCTGTTTTAAATTTTTGCCTAGCCAACAACTTAATCACTCCTGCTCAATATGGTTTTATACCTGGAAAATCTGTTGAAAGCCAACTTTTGAAACGTCATTATGACTGGGCTACAAACAAGGATGCAGGTTACTGCACAGATATTATATACTTAGACCTCACAAAAGCCTTTGATCTTGTACCGCATAGTATTCTTATTCAAAAATTAAGAAACGTAAAGCTAGCTGAACATTTCGTTGATTTTGTAATATCCTATTTAAACAACAGAACCCAATCAGTTTGCATTAATAATGCAAGATCCAAACAAACATCAGTGACCATGGGTGTTCCACAAGGTTCCGTGTTAGGCCCTCTTCTTTTTATTCTATTTATGAATGATCTACCAAATGTCGTAAAACATTCAAAAATATTTCTCTACGCCGATGACATAAAACTATACTCAGAAATAAAAAAAAACAATACAGACATAGAAAACTTACAGTCAGATTTAACCTCTGTTCAAAAATGGATATCAAACAATGGCTTAAAAATATCCGCTCCAAAATCAGCAGTTTTGAGAATAGGGAAATCTAATTTCAAGGTAACCTATCAAATTAATGGTGACAAAATTCCAGAAAATGAGGTTTTTCGAGACCTAGGCGTCTTAGTTGACTCCAAGTTAACTTTCACTAATCAAGTAGAAAAACTTTGCCAAACAGCCGGAAAAAGATCTAAAGTTATTAGCAGATGTTTTTTCTCAAAAAATCCAAACTTTAACATACAGATGTTCTCAACCTTTACTCTCTCAACTTTAGATTTTTGTTCTTGCAAATGGTCGCCATACAAATGGGGAGACAAAGAATCGATTGAATCTATTCAAAAAGACTTCAGTCGATATTTACCTGATGCCATGACATTGTCGTACAGAAACCGTTGCAGTAAATTCAATCTATTACCCCTTATCGTTAGACTGATTGTAAATGACCTGGTGGTGCTCCATAAACTTATTCACAAAAAGTTCAGGGATTTGGATCCCTCTGATTTCATTTCATTTAATAAATCTAACACCCGAGGACACTCTTTCAAAATTGTGAAAACTCATGCAGGAGCCTCATTGAGAAACCATTTAATATATAGATCTTTGAATATCTGGAATGAGCTTCCTCAGGAATTAGTTACAGTTCCATGTTCTGCTGTTTTTAGAAGAAAATTGATTGATTCAAACATCATATATAAATACGTCGAAGATATAAAACCTACATTCTTAGATAGCCGATATTCTTGAAACACAGAACTGTAGTTTTATAACATTCCATTCCATTCCATTCCATTCCATTTAACTTTATTTGATTGAATCACTACTTTAATTTAAACGATTTTGATCCGTTTTACAATTGATGCAAATACGTATTATACGATGAAAAACCGTTGTTATTCCTCTCCTTAAACCCTTTAGGTTTTTGAAATGTCCCTTAGGACAATTTCCGTATATATCGTGTCGTTATTCCCTTTTCATGTTCAATTATAGTAATTCTTTCAACTTAATTAGTTTTCATGCTTTTCACCTCTTTAATTCAGGTAATTTGTAATTCGTAGTTTTTGTAAGACCGATTATATGCGAGACAACCCAATGAAATCATCAATCATCAATCATAATAAAAAATGCCCTTACATAGTTGAATAGGATTACCCTATTTGAACAAAAAAAACTTATCTATCTCTATCAAACCAAATTAAGGGAACGAACTAACGTCCGTCCCTTGTCTAATGCGTTCTAACGGAACAAAAAGCACTCAATGGGTCTGTGACGTGTGTTAGCGTTTCCTATAGCACTTGGTTAGCAGTTGACAGTGATAGAACATCAAACCATATTAAGGGAACGAACTAACGTTCGTCCCTTGTCTAATGCGTTCTAACGGAACAAAAAGCACTCAATGGGTCTGTGACGTGTGTTAGCGTTTCCTATAGCACTTGGTTAGCAGTTGACAGTGATAGAACATCAAACCATATTAAGGGAACGAACTAACGTTCGTCCCTTGTCTAATGCGTTCTAACGGAACAAAAAGCACTCAATGGGTCTGTGACGTGTGTTAGCGTTTCCTATAGCACTTGGTTAGCAGTTGACAGTGATAGAACATCAAACCATATTAAGGGAACGAACTAACGTTCGTCCCTTGTCTAATGCGTTCTAACGGAACAAAAAGCACTCAATGGGTCTGTGACGTGTGTTCGCGTTTCCTATAGCACTTGGTTAGCAGTTGACAGTGATAGAACATGTTATGTTATAAAGTCGCGTATTACATGTGGTGTAAAGTAATGTTAAGGTAGTGCAGTGTAAACTATCACAAACGTGCAGCGCAACCAATCAGATTTGCGTTGTATACTGAACTTGATTGCGCACATTGTTTCACGGTGATCTTCAAGAGAAATCCGTGAATATCCTCTTAGCGGACTTGGATTTGAATGTTAAATACTCTCATTACATATGCTTGTGACGCTGGGAAAAGTTTTACTTATATACCCACTAGGTATATTACCTCGTGACTAATTGGGAAAGATATGGTATGTATTTCAAGACAAACAACGGTGGTTAAACAATTATAGTAACAACGAAGAAACCATCGTTTAAATTAATAATAGTATAATCTGATACAATACTTTTATTTTACACGAATTAGAATAGCTCATTGGGTGATGGGAAAGAACGTTTTTGAAGATGGAAAACAATGATAATGCTGCTTATTCTAACGTCTACTGACAAATGACTACTAATCATGCAAAAGTGGTTGTCATAAAACATCATATCGAGTCCGTTTTCAGAAAATATGAAAAAATCAACGAAAATTTTTTAGGAAATTTAAGAATTTGACGCAAAACGGAACAACTCCAGCTGAACTTGCCAGTATTAGGACAGTATTTAACAATCAAAGGATGAAAGTTGTTATGGGAGAAACACTCGACACATGCAAGTTAAACTTGATATCATTCTCAATCTATGCCTGAATACATCTTGGTTACATCTTACGTAAACGCTCGATGATTTTTGTTTGCCACAGTTGAGTTTCACCAATTATACATCCCACTGAACTTGCGTTAAAACCAGTTAAAATATCCTGAACATCCGGAAAAGCTTTTATGACGTCTCGTTGGTAATGCAAATTTATAAACGCCCAGAAACAGTTTGATTAACAAGCGAACCTGTGTTTTTCGTGCAAGAAAAATTCTAACTGAGTTTGGAAAATTTCGCGACAGTTTTCCGGGACATTGTCGGGACAGTTTTTTGTTTAAAAAAATCTAGCACACTATTTTTTAGTTTTTGTAACAGTTTTGCCAGGCAGATTAATTTAAAAATTTTAATTTAGGGAGTGTGGCAAGAGTCTTATACAAAACCGTGAATTTGTCGCCTTTTGTCGCGAAATATTCGAACTTCGGTTATATACGGTATTTACGCATAATCTATGCTAAGCTTTTACAGAGTGAAATCTCCTTACAAAGACTTGTTTACAACATTTGTTTTGATAAAGTGCATGAAAAATTTAAGCTGCAGAAACTCAACATCGCCCAAACTCATAAACGTCGAGTGATTAGCTTTGTAAAGAGTATGCATTTAAAGTACGTACATAAGTTTTCATTACTGTACAGCAACGATACTCAACGACAGTTTTCGAATGAGCGACTAAAGACTTAATGTACCGTTTTTATAAGTGATATTAGTAGGTTAATTGTGTTCAAGTAAGTAGCTTGTAAAAACTGGGTGACGTACATAATACGTCGATGTAACTTGTTGAAACAAAGGACACCAGTTAGCCTAATTAAATTTAGGTGTTTTCGTAAATTCTGCCGAAAGGAATATGAAATGGTTCTAAAACAAAGAAGTTTGCGGAAAACTGAATAGTAAAAATTGATCACTACGATTTTCGCAGCTTATAGAATACAACAGAACGGATAGCAAA
Organism: Daptonema setosum; assembly: GCA_964036265.1. NCBI lineage: Eukaryota > Metazoa > Nematoda > Chromadorea > Monhysterida > Xyalidae > Daptonema > Daptonema setosum. Next base: position 28,162,799 of record OZ038442.1, read on the forward strand.
ACAAAAATGATGCATCTAAATACCGTGTACGCGATATATCGGGATTTTTTTGATATTGTTACCGGCGTATGTAGATTATATGAGCCTCCGTCACTAAAGGCCTATTCATACTTCGGGTGCGGGCCGCACCGCACCCGGGTACGCGCGTAGTGGTGCGCCTGCTGTTCATAGTTCGAGGCGCAACTTTGGTGCGGTACGCAGCGCACCTGGTGCGGGGCGTACCTCTGGGTACGCTCACCCATTTTTGTTTGGTGCGCTGGGTTTTCCAAAAATTTGGAATTTGATGGCGTACCCAGTGTTGTTTTTCAGAATTTTAATCTTTTGTTTTGAAGTAATATTAACGAAAATGAAGGATTATCATCACGTCTTTGAAAATTTAGTTGTTTCGTACATGTTCCGTTACAAAATCAGAAGTTTACGGTTGAATTTATAGGGTTTGAACGTAAAACAGCGCTTGAGGTTTCAAAAATGACTTTTGGAAATGTCGGTTTGAGTTATCGACTCTTTACTAAATAAATAATTAAATCTGTTGATGCATTTATTTCGTTGAACCAATTTCACCAAAAAGTTTTGTGACTTAACTTTGTGGTTGAACCATGGCTCATTTACGATATTTCTTCTTACTGGCTTCCTAAAAATACGGTCCGAGAATAATAAAGTTAGCAATTTAGGAACAAGAAACTTAGCTGTTCTCAGTAGTCCTCCAACTTACCTTAAAGGCGATTTTAATTCTTTTATTCTAGCGTTTTATCCTGAACTTGTCGAATACGAAATTTCATACAGAAGCACGTTTTCTTTTATCGATATCTGTATTACCGTCCCTAAAAGCAGTAAAATTCTGGAAATTTTATTAAACCAAAGTCTTGCCACACAAGTCAGTGACAAAATTGAGGAATAAAGCAGTTGTATTTAATCACCAAATAATCAGGAGTGAACTAGTTTACTCAATAGAAAAAACTTTAGCGATCGGGTTCTGGAATACATGTATCTATGTATATATAAATCAAATCACAACGACAAAACTTGTATAAAAATACAACACTCATCAGGTATATTCGTTTTATAAATAATCAGTTAAGAAGTGAACTATATGTATAAACACTAGCGGACGAGAAGGAATGGGAAAAGTGAAATTCCCCCTCTTTGGCGTTTTCAAAAAGTATAATTTGTTCCTTTGTGTAGGTAAAGTGGTCTAAGATGCGCCGATTTCCCCCTCTTCGGTGAATTTCCCCTCCCTTTGGAGGTTAGACTCGTCCTCCAGTGTGTATAAAAAAGTCGGATTGCTCACTGCAACACACCCAAAGTCGGCTCTTTTTCCCCAAAACTAGTCTGGGTAAAATGTTAACTACTCAGCGAATCATATGAATGAGAAAGTTAAAGAGAATACGGCCTACTTTGAGTGCTCTTAACAGTAAATTAGAGTTGCAAACAGATCTTCTTATGAAAAAACTTTGTTACACCGTGTGGCTGATCCGCTGATGCTTTGATGTCATGGGCTGGTAGAAATTCTGCCCGCCACACGCTTACATGTTTCGGTAAGAAAAACAATCAACCAGAAACAGAATAATCGTACGGTGAAATCACCATAATGATCACGAGATAACAGTCAGCAAAGGTAGCCAGTATTATAAAATTTATCAATCTGCTTAGCCTTCCACTTTACTTCTTCTTGTTCTTTGCCAATACGCCTGTCACGGTCTTCGGCAATCGTTAGACGGATACCCTTGTTGTCGGGCCGGCTGATCATCTCCTTAGGGCCCTTGCCAATCACGAACACGTTCGACAACCTGAAATCATTTTTTTTTAATGAGCCGATCATCGCCCTACGTACTTTATTCCTTGAACTCAAACCTAGTCGAAGAAAATAATTCTGAGAAGCAACAACATAATCAGGGCATTCCAGCACACATAATTCTTTTAAATCACACCATAATTGATGTACTATTGGGGCTTTTTCGGAGCATAAAATGAAAATTTCATAATCCGGCTCGAAAAAGAATTGCAAGTAAAATTTAACATTAATGAATCTCTTATGAACTGATTACAATCAATCATTGAATTATATTTAGTGAAACTACGTCTAATTTAAGCGATGGGTGTGATAAGAGGAGCCCACGCTACGGAAAACGCAGACGGCCATCCGACTGAACGCGAAACAGCCATCATTTTGACACCTTAACGGTCGCACTTACCACTGGCGGACGAGCTAATCCTCCAAAGGGAGGGGCATTTTGTCAAAGAGGAGGAATTGGCAGTTTTCAGGCTATTTTACCTACACCTCAGATCAAATTCTACTTATTGAAAGTACCAAAGAGAGGGAATTCCAGTTTTCCCACCCCTTCTCGTCCGCTAGTGGCACCTACTCAATAACTAAAAACAATTCCTAACGAGATCCCTGCACCTAACTGATTACAAACCTTTATTTTCTTTGTTGTTACCATCTGACCCGTTGTGTGAAGCCGACCCACCCTGGTTGATTCATGGCTTCAAGCTGTGGCCGGCTTTTGGTCCAAATTATTATAATCTACGCCTGAAATTACATGTGGTCAAAATTTCGTTCCGTTTGCGATCATATAAACTCAGCAATGATTGCCAAAAAAACCGTAACAATAGGACAAAGAAGAGCATCAAAATACATCAATGAAAAATTAAAAAGATTGAAATTTATTGAGCATAGATTAAAAACTTCATATGTGAAAAACCCTACGGCATTCTTATTAAACAAACGCAAAGAAATATCCAGTCTAATAATGCGCACAAGGCGACAAATTTGGAATGAAAAAGAAAGTTTCCTTCTCAACAACCCGAACTCAAAATCGTTTTTCAAATACATTAACAAAGATATAAAACCTCAACATAGACTTGGCGTAATTGAATCAATAGATGGGTATGATCTTATCTCAGACAATGAGAAAGCATTCTCACTAAATGATTACTTTAATAGCGTTTATAAAGGCTCTGACACGACCAAACCAACGATAAATAATATTGATGACAAAGACATTGAACACGCATGTTCTATCTTTCGTGATAACGTGGTGTTTCAAACCCTGTTGTCACTGCCTTGCAAATCGTCTATGAGCCATGATGGTATATCCTATATTTTACTAAAGAAAACAGCAGCACAAATGGCTCAGCCTTTAACTGCAATCTTCAAAGAATCAATGCGAACGGGTGTATGTCCGACAGACTGGAAACACTCTATAATTGTAGCGGTTAGGAAAAAACCCAATAACGCAAATGTAAGTAATCATAGACCGATAAGTTTAACATGCACATGCTCCAAAGTTATGGAGAAAGTACTTCGTTTTCACCTCAATAACCATTGCATTGAACACAACATTTTCTCAGACAAACAATTTGGATTCGTCCCTAAAAGATCTACAGAAATTCAACTGTTAACGTGCTTGAATGATTATACAACATACCTAGACAGAAAATCTGCAGTACATGTGTTGTATGCTGACATAAACAAAGCATTTGACACGGTATGTCATGCACAACTCATAAAAAAATTGATGGAAACAAACATAAACACAGCTATTATACGGTGGATTCAATCTTTTCTTTCTGATCGCACACATGCTGTTAAAGTCAATGATACTGTGTCGAACAAAATGACAGCGTTCTCTGGTGTGCCTCAAGGAGCTGTACTGTCTCCATTTTTGTTCGTTATGTTCATAAATGAACTTCCCTCAGCGATTCAACATTCAAAAATAGTTATGTTTGCAGATGATATAAAGATTTATAAAGAAATCAAACAATTGAATGACATAAATGAGTTTCAATCGGACATAAATAACCTATCAAATTGGCTGTTCCGCAATGAGCTAAGCTTATCTGCAAGCAAATGCATGATTCAACCTTTGGGAAACAAAAATGATTTGAATCACATATATTTCTTGAATGGTATTGAATTACCATCAAACGTTACATGTCGAGACCTAGGTGTCCTTATTGACAGTCGATTGTCATTTGACCAACACATCCTTAAAATCACTCGCTCTGCAAGTGTTAAATCGAGTTGCATCAGAAACTGTTTTAATAATAAAACATATGCGTTTAGAAAACACATGATTAAACTCTACGTCAGACCCATACTTGAATATGCAAGCCCAGTATGGAACATCGGTACCATACATCAAGTTAAATCTATTGAAAGGCCACAGAGACGATTGACCAAATTAACTGGAAATTTATTTGATACTGCCTATAATGAAAGGATGAACATCTTATCACTAGAAAGTTTATTATTCCGCCGCACAGTTAATGACCTGGTAATTGCTTATAAAGTTATGACAGACTATTATACCAATATCGACAAAACCACATTTTTTGATTTATCACCAGATAGCCGCTTGAGACGAAACAATAGATTCAAGTTGAGAAAACCAGTGGCAAAAACTACCCGACGCCTTAACTTCTGGAGTGTACGAATTATAGATTTATGGAACAAATTGCCCGATGAAACATTTGACCTTGGTTCCCACAAAATGTTCAAGGAATACCTACAGAAAAGATTTAAAAATGAAATTCTAGAAAGTTTATCCCATAATCTCCCGTCAATTGACTTTATTAACGTGTAATCTGTCACTTCCACTATAAACTATGTTATATTTTTGATATTATGTGAAATACATTTTTCTACACATAAACCGTGATGTCACTAACTATCTTGCAGTTAGAGGCAAATGACCACTTGACACTAATATTATATAACCATTGATATACATCATTCCGGTCCACTTTGACCATCCCACTATTGTGTGAATGAAGTTAAAAAAAAAAAAATTAGATGTATTTTGTTGAACGCTGTTCTTGCAGTTATATGGAAGTGCAATAAAATACAAAACACAGTCACAACACTAAAAGTAGGCAAGCGACCAGCAGTAGTCGATAGTGATCCATCACTCCCGATTTTGCACTGAAGAAAAACTGGCTGGATTGCACTTTTGGGATCCGAACCCCTATTTGACCAGACCCCTATTTGACCAGTCAAATAGGGGTCGGTCAAATAGGGGTCGGTCAATTAGGGGTCCAGCCTCCATAGACCCCTATTTGACCATGGTCAAATAGGGGTCGGTCAAATAGGGGTCGGTCAAATAAGGGTCCAAGAGTACAATAGACCCCTATTTGACCATGGTCAAATAAGGGTCCGGACCCCTATTTGACTGGTCAAATAGGGGTCTGGTCAAAAAGGGGTCGGTCAAATAGGGGTCGGTCAATTTGGGGTCCAGCCTCCATGGACCCCTATTTGACCATGGTCAAATAAGGGTCGGTCAAATAGGGGTCGGTCAAATAAGGGTCCAAGAGGACAATAGAGCCCGCTAATTGATAATGTGGTAATGAGGATCCCCGGTTTGATAAATCTGTTCAATTGATGCACCCGCAACTAGATAAGGAAGCAAACTCACTCACTCACGCATGATTACAGACCCCACAGATTTTTCGAATTTCGTTTTTTCTCGAGCAACATTACTATTCCATGTAAAGTTTTACTGTCTGCGAGCCTCCGATAACCTATCGTAAGGCTGGCTTGTCCGAGCGGAGCGAGGACAAGCGCGTTAGGCCCCGCAGGGGAGATTTCAATATTTCATGCGAGCGTAGCGAGCCAGTTATAGTCGGGTATATGCAGATTAGTTGCATCGTCTCAGTAGCACAGTGCAAGAGCGCTTGCCTAGCATGCGAGTGGCCCGGGTGCGAGTTTCCTAACTGCACTATTCTGAGAATCCAAAATTGCCAAAACTGTAATTTGCGATAAAAAAATGTGTTTTGGAGAATCGAAATTTTCTAATTGTATTTATTTTCGATCCTTTACTTAATTTTTCAAACGGATCCCACCTCCGCGCTCCGCGCGGTGCTAACGCGCTTGTCCTCGCTCTCGCTCGGACAAGCCAGCCTCACGATAGGTTATCGGGGTTAACGAACAATAAAACTTCAAAGGGAATAGTAAAATTTCAAAAAAACTCGTCTGTGGTCAGTATTTTATCAACATTTTACAAAAGGTTTCGAACCCAGAACGCACGCGAGGTCAACACCCTAACGCTAACCACCAGGCCATACTTGCTTTGGTATATATAATATGTGATAAACGCTGGTGTCAACATATGACGGTAGAAGCACGCGTTGGTTGCATTCACTGCACGTGTTGAATTTTGGATTCTCAGAATAGTGCAGTTAGAAATCTTGCGGCCCGGGTTGCATATTTGGAAACTGCACCCACTTTTTGTCAGAATTCGTGCGACCCAACGACAGCGAATAACCATTTGATTGTTTGTACGGCTTAGGCTTAGTTCCGAACAAAGACTGTACGTTAGTAAATGAGATAGCCTAACTTAGCCTCTTCGTGAATCAAAAATAAAAAAGTCGAATTTGGGATTTCGACAAAAAGTGGTGCAGTTTTCAAATATGCGCCCGGGTTAGTTTCCCAAATTTTTTATAAAAACTGTAACTTTTCAAAAAATCTGTGGGTCTGTAAAATTGCCTCACTCACTCTTTAACTAAACTTTTATCACTAGTATCCTTTTCTTACGCATGTGACAGTTTATATTTTTTATTTTTAATCCAAAATGAGTTGACATGCCAGTTTTTTGGTTCCTAAATAGATAGTTGAAACAGGGGCATTGAGTTGAATTGAATTCCTATTTCAAAGTATCATTTCTGAGGCATGGACCCCTATTTGACCGACCCCTATTGGACCGACCCCTATTTGACCGACCCCTATTTGACCATGGGCAAATAGGGGTCTATTGCCCTCTTGGACCCTTATTTGACTAGTCAAATAGGGGTCTGGTCAAATAGGGGTCGGTCAAATAGGGGTCGGTCAAATAGGGGTTCGAATCCCAAAAGTGCAATCCAGCCGAAAAACTTCATTAAACCGTGGTTATTTCGCGTCGGAAAACATCAACTCCTGGCTTAAAATCGATGGCGAATTTTATGAGAGACAATTTTTTATGCTCACTATTTAATTGTGATTATTTTATTTATTTTGATTACTATTTTATTTAAACTCAATAATTAATTAAATCAAAATTAATTCGAAAAACGTTTCGATTTTAATTATTTTGATTACTATTTTATTTAAACTCAATAATTAATTAAATCAAAATTAATTATTTTCGAAGAAGAGTTCAGGAAAATACTTTCCTGTAAAACTTTTCCTTGAAAAATGGGTGCGACGGCCGTTCATACTACAGGCGCACCCAAGTATGAATAGGCCTTTTAAGAATCGACAAAAACGCATTTTTTCAGTACAAACTTTTTTTTGGCTGAATGGACTGAAAATGATTATCCAGGCAGTAAATTTTGTTTGTTAAACAAATCCGTTGTCCAAAATTACCTAAAACATTATTTTTATGTGAAAGTCGGTTTTTAGTGACACGCCTTGACTTTGCCTATGAGTCGGTAATTTATTTTCAGTTTAACACAAATATCACGCGATATTCAAGTCGTATAACAAAACTTTTTTATATACATGTGAATCAGTTCTTTGAGAACTTACATTCAAAATTTCAGATTGATTCATACATTACTGGATGAGATATGCTTCATTTCGTGGGGTATACTACAACGCATATTTTGGACTTTTTCAAAGAAAATAAAAGTTAAAGTCGAATAAAAAAAATAGGCCCGGACTTTCGGCATTTTCATTACTAGAGATAGTTAGCGCAAGATGTACTCTACAAACTTATTATAATCCTAATTAGCGATCGGGGCTTTATTTAATTGTTGTTGTTGATCAATTGTACGTACATAAATATTTACTGTGTTTCTAAATTTCTCAAGCCTTTTTGCCACAACCACACATAATTATATTTATATACTGATCATTATGAACTATTTGAATCTACGGTGAAATGAATTGTGAACAAATCCCATGATGTACATCTGGTAAGAGGAATCGGTGGAAAAGATAATGCTATGTGAAAACGGTAAAAAGCCTTTCAATAATATTCTGAATTTTAGTGCAACGGAAGTTTTTTTTCGAAAATCATGGCAACATGACACGTTTTCTTACGTGGCCAGTTGCGTTGCAATCTTTTCTTACACTGCGTTACAGTTCAATGTTTAAAGTCTGGATGAATCAGGTATACGTGAAAGTTGTTTACGATTAAAACAGGCGACTGTTTACAAGTAAAGTAGGTAACTCTTAACTGTTTATGATTAAAGTAGGTAACTCTTAACTGTTTACAATTAAAGTAGGTAACTCTTAACTTTTTACGATTAAAGTAGGAACTCTTAACTGTTTACGATTAAAGTAGGTAACTCTTAACTGTTTACGATTAAAACAGGTGAACGAATTGGGATCATGCAACCTAAGTGCACGAAAGTACAGAGTGAGCCATTTTTATTAAACTTTCATCCTGTCAGATAACTGAAATTTGACATATGTAGATTGCGGATTGATTGTTCCATGTTGTAGCCATTTCTTTGTAAAGTTTTAGTTTCGAAGATTTACACCTTTACAACCTGCTGAAAATTACGAGGTGTTAGATCTCAGTAAATTGACCAACAGTAATAGTCTAGCAGCCTTTAAATCAAGCAAGATTCATTCACCGAGCACCGGACATAAAAGAAAATTCAAAGTACCTGACAGAAAAATTTGTAAATATCAGATTAGAACATTATTAAAACTCATAAATGATAAAATACATATTTATAGGAAGATTCTGAAATTCGTGAACATTTTATATAAAAAATGTTTGTATGTAGTATTAGAATCGCAAAATATCTTGATTGTTATGCGCAACTTTGTTGTTATTGTTATTTTTGCTGTTATTGTGTTTTGGCTTTTCCGACGTGCTCAATTCGATAGCTTTTGCCGATGAGCTTCACCCGATAGTTGAAGCCGTTAATTGCCAATATGGCAGCCCAGAAGAGGAACGATCCGAAGATTACGGTCAGAAGTGTCGTTGTTTCACCCGTAGCAAGGAAAATGCATGCAGACACAAGAGTGCGGACAAGCTCAAGTCGACCAACCCACCATCTGAAATCAGTCAGTCAGTCAGTCAGTCAGTCAGTCAGTAACTCAGTCAGTCAGTCAGTCAGTCAGTCAGTCAGTCAGTCAGTCAGTCAGTCAGTCAGTCAGTCAGTCAGTCAGTCAGTCAGTCAGTCAGTCAGTCAGTCAGTCAGTCAGTCAGTCAGTCAGTCAGTCAGTCAGTCAGTCAGTCAGTCAGTCAGTCAGTCAGTCAGTCAGTCAGTCAGTCAGTCAGTCAGTCAGTCAGTCAGTCAGTCAGTCAGTCAGTCAGTCAGTCAGTCAGTCAGTCAGTCAGTCAGTCAGTCAGTCAGTCAGTCAGTCAGTCAGTCAGTCAGTCAGTCAGTCCGTCAGTCAGCCAGTTAGTTAGTCAGTCAGTCAGTCAGTCAGTCAGTCAGTCAGTCAGTCAGTCAGTCAGTCAGTCAGTCAGTCAGTCAGTCAGTCAGTCAGTCAGTCAGTCAGTCAGTCAGTCAGTCAGTCAGTCAGTCAGTCCGTCAGTCAGCCAGTTAGTTAGTCAATCAGTCAGTCAGTCACCAACTTTCCATCCAGCATGTATCCCAATGATTGAATGCTCGCCAACGTGCTCGCCAACGAGTAGGCCATATAAATGAAACGGTAGGTATAGGAGAATGCCTGAAACAACAATGTTACAACAATGGTAAAAACAATTATATTTTGATCAGTTACATAATGTAAAGAAACCTTTGCAAAAAAAACGGAATAACTTCTTAAAAAATTCATTCTCACATCTGACAAACTTGCATCTGAAAAACATATATTTTTCGACAAAAAGTATCAGGCGGGAAAACAAATATTTGTGGCTAAGCTGTTCTCATCAGGAACAATTAAAATATTTAGTTGATCATTGCAAACAAAGAAATCAACAATATGCGTAGGTTGGAGCAATTAAAGTTGCGATGGATGCGACGCACCTTCCCGTATTTACATATTTTTGCCTTTCAAATTAAAGTATTTTGTCATTAACCTCAAAATTAGTATTCAACTGTCCGTAAACAATCAGCTGAGCGAAGAGCTGTACCCAGATGTACGCAGTGAGCCAGAAGGGTAGTACGGGGTCGTGTATTTTAACTGGTCTTTCAACCTGTGAGTAAGTGAGTGAGTGAGTGAGTGAGTGATTGAGTGAGTGAGTGAGTGAGTGAGTGAGTGAGTGAGTGAGTGAGTGAGTGAGTGAGTGAGTGAGTGAGTGAGTGAGTGAGTGAGTGAGTGAGTGGGTGAGTGAGTGAGTGAGTGAGTGAGTGAGTGAGTGAGTGAGTGAGTGAGTGAGTGAGTGAGTGAGTTAGTGAGTGAGTGAGTGAGTTAGTGAGTGAGTGAGTGAGTAAGTGAGTGAGTGAGTGGGTGAGTGAGTGAGTGAGTGAGTGAGTGAGTGAGTGAGTGAGTGAGTGAGTGAGT
>OZ038442.1:28176060-28209695 GCA_964036265.1 Daptonema setosum
AAAGCTATAAAACAAAAGAATAAACTAAATATGGGTAAAAGTGAGTTTTTTCATCAGATTTTGTGTACGATCGAAAATTAATACGCAAAATATTTTCGAGTGTCGACACTTTCTGTTTTATCGGTTCACATCGAAGATTGAACCAAGCCGATTTGTACGTGAGTGACTGTGGATTCCACAGGGAACGTGAAACTCGTGTTTTCGGCTTCGAGCAATTTTAAAGTCACTTAAGTAAGTTAAATTTTGTTTCAACCATTGCTCTACATGATATCTAAATGCATTGTCGGTCACCTTGTTTGAGCTGCATTTAACGGTCAAAACCCCTTTATATCTGGAACCTAGAAAATTATATGAATAGGTGGTTTTTAGAAAAGATTACATTTGGATATTAAAGTTGATCTTGATAATCACGGTGTGCTAATTCATTTTATATATTCGATATAAACGGAAGTAACCAGAAAGTTGACTTGTTTACTTGTTCTAGGTTGCCAGCTAAATATTTGGTGCTTTCCAGTCATTGACGTCCAAATCGGCTTAGTTTAATCTTCGATCATGTGAACCGATAAAACAGAAAATGTCGACACTTGAGAATATTTTGCCTATTAATCGTATACAAAATCTGATGAAAAACTCACTTTTACCTATAATTCATCCATTCTTGTGTTCTAATGGCTTCCTAGAACGTATACATAGCGAATAACTCCAGAAATAAGAAAATTCCCATTTTTCGGAATTTTCAGCTTTGAAGCTGAAATTTGTTTTTGCCTCCAGTCGGAGCGGTTGACGTTGACATGGTGGTTCGATAGCCTATTGTAGTGGCTTATAATCAACAGAGTCTCCGAACGACATTGTTTGTATAGCTGGAATTGAATACGGAAGTTTTTGAGAAAATTATAACACCTGAAAAATAAAAAAAGTTGAAATAAACGATTTTACGAAGCACTGCCGTAAAATAAGAAAACGTACAATATAATCTGAATCTACATTTTATTTCATCCATTCATGTGTTCTTATGGCTTCCTAGAATGCATACATAGCGAATAAATCCAGAAATGAGAAAAATCCCATTTTTCGGAATTTTCAACTTTGAAGCTGAAAAATTTTTTTGCCCCCCAGTCGGTGCGGTGGACATTGTCATGGTTCGATAGCCTATAGTAGTGACTAATATTCCACAGAGAATCCGAACGCCCTTTTTTGAATAGCTTGAAATAAGTACGAAAATAAATGAAAAAATCGAAAAACCGAAAATTCAAAAAAACGAAAATCTACGATTTTTTTGCAGAACTTGATCAAATATGAAAACTAACAAAATATTGAGGTTCTACATTTAAATTCAACTGTTCATGTGTCTTCTAGGCTTTCTGGAACGCACGCACAACGAGAAATTCGAGAAAATAGGAAAAATCAAATTTTTCGAAATTTCCATGTTTGGGGTTGCGATTTTTTTTGGCCCCCCAGTCAGTGGCATTGACACTGCTATCGATCGATAGCCTATGGTGGTGGCCTCTGTTTCAGAGAGTATCCGAACGCCCTTTTTTGATAGGCGAAAATAAAACATGAAAATGACTAAAAAAGTAGAAAATCGAAAAATCGTTTTTCTCGATTTTCTCAAAAATTGCTTGTTTCTACAAAAAAATTAGTCTCACCAATCGATTTCTCGCCTATTTTTACATATATATGGTGAATTTTATCTTGATAGGTGAACGTTTAATACATATTTTTTTGAAAAAACGATTTTTCCAATTTTCAAACCACACGTCGACCTCTTGTTACGTTTGACTTCATAACTCGAATTTTAGAACCGATCGAAAAAAACTATTTTTGGAGTTTTCTTATCCACATTATAGACTATCGATTTATGAAATAAAATTTTTTTTCGGAACGGACTTTGGTCGCGGGTTACATGGACGGCCTCTTAATCATAAACAGTTAAGAGTTACCTACTTTAATCATAAACAGTTAAGAGTTACCTACTTTAATCATAAACAGTTAAGAGTTACCTACTTTAATCATAAACAGTTAACAGTTACCTACTTTAATCATAAACAGTTAAGAGTTACCTAATTTAATCGTAAACATTTAAGAGTTACCTACTTTAATCATAAACAGTTAAGAGTTACCTACTTTAATCATAAACAGTTAAGAGTTACCTACTTTAATCATAAACAGTTAAGAGTTACCTACTTTAATCATAAACAGTTAAGAGTTACCTACTTTAATCATAAACAGTTAAGAGTTACCTACTTTAATCATAAACAGTTAACAGTTACCTACTTTAATCATAAACAGTTAAGAGTTACCTAATTTAATCGTAAACATTTAAGAGTTACCTACTTTAATCGTAAACAGTTAACAGTTACCTACTAAAATCGTAAAGAGTCGCCTGTTTTAATCGTAAACAACTTTCACGTATACCTGATTGATCCAGATTTTAAACTTTGCACTGTAGCGCAGTGTAAACGATTGCTACGCGGCAAGAGATGCTGCGACGTGAAAAAAACGGGTCATGTTGCCCGGATTTAAAAACTTTTCAGTTGCACTAAAAATCAGATTATTTCCTTAAAGACTTGAAGAAACTAACAAAAGGTTTTTCTCAATTTCACTGGATTCTTTCAACAGAAGTACAGCATAAGCTGAGCGTCAGTTGGGATTTGTTCACAATTCATTTCTTTGTAAAATTCAAATAGTTCATAATGATCAGTATATAAATATTATGTGTGAATGTGTGATTGTGGCAAAAAGGCTTGAAAAAAATAGAAAAACAGTAAATATGTATATACGTACAATTGATCAACAACTACAAGTAAAAGTTGGCCTACACGCGAGAAAATCAAGATTTTTTTCAATGGTAACACTCTAGTTTTAACAACAGAATTTTTTAAGAGATAAGGCCTTGCCAGATTCGGCGCGTTATGCATGCATCCACGTTTGCATACGTACATCCTCAGGCTAGTTCTGTGTTCAACAAGATTTTTGGTACAAAACGTATTACAAAGTGGAATAAATGAGTTTTTCCAAAAAAATTGGCTCCTCTGATTACTCTTAAATTGAATTTCAGATTGACTTTCACATTTGATTTGAGCGTTTTTTTCCTTCTTCAAAATTATTTGCTCATCCGCCGGTCAACCGCCGCTGAAACACTGAAACTTTAGCTTGTTAAATTAGGGTGCATTCCGCAAACCGTTAAACGCACCGACTCTGGCAAGGCCTATAGTTCCGAGCTTTGAGATTTCGCACAGTGAGTCAATCATGTTGTTTGGAAAAAAAGTTCTTGGTATCGCGTAATGTAAAGTCTGTAATTTTCGAAATGATCTATTTTGTAACTGAGCGATACAGCTTCTAGCCATCTAGGCGCTCATCCAGTTCATCCTTACGTATAAGTGCTTTAGATGTGCTCAAGGCTACGCAAAACAGACTACGCACCTATAATACGAGATGAGTCAATTATTTCATTCTTTACTCATTTTGCGCCATATCGCGAATCTCAACCAGATTTTTCACCCTACATACATAGGATAATTTAGTTCAGTTAGGAACCGCTTAGAAACATTTGTAAACATTTTTCTGCGTGCGATGCGAACACATGGCTCCAAATAAGTCAAGAATAAAACGCGCGGAATAACAACATGTTTCAGGGAAGTTGAGTGCAGCTTATTAACTGGCAGTATATGGCAGAGTACATACAGCAGTACAACATATGATCTGAACAAACCATGGATGCGGCGCGTGGCGCACTCCATGCAATCATTTGTCCAATGCGTGGCTCACGGCTTAGCTTTGTATGCACTCTAGAGATCCAGAAATGAGATCTAGTTTGAAAATCGAACTAACAAAGTTTATCTTTTGTGTTTTATGCAAAACTCACCTGGATTTGATGACCGGGGCTCATCTGTTACAAACCATAGTACTCTGACAGTGAGTGGTAAGCTGCGCATTGGATACAGTATGCATGGGTGCGGAATACGCCGCGCCCGTAATATGGCGTTAAATACAGTATTTATAGCAACGATACATATATACATATACAATTATTATTGTAATAGTATGCAGAGTAGGGTTGATCATAAGATATAGGCATAAATGAATAATAAAAAAATAACACAAAGAGGTCATGAGGAACAAGTTGAGAAATTGGTTATGACATTTTACAGAATATACAGCATTATTACAAGCGTGGGTTTTATTAGCGTTGTTTTCGCACCGGTGTTATAATATGTACACAGTTATTATAGGACATGTTGCAATTAAATTGTCGCAAATTTGCAACAAACCATTGTCGCAATTCAGATAAGACGCCACCGCATTTGGCGACATTGGCGAGGTAGGCAAATGAGTGCGTCGTTTTGTGCGACAGCGTAAATGTCGCGTTTGGTGGAACAATAAATTGTAGAACCACACGGTTGCTTCGTCGACAGGCAGTTTTCTATTGATGTGACATCAACGTTAATTTTTCAAAATTTCTTCAATAATTTAGCAATAATGTTACAATCTTGATGTGACGTACTTTGATTTGATGAACCGTGGTTCACAACATAACGTATGGGCGATTTCATTACATTATCTGGTGCGTTTTCCCCGTTGTTGACCATCATTAATTAATTGTACGGTCATTTAAATTGACATACATACAAATGTCGAGAGTTTGATCTAGTGGAACTGAACTAGTGTGCTTGAAATTGAGCATGTCGAACATGTCACAGTTCATGTCAACAGAATTGGAACGTTACATCTTTGTGTCGTAATGATTGACGATTGTTTTTTGTTATCACAAATGTCGTTGATGAATGTCGATAACAGATGTGGTGTTCACGCCTTTGTGGTGAATGCCATGGTTAGAATATGTCGATGGTGATGGCAGTATTTGCACGAGTGGTATTCCATACTGGACGTCGACTTCGATAACAAGTCGCCACCGGCGTTATACTCACAATCAATCTTGATCCACCGAAATCCGCTTATTTTGCGTGGAAAATGGCAGCAAACGTCAGAAAAGGAGCAAACTCTCTCAATGTCTTCAATAAATGTGGTGTCACGCCTGTGTGGTGAATGTGACGGTGTTATGTCGATGGTGATGGCAGTATTTGCACGAGTGGAATTCCATACTGGACGTGGACGTGGATAACGAATCACCACCGGCGTTGTACTCGCGATCGATCCATTGGATTCGGCGGATGTCACGTGGAATAAAATGGTACCAAATGTGGATGAACACCATCGGGGAAGAGAAGCTCGAATCGACCGTCCTTCCCCCGGCGATGTAACCGACCGTAGAGCTCGGAGACAAGCACCACCTGGAGTGAGTATAGTGACTTAGTGAGTGAGTGAGTGAGTGAGTGAGTGAGTGAGTGAGTGAGTGAGTGAGTGAGTGAGTGAGTGAGTGAGTGAGTGGGTGAGTGAGTGAGTGAGTGAGTGAGTGAGTGAGTGAGTGAGTGAGTGAGTAAGTGAGTGAGTGGATGAGTGAGTATGTGAGCGACTCAGTAAGTGGATTCGTCATGTAACCGACTTGTTCTGCGCCATCTCATACATATTCTGTAGGAAGCTTTGTCGTTCTTTCCAGATTTTGGTCAATTTTTCTTCTTTTGTGTCGATTTCGTGAGGACCCTCGATACTGTAGAATATCAATGCCCCGACCAGGGTATAGGCACACGTTAGCAGCACCAGACCCACGTGAGGTAGGATGAGTTTGGCGTACTGCAAGTTATCTAAGTTATTACGGTAGTTATGCAAGCTATCACGGTTGTAATAGCTGATGTTTCATTTTTAACATGCCATTATTTAATAGAAATAAATACTGGGCAGAATATGCGAAATCTGTGGAATAGAGTAATCCAAAAAGCAGAAAAATATCGTTTGGAATTGTAGTTCATTTGGATCGGTCATCTCATCAAGTAATTGTGAAACAAGCAATATAAGCCAAATATGAAACTTTCGACTCTCTTTTCAACTTCTTATTGGTGGTAGTCACATTTTTGTGAGAATAAGAAAAATTATTTTGGCCACTCAATCTGTCAATCTGTCAGCTTATCAGATCAATTAAGCAGTGCTTGAAGCCAGTGTTGAACAGTGATCACTAATATGATCTTTGCACACACTTACCGATTTTGACTGACAAGAAGGATTAGAAACTTTTTGAAATCAGCTTTATTTGTCAGTTAATGCTGTTTATGTTTAGTACAATAGTGAACTATCGAAAGGACCATTTTATTCATGTTTCAAAAACAGTACAAAGAAACGAATTTGGATTTGGGCTGACTCGTAAGACCAAAACTCATAATTACAATAGTAATGACAGCAATGACCGTCATTTATCTAACTATTCACTCACTCACTCACTCAATCACTCACTCACTCACTCACTCACTCACTCACTCACTCACTCACTCACTCACTCACTCACTCACTCACTCACTCACTCACTCACTCACTCACTCACTCACTCACTCACTCACTCACTCACTCACTCGCTCACTCACTCACTCACTCACTCGCTCACTCACTCACTCACTCACTCACTCACTCACTCACTCACTCACTCACTCACTCACTCACTCACTCACTCACTCACTCACTCACTCACTCACTCACTCACTCACTCACTCACTCACTCACTCACTCACTCACTCACTCACTCACTCACTCACTCACTCACTCACTCACTCACTCACGCACTCACCTTGACTAATTTCGGCTGCGACTCCTCGCTCTCATCGTCCATCGACATCTCATCATCGTCATCGTGCCTGAACAGGGAATCTCGTATAACACAAACCCAACAACTGGTCGGCAATTTCGAATCTGCCGAATAGTCGCGATTCGACGGACCAAGAGCGTATATTTGAGCTAGCAGCTCGGGACTGATTGTTGGTGGGTTGAATGCCATCGATTTGTCAACCGTGTTGTTCATTGGCGTCACCATTATTACTTTTAGTCTAGAAGATTCTAGACTATAGATTTCAGTGAATTCCTCCACTGATTTTAGTCCGCCTTTTTCATTCCAGTTAAATTGTCATGATTTGACGAACCAACCAACTCAGTCGGCATTTTTGTCGCCGCTTTTTACAGTAATTGAATTGAGGATATATCAGGTTCTGAATCAAGTTTTTTTTCAATCAATTTGCAACCGATTAAAGAGCGCAAGGAAATCACTGAAAACGGTCAAGATAAAAAATCTCTACCGAATCAAAGCTGATAGTAAATCACGGTAGTGCATACATCATGACACTGAATCCGAAATACACAAGTCATTCAAAGGATCTCAGTCATTATTTATGTGCCACGCGTCAGCCGACCACATAATAAGACACTCGCGGTCTGGGTAATGAGTACATAGAAAATGTACATACGTACGTCGTACCGCATCTAAGGTTTTATTTCACTCACTGTAGATTCTTTCATGTAAAGCCCATTAGTCTTTTCTGCAAGCGAAAATATTGTCCAAAACGTCTGGTAATGAAACATCAGACAATCATTGTTACTACGCACATCAATCATCATCACCGAATATTAAA
This sequence comes from Daptonema setosum, assembly GCA_964036265.1. Taxonomy (NCBI): domain Eukaryota; kingdom Metazoa; phylum Nematoda; class Chromadorea; order Monhysterida; family Xyalidae; genus Daptonema; species Daptonema setosum. The sequence goes on from OZ038442.1 coordinate 28,183,569, forward strand.
CGTTGTTAAACTATGGTGTCAACCGAGTTGAGTTGAAGCTAGTGATGTTTCATTATCAGACTTTGTGGTCAATGCTTTCGTTTGCAGATATGCAGATACGGGCTTTACAATCGGTGCAGCGGGTTATGTCTCGTAAAATTTTCGCCATATATACCCTCGAATCGAGTTTATTTCTGGAAATAAAAGGGATATGGTGATAAAAACTGGTGAGGAAGGGAAATATGTATATCATGGCGCAGCACCTTTTCGATCAGCATAAATAACGAAAAAATCGTTCATACACTTTTCATGAAACACCACATTTTTATAGCCGGTGTGTTTTATCACCAATTTTTGCCCGTGATATGTGTTCTCTACTATCTAAGGGACTGAAAATGTGCCGTACACAAGGGACCTCAATTCATATCCTCATCGATTCTTCCAGCATATTCCTATTATTTTAGGATGTGTATGGCAAAAGTTTTACAGCGGAATGTGTCGAGTTTTTTTAATCTATTTTGCGAGTAGTTGGTTGGATGATGGGTAATCAGTCGTCAGTATTCTTACCGCATGTCTCATTATTCGACGGAAATTAGCCAAATCAGATGTTTCTATCAAAGGCACAACAGCTGAATCCATGCCACATGATGTACTGGTTAGATTATGAGAAATTACTGAAATCTTGTAACTTTTTTGCAATGAGCATTTCCTTTAATATGAGCATTTGTTTTGAACTTCTCACCTCATCGTTTGTGTTCTAAGCAGCTTTCACCGTCTTTTGAAAAACTTGTCTATCCACTTTTAGGTAATTGCACTTGTTATTTTGTTACATCCTTCGGATGTGGGGGTAAAAACTACATTCGTTGATGACTTCTTTCAACGTACGTATGCAACATGCAGTGAAAGTGACTTGCTGTCCTCCATTTTCGGAGAGGTTGAATAAACTAACGGGCAATGGCATGAATCCAAGATCAACGTGTCAGGATACGTACGTATGTGTCTCAAGTCAGACTTTGAACCTAGGAGACTCAGTTTCTTAGGCTGGCGCCCTACGCACTAGACTATACAGGTGACATACTCAGGTATATAAAGGAATATTATTTATTTGTACTTTTTTAAATACTTAATTATTATCAAGTTCTTCCATTAATAACTGACCAACCTTCTCATGGCATGTTTGCTCATGTCCATCTCTTGCATGGACGTTAGTTGTTCGGCGGTGGAATAGTCCAGGGACGTATCACCCACGAATCCGCCCTTCTCGGAGATAGGCGTCCCGAGATCCACGTCCACATAGTTGATCTGCGACAGAGTGAGTGAGTGAGTGAGTGAGTGAGTGAGTGAGTGAGTGAGTGAGTGAGTGAGTGAGTGAGTGAGTGAGTGAGTGAGTGAGTGAGTGAGTGAGTGAGTGAGTGAGTGAGTGAGTGAGTGAGTGAGTGAGTGAGTGAGTGAGTGAGTGAGTGAGTGAGTGAGTGAGTGAGTGAGTGAGTGAGTGAGTGAGTGAGTGAGTGAGTGAGTGAGTGAGTGAGTGAGTGAGTGAGTGAGGGAGGGAGTGAGTGAGTGAGGCAGGGAGGGAGTGAGTGAGTGAGTGAGTGAGTGAGTGAGTGAGTGAGTGAGTGAGTGAGTGAGTGAGTTAGTGAAACACTCATTTTTGCCAATTCAGACTGTCTAAACATCAGATCAGTCAATCGAATAAAGCAACCATAAATTTAATCAGTCAAGCAGTCATATTTATTTACAATAATGACATCAGAGAATCATGAACAAGCTTTTATAAACATTTAGTCAATAATTCACTCAGTCATTCAGTCAAATGATCCGTTAGGCGGAAAATCGGCTTGTCAGTTAGTCAGTCAGTCAGCAGGTCAGTCAACCGGTCAGTCAGTCAACCAGTCAACCAGTCAGTCAATCAGTCAGTCAGTCAGTCAATCAGTCAGTCAGCTAGTAAGCCAGTCAGGCAGTCATGCAACCATGTGCACTGAATTTGCTGTAATGGTGTAGATATCAGGTCGCATATTGTTGTTGTTGCGCTGACACTGTCTTGTTGCGCTACTATACGAGTTGTTGTTATTATTGTTGTTGTTGTTGTTGTTATAATTGTTGTTGTTGTTTATTGTGGTGTTGCTGTTATTGTTGTTGTTATGAACGTTGTGATGATGAACGGATTGCTTGGGCATTGCAGCTTTTTCTCGTTGTGTATCCATCGTTAACATGCCAATGGCATCCGATTTACCAATGGGCAACACCATGGTTGTTGTTGTTGTTGTTGTTGTTGTTGTTGTTGTTGTTGTTGTTGTTGTTGTTGTTGTTGTTGTTGTTGTTGTTGTTGTTGTTGTTGTTGTTGTTGTTGTTGTCGTTGTTGTTTTTGCTGTTGATATTGTTGTTGTTGTTGTTGATATTGTTGTTGTTGTTGTTGTTGTTGTTGTTGTTGTTGATATTGTTGTTGTTGTTGTTGTTGTTGCGCTAGTGCTCACGGAGGCTGCCATAAGCGCCATTCACTGTTATTAATGACCCAAAGTTGCTCATATCGCATCTGAGCAGAGGAACTAATTACTATAATCCAACAAGTTCTAACAAGATTTTTTTACCGATATGAATACTCGATTGTAGTAATCTTGTAGTTCAACTCAATAATAATAGTATAACTCAACGTGAGTGACAAAACGGTTTCCTTGTCAAATCATGTTTTTTTTTCAGAACATCTTCATAATTTTTGAGAAGGATGAAAAACAATAAATTGACGGCAATCATGCTCTGTTCGGCAATAGCCACTTCATCAAATTTATATAAGTGCAACTCTGTTTTGAGACTGATAAGTGCCGTAACAGTTTTCTACTTGTTTCAGTTACTGAAACCGTTTGAGCGATTTTTTACAATATAAACTATAAACCTTATCAACCGTAACCTTGAATTATATTAGTAAAAGCTCATTCTCACGTATGAAATTAACTTAGTTTCGTGATTTGCGACTCTCGTTTTACACAGAAAAAACAGCTTTGTGAGACAGTAAAACATTTACACGGTTTCATGTCTGCACAAAAATACGGAAAAGTGAATCTTATGATTAATTTCGGGGAACCGATAGTTACAAGCACAGCCCATTGGTATGTACCAAAACGAACATCTCAGATACCAGTGTAAAGTAACCTTATAACCGAAACTTTTGCGATGCCGTCTAAAGGTTACATTAGAACCACAACTGTAGGTGAATTCCTTCGCGAGTTCGTCACACTTGCCAGAGACCCGTCGGAATCGGAGGTAACGTTTTTTGCGCCACATTTCTCGTTCCAGACTTGACCAAGTGTGATAACGGCAATGAAGAAGTTTTACCAACATAAATTTTGGATTTCGCATGAATAAACGGTAAGTATGTACCCAAAACAAAATCATACATACATAAATATATGCCAGTGAAAAGTTACATTATAACGGAAACTTCTGCGATACCATCGAAAAGTAACATTAAAACGGAAACTTTGTGAGTTCGTCACACTTGCCAAACAGTCGGAATCGGAGGTAACGTTTTTTTCTGCGACATTCTGGTTCCAGACTTGGCCAAGTGTGCCATGGACAACCAAGAATTTTACGAACTTGAATCATGTATTTCGCATTGATAAACGGTATGTAACTAAAACATACTTACATGAATTTACATATGCCAGTGGAAAGTAACATTATAACGGAAACTTCTGCGATACCATCGAAAAGTAACATTATAACGGCAACTTTAGGTGACTTCGTTCGTGAGTTCGTCACACTTGCCAAACAGTCAGAATCGGAGGTAATGTTTTTTCTACCATATTCTGGTTCCAGACTTGACCAAGCGTGCCATAGACATCGAAGAACTTTACGAACTTGAATCATGTATTTCGCATAGATAAACGGTATGTAACTAAAACATACATACTTACATGAATATACATATGCCAGTTGAGAGTTACAATAAAACCGCGATACCATCGAAAAGTAACATTATAACGACAACTTTAGGATACTTCCTTTGCGGGTTCGTCACACTTGCCAGAAACTCGCCGAAATCGGAGGTAACGTTTTTTTCAGCCACAATTTCGTTCCAGACTTGGCCAAGTGTGCCATCGACACACGGACGGTTATGACCATTGACGTGATGATACATACATATAAAAGGCGAGGTGCCGTGGCGGATGGATTGCATTACATCAGTTTATGCATCGGACACTCCCGCTGAGATCAATGATTCATTCACTCAAGTCTAGGAAGTCGAGATTTGAAATTTATATTTTCCCAAAGAGATAGATGTTACTGACCCATGACTCCATCCGATCCGCTGGCTAGGGGAAGAGGGGGAGAGGGGTACAGACGAAACGTATGGTTGCATATATCCACGGCACGAGTGGACGATGTGGACAGGAAATAATAGATTAAATCTTCATTTCCGCCTTTCAGTCGTGAAAAAAATGAAATGCTTTCTCCAACAACTCTACTAAAACAATACCAGACATTTTTCTCCCCTTTTTGAATAAATTCCTTTGTATTTCAACAATTTCTCATCCGCCCCGAACGATATATCCATGACGTTTTGTTTGGCCTTTCAACACTTGGCGCCATAAAATCCCCGCGTCCCATGGCGGGGGGTGTTGGGAGGGGGGACAGGGGGTCCTGATGGGGCAATGAGGTTCTTCGCACCAACATACGTACATATATATCATGAAACAGCTATCTGTGGGATTTTGGGGTGTGGAAGACGAACAAGTTGCTTCGGTGACTTCTACGTATGTACACACGGTTCCCGGATAGAGAATTCGGGGCGAGGGGAGAGGAGAGATATTGGGGAGGAGGGAAACAGGGAGTGGGGGGGGGGGGGGCGACAGGGGTACATAATTGAGGTTGGCGTTCATGACGCCATTTTTGTGAATGGCAAACGTGGATGTGGAGTCGGCAACCGACAGAATGCGTTATGGATATGGATGTGTCTGATGTTTATTCTGTTACCGTTTTTAGTTCCGGGTTGTTGCTGTTTTGTATATAACCGTTTTAAAATATCTTTGAAGCTGAAAGCTATCGAAGGTTGAAGAATAGGAGCTTTGGAGCAGATACCCGGTATTCCGAAGTTATAAGAGAACTCGGAATGGTCCCACTTATGAGTTCACTTGAATTCACTTGCTAAAAATCTGAACTTTGCATAGTAATTTCAGAAATTGTTGGAATATGTACACCTCAAAACATTACCAGTTCCTCTTTGCTGTCTGAATTCAGTAACTGTGCTGCTTTCTCGATTTGGGATAAGTTCCAACAACGGCAGCTATAAAAATCAACAAAACATTTAAACTCAACATACAAGCTATGTAATATGCAAAACAAAAACAATACGTAAACAGTCAACATGATAGTTATGAAAAAAAAACATTTTTATTTTTGCCTAAAGTAAGTACTGTACATCTATAGATAGACCATTATGTACTTTTTTACATACTTCGACGCCATTTAACCATATGGGCACTTAACAGCTTCGAGTGGAATCCTCCACTTGTATAAACAAATGACAATGCTAGCATTTTTTATCTGAAATCAGTCAGTACTAGTCCTGATTTATGTACTGCCAGATCAGGATAAGGACGACGGTGAAAAATAGGTTTCAGTGAGTGAGGAAACCAGGCACAGTGCTCTCAAATCTGAAGAGTTTACTCGCAATATAACATAACATTCTCAAATTCGTATTTTTAAGAACGTACGTACACGTATGCAATATGCAGTGAGTTAGCTCACACGTTCATGTAGTATTCATGGGTTTTTTCCTCGAAAATTATAAGAAAGGATTTATGAGAAATTTTTCAAAAAAAATCAAATTTAATCAGTTGTAATGCAATAATAGCATAATAGCAAAGAACGATACCAAGTCACAAATAGTGAAATAACGGTCAACCTATCTCTGGAACCAGGACCGTCGGCGAGCGAGGCCGGCGCCTGAACCACATGACGAGGAAATACTCTTTTTTCAAAAAGAGTTTTAAGAGTAACAAGAAACCTTAAATAGACTATAGCAGTGTTGGTCCAAACATCTGATTTCTTACGTCAGTCTCAGTCTCTTACGTTTTGGTCAGACACACGTCGGAGGTCAGTATTTTGTTCCGCGCCTTATCGCGTCCATTTTGACGTACTCGTCTGATTTCCTTGTCGAAACGAAATCGAATTTCAGAAATGATCAATCTTTTTTCAAACAAACCTAAACATATCACAGAAAAAACATATGGTTGGCGAACGGAATGCAACTTCCTTGAATGAACTTAAAAAATTGGTTGTCGCATGAACTCTACCGATGGAAAACGACGACTTCGAAGAGTATCACCTATCAACTGCCACACATAAACATGATTAAAACGTGAGGAAGAATTTCCGATGCCGCACATCTACAGACTTCTTGTGATTCGTTGAAATCACCAAAAATTGTATAATTCCTCAATTCTTCAGTTTTGGCGTATCTCTTCCGCCAATACGGCGTATCAGGGAATCGTACACGTCACTGTGTCAAGCCGTAGTCTTCGATTCGGGGGGGGGGGGGGGGGGCACCCTTTAGAGGTCCAAAGAGGGCACCCTTCTGGGGGTCTATGTGTTGGCATCGAATAGGTCTTGATACAGTACTAATAGACGTGTATACAGGGACACCAGGAATCACAGGCGGACGAGCTAATCCTCCAAAGGGAGGGGAATTTCGTCAAAAAGAGGAGAATTAGCGATTCCCAGTCCATTTTACCCATATCTCAGGAGATAAATTCTACGTTTTGAAAACGCCGTAAAGGGGGAATTCCCCTTTTTCGACCCCCTCTCGTCTGCTAGCGCCAGGAATCAATCTCGTTTGTATGTACGATTGGTACTGGTACATACATACGCCCAAATGGTGAAAAAAAACTGGAAGCCATGGAAGAGAATTCTGGTGTTCCGCACAATTTTTCCCATTATTCCCTCATTACTGAAATTAACCCCGGCACACTGATACCAGGTCAGAATGGTGTGGTTGTACAGACTTGAAACCACGTTGGATAAATATTGCAAATACCCTGTAATGGTATGTTTTCGAACATATAAGTAAGTCAAGAAAACAAACGTAAAGTTTGTTTGTTCGCAAGTCTACTGGTCAGGGCGCCAGCCTCGCAAACTGGTGGTCCCGAGTTCGAAACCTGGCTTGTTAGATACATATATCGATGGTTGATTTGTGGTTTGGGTCAGTGTAAATCAGGTAATTCAACCATTATCAGCACATCTTTCTAACATGGCACAAGTGTGTCTTGTGTACTTCCTCAGTAAACAAGTCCCAGTAAAGAAAGAAAACTGGGAAACTCCAGATAACTCACGGCGAATCGGGCAGAAAATCTTGAACAACATAACCGATTGATTCTAAACTCAGACATGCAGGGCTAACTGACTGGAATACGATGATTCTATGAACACTATGTCACACCACTACCATTAATGAATTCTGTAGCAGCCTCTCATTTCTGCTCGTAAAATTACCGAACCAAATGCTTACAAAATGATTATAAAAACACAATATTTTTTTCGGTTGGAAGTGATAACATGTTTTTGTGAGGTTTTAAAACGTTCAAAAAAATCTCACCCTTAGCGAAACCGTCATTGGGAAGAAAAAGAAAATAAATTCTTTCATGTTCGCTGTTTCCAGTGAAAAGTTTCCTCTTTACAGGTGACATCAAACAAAAACTAATGTAAATAAATAGAGTAGTAAGTTGCTATTAATGTAAATTCCTACAAACTAAAGTAGTCTAAGGAACAACTACTGTAAGATTCTGAATTCACTATCATGAAATGGCAGAGAAATCCGATTATTGTCAATGTCAGTGGCAGGTTTCGATGAGGAGACGGTTCTTGTTGATGACTTGGTGTGACAGTGCTGTCATATACAGACTCAGTGATTATAGCTAAATCAGGTACTTTTACAAAACTATTCTACTGAAATTTATTTTATAAGCATGCGTGAATAAGAATGATCATTATTAATACAAAGGCTTGATTACATGATAATTCATCCATCCACCTAACCACTCACTCACTCACTCACTCACTCACTCACTCACTCACTCACTCACTCACTCACTCACTCACTCACTCACTCACTCACTCACTCACTCACTCACTCACTCACTCACTCACTCACTCACTCACTCACTCACTCACTCACTCACTCACTCACTCACTCACTCACTCACTCACTCACTCACTCACTCACTCACTCACTCACTCACTCACTCACTCACTCACTCACCTTCTCAATATGGTTGGTCTGTGATCGTTGTAATAGTTCGTCCAGTTCCCAGTTATCGGGTCGCATGTTGATCTGGGCGCTGCGTCGTGCAGGCATCGCCACCGTCTGCAACGCTTCCTGCAATCCAAATGGTTTACAAAAAAGGGGTTATTTTATTTTATTTATCTTTTTATTTAACTTTTAGATGAGGTTTTCCATCAGTGAAACCGGAAATCGGTGGCAAACCAGAAATGTATTTGTAACGCGTCGGTAATCGGTAAAATTTCTGAGGTAAAATTGTTCACATCTAGTGAAAAGTAAAAAAACAATTCATATATAGGTGAAGATGGGATATATTGCAACAAACAATTTGAATTTGTCTGGTAAGTAAGTTCCCAAGCAGGATTTCCTTTTGGCGGGAATTTAAATTTTTTTCGGATTCTCAAAAGTTTTTGAGTCGGCGACCTCGGTTCACTTTAATTTAGAAACTTTTTCGAAATTTTTGTCTCAGATTCGAGTTCTCCATCAAATTTGGAGCCTACATGAATTTTTCGATCGTTGAAGTCAACCAATTTGAAAAATTTTAAAAGTTCTTCAAGAAACGGGAAGAAGAAAGCGAAAACCGCTGAAACCGTTAGGTACGAAGCTGAAAAAATTCATGCGGGCCTAAAATTTGATGGAGAACTCGAATCCGGAATGAAAATTTCAAAAAAATCACTAAAATAACGTGAATTGAAGTCGCCAACCCGAAAACTTTTTAGAATTAAAAAAAATTTGAATTCCCGCCAAAAAAAAATCCTGCCTGGCAACTTACTTACTGTGCAATATCGAAATCAACTGTTGCAATATATTCCATCTTCACCTATAGTTCAGAATTTTAATGATACATGTTGATTGTAAATTTATGCCTTATTAAACAACCTAACCTGTGTTATACGAAGTTTCACTAACAATCATTATGTATGGAAACAAAAATAATGATAAAAACTAAATTATAGCTGCATAACTGCGTTTAATGTGACTCATATAACAGTGATAAAACTGAACTAATGATCCAACGGTCTCCTAACTATCCATCGTCCATAAAAAATTCGAATATGTCAAAAACCGAATTCATGGTCATAATGACAAAAAGATAAATTTTTGGCATACGCGATGAGATGATTGATCGACTTGTTTTGGGTGATGCATGTAAAAAACGTTAATTTTCAATTGGAGGAATAAAAAACTATTTTAATCTTTCAATTAAATGGGAATGCTATTTATATATCTTACAGTCCGATGTAATATGTTGACCTTCTGACAGTTTTTAGTTTCCCGACATCTGTTTAGTCAGACTACGTATTTCAAGGCCTGAATACTTGAATGCAATCAGTTGGCTAGAAAACTACATAATGGTTCGTAATTACCACCTGAGGTACCTATGTTCATTATTTATTCACTGGAATCCTGAACTTGTTTCATGGATTCTGTGGAACATGTGCTACATAGACAATGGACCTGTGGTGTAGCGGTTAGCTCATCTATGTACTGAACGTAAAGTCGTGAATTCGATTCCTACCAGGATACTTGAATTTTTTTTGTTTCTTGGTAGGATTAGAATTCGTGTACTAATGTTAACATGACACACAAGTCGAGAAATATACCGTACTGAACGTGAAATGCACATGCGAAACACGCGTCAAAGTACCTGATTTATGATCGGTTTTGAAACGGCATTTAATTGATGATTGGCATATTTAGATATTTTCTTATTATGGTTGACTACGCTGAGTTTGCTCGGAGTTTATTTATAGTTTTTCCTGTGAACCTTTTTCCAACTCAACTAATTTCCACGAAATTTCTCTCTTTGCATGTGGACCGAAATACTACTGTAACGATAGGTCACTTGTGATTGGCGGGTTCGCAGAAGATACTGGAGTATATAAATTGGGTCTATAGTACTTAACTCAATTGAGAATGCATTCAATCACTTCAGAATCAATTCTGACTTGCAAATGCAATGCTAGTGATTTTCTCAGTGATTTGCAAGATTGGGTGGAAAATGCTACAAAAAGTCCAAACTTATATTCGTTCGGAATTTCGCATTAATTCTCATGATCAACTAAGAATTGTGTATGACGTTTATGATATATGAAAATAAGACAACATCACCGGGTGGTCCAACTTGCATGCCTTTTAATCAATTGATAATACTACAAAGATCTTCTAATAAGAAGAAAAAACGGGACAACAGTCAACCAGGGTGGTATGGAATCGCGTGATCTGCACAGGTTCGGATATTTTTAAATAACTCACTCACTCACTCACTCACTCACTCACTCACTCACTCACTCACTCACTCACTCACTCACTCACTCACTCACTCACTCACTCACTCACTCACTCAGTTACAAAGTGATCCTGGACACCAGATTATATGCCTGTCAGCTATACCACACTATAGCTTGGTCAGGATTTCTTGTCATTCATACTGATTTTTATGAACCCGTTATGTGCAAATAAACAATTACATACATATGTAGTTAAGCGCAATGTTCAAATGTGAAAAACTATCGGAAAGTCCTCGGAAAGTTTATAAATCGCGCCAAAAGCTGTTATTGATATTAAATTAAGCGCCTAAACTTCTCAGAGTACCATTAAAGCCTGATGGGATATACAGGGTGGGCCAAAAAAAACCACACAACTTTGAAGGTTAATACGAATCAGATTGATTAACGGTATGCGTAATTTTGATCAGTATATATTTGAAATTTTCTAACTCTAATTTTATACAAAAATTTCAATGCAATCAGAACTTAAGCAACAGTTTCTTAAAAATACCATTTTTAAAACCGAGCGGGAGTTTTCATACATACAGGTTACAATAGATGTGTGTTAATGTTTTATATGGCTCAGACGAACTGTTCTGATTTCTTTAGTGTTATTCAGTTAAAACCAAGTTATTCAATCTGTTTATAACAATATTTTTACTAACTCAGTCTGTTTTTTACATGAAAATTAGCATTCATTATTAAAAAGGCTGTTGAGCGTTGAGGTCCGAAAGTCCATATTGAGCATGTCATCAACTTTAATAAATTTTCTATGTGTCACAAACATTGTGTCTTAAATTTATGTGTAATTTCTATCCTCTTAGTTTTTTTATTTATTAATTTATTACTGAAAAAATGAAATTGTATGGGTTCTCAGCAGAAAAACAGCAACTTTTCGGTAAAATTTCGATATCTTTTCGAAAAATGTCAATTTATCCATAATAACTATATGAATAAAAGTCAAAGATATACCAGTTAAAATGATGCAAACCGCAGTTCAATCCGATTCTTATTCACTGAGATATTACCCTCCAAAGTTGTGTGGTTTTTATTGGCCCACCCTGTATGTACACGCAATACATAGTATGAAAAGCACAGAGAAAAAAATGCGTGCATTCAAACTCAGTCTGCTGCTCATTTGAGAATGATATATAATGTTGTGCCGCAGCGTTGTGAGCCGCTGAGACCTTTTAAAAAACGCTTTATTCATCAAAACGTTCACACAACCATTTGAATCACCGCAAAAACTCGATATCAAAAATGTGTTCGACTAAATGTTCCATCCAAGATGTCCGCTTTATCAAGTCTTTTCCATGCTGGCACACCTCCATTGAATGTGCCCGCTTGAACAGCATCCCTAAACTGAATTATAGGCATATTATTTTGAATAGATCGGTGTTCCTCCAATGAAGAGACACGTGTCGCACTTTATTCTTGTGGTGACATCTTTGATAGGACTGATGGTAAATAGTCGCTGCATGCACATCAAAGTTCAAACGAGCAAAACGCAACAGTTAACTCCAACTGCAATTCGGGATAAACACTCAAATAACATTGTAATAGTTTTTCGGCAGCAGTGTACCCAAAATCGCTAAACAAAACGTCAATATGAATAGCAAAAGAATTGTAGACACTGGTCAGTACCGATCACATATGAGATCGGTTAACACTTGACTACGATGTCTTTTGTCTCGTTTTTTTTCACCGATTCACAACATTGTGATGCAGGTGTAAGAATTGAAGCAATTGCGACTAAATTCCTGTTCTAAATACAGACCCTATTTCCTTATAAACTTGACATTCTACGATGTGATTTTATGACTGAGGATCCACTCCACGTTTCAACAAGTTACTATATTTCGCAGCATTCTGTAACATTTGTTGTGACAAACATTTTATAACGGAATGTTCTGACACTTGAACGTATGTCCCCATAATGTTGACATTCAGAAGTGTGACACAAATTTCAATAGTCAGATTAGTGACCTATTGTCCAAAGGTTCAACGATGAGACAAAATCCAGAAGTCATCATTCAACATTCTAACAAATGACCTCATTTGTGCTCTTAATAACCTGGATAATTTTACAAGTGACCTTATGTCCGATGACCGATCGCCGGCGACTGCGACTGGCTGACGGCGACATGCCGCTGTGGCCGGCCGATCCGTGATGCGATATGTTGCGATATGTGGACGCACTGCGCAACAGTTGCTGCGATTCGCGACGTTGCTGGTGTCGTGGCGGGCCCAACATTTGGAACATTTCGCGAAAGTTCGAGAACATGTCGTAGATTGGAGAGTCCAGTTGGGAGGACGCCGACAGTGAGGACGGGAAACGGACGGGTTGTCGGGTGGACGGGGGCCGCCGTATACGATATTTCACCATTGCTGTTGTTGTTGTTGTTGTTGTTGTTGTTGTTGTTGTTGTTGTTGTTGTTGTTGTTGTTGTTGTTGCTGTTGTTGTTGTTGTTGTTTTTGTTGTTGTTGTTGTTGTTGTTGTTATTGTTGCTGTTACTGCTGCTGTTGTTGTTGTTGTTGTTGTTGTTGTTGTTGTTGTTGTTGTTGTTGTTGTTGTTGTTGTTGTTGTTGTTGTTGTTGTTGTTGTTGTTGTTGTTGTTGTTGTTGTTGTTGTTGTTGTTGTTGTTGTTGTTGTTGTTGTTGTTGTTGTTGTTGTTGTTTTTTGTTGTTGTTGTTGTTGTTGTTGTTGTTGTTGCCGTTGTTGTTGTTGTTGTTGTTGTTATAAACGGCTCATTCGACAAGTACCACCATATGTTAAGGTGAACCTGTACAGTGGACTATAATTGTACCACTCAGTCATCATTATTGCAATGGTTGACTGACTGACTGACTGTGTTCTGTGTATTAGCGGAATGACAATCTAAAGTAACCTGGAGCAACTATTTGTAGGTACTGTATAACAGTTATACTGGTATTTAAGTGTTAAATGCCAACATACATTCCACATTAATAAAAATTTAACTCAGTAAATATTGCATAGATTAGCATAATTGGATCAGGAAAATGTACCAAGCATTCGAACATGACACATATTATATAAATCCGAAATTCGATATCACTTTATGTTGCATTTTGTCGACAAAATGTTCCCACATTATATGTAACCAGCTTAATATCATAACATGATGGATTGTATTTCAACAAAATGCCTCCTAGTGTTAGTGAAATATGAAACTGATGTTTGCTGTTTTTTGGTGTAATTTGGGTTAAACCTATTTTTTGCATAATAACATAACCAGAGAAATACTGAGCGTTACTAGAAGCATTAAAGTAAATCTTGACCAGGGTATCTTGTTACTGTATTTCATTTCCCTGAATCCTTTACCAAGTATAGTCGAATCATGAATCCTTTACCAAGTATAGTCGAATCATGAATCCTTTACCGAGTATTTAATGTACTAGACGCAACGTTCGAATGTTAATGAAGTATCATGTGAAAGTTTTTTGAATTAAGAATGCGCGCCAAAAGAAAATTAGCGTTCCAAATACTGTTCAGAAAAGCAAGACACTCTGGATAGGCAACTTAGCAGTATTCAACGGTCAGGGGTAAAGAAGGTCAACTAACCGAAGAGTTTCAATTTGAGAATATTTGTAATTAGAATTCAAATTTACCTCTTCAAACTTTCTCGAAAAAAATATACTTCCGACAACTACATCATAACACGTGTCTGTCATCAGTCAGTCAGTCATGATGTTACTCCATGGGTTCGTCGGTCTGTCACTTTATACATGTACAGTCAACCATCAAAATCTCGGTGCGTCAGTCAGTCAGTCAGTCAGTCAGTCACTTGTATGTCATTGCACTGTTGTTTTATCGTATCAAAGTACAGAGCGCTCCTCATCTTTTCCGATGCCACAACCAACAACTTTTTGAAGGGGGGGGGGGGGGCGCTGGGATGTCCTGATTTTAGGTGCCCGACAGACCGTAAGGGGACGATCGTAAGCATCGGATGGTACATCTGAATAAGCAGACTCTGCCCGTGCCGTGAAGGGTTTCCTGATTCGTGGCCTAAAACGGAGGATGTGTAGTTTTATGAGGAAGAAAAAATCGTCACCACCATTGCTAGGCGGACTTGATGGCGTGGTTGTGGTTGTTGTTGTTGTTGTTGTTGTTGTTGTTGTTGTTGTTGTTGTTGTTGTTGTCGTTGTTGTTGTTGTTGTTGTTGTTGTTGTTGTTGTTGTTGTTGTTGTTGTTGTTGTTGTTGTTGTTGGTGTTGTTGCTGTTCTTGTTGTTGTTGTTTTTATTGTTGTTGTTGTTGTTGTTGTTGTTGCATAATACATAATCATCTTGTCACACCCGTAGAAGTACTCTAGTGAAAATGTTTGTGACAAGTTTCATCTCCAGATTCCAAACAAAAAACGTACGTACTTTTGAAAGTACAAGGTATGTACATTCAGGTTCAGTTGTGGGAAAAACTTATAATTTCGTTCCAAGACCAGTGTGAATGGGAAAGTGATGTGAAAGTTGGTATATAAAATGGGATCGACCTTTTCTACACCCCGTTATTCGACTATCGTCATCTGCGGTAACCGCATTTGCGCACATTTCAACGTCCGTTTTTGGATGTGGTTGGCACGCGCTGGCATGCAACATCGGTGGTCTCAATGAAACTCGTGTGGGTTTCGCAATTCAAACTTCAGTGAAGTAAAAAACTTTGTTTTTAACGATATTTTGGCCTTTTTGTTAGGTTTTGTGAAGTTTTGGTTTCAAAATTTTCGTTGAAATTTCAGCGATCGAACAAAACAAAACACTGCAAGAACACCAATAATGCGGCTTTTTACGCTTCCCTTGTCCAGTGGTTAAAGGCGCCGGCCTCGGCAACCGACGGTCCTGGTTCGAGCCCCGGGTTGACACCCAGCGCATTCAAGAACTTTGTTGATGATCAGTGATTGTCATTTGTATATGATGACACATATTGTAACTTGGTATCCAACTTTACTATTATGATTTGAATAAACTTGAGTTTGAGTTTGAATGCCAGCCCCTCGTCAATCATCGCCAACCAAAAGTTGAATCGCTTTCGTGATTCGCACTCACTATCACTAGCGGACGAGAAGGGGAGGGAAAAATCCCCTCTTTTTGGCAGTTTCAAAAACTAGAGTTTGTTCTTTAAGGTGTAGGTAAAATTGCCTTAAAACCGCCCATTCGCCCCTCTTTGACGAAGTTCCCCTTTGAAGGCGTGGCTCGTCCGCCCATGTTCGTACTCGAAATTCCAATAACACTCACACTATAATCGTTATTCGTGAATAATGGATAACTTACATTTGACGTATTCTCACGCGGGAATAGGTGGATAGAACACGAGTTATTTCACTATATTTGTGATTTGGTAAACAACTTTGCTATTCTGGCATACATAACAACTGAACGAATTTGAATTTCAATTTTTTGAATGGACTGGTTTATTCCGTTGTTTGGTTAGAGGGAAAGACTTTGCGTGGTGTCTTACGTCAGTAGACATAGAATACATATTTCTATGCAACTGTTTCTATTTGGACGTGAAACTACTGTCGGGCGAGGCTACATATCCTCCCAAGATGGGGAAACTTTCCCAAAGACAGGGGAAGTAGGAAATTTGCTACCATTTACCCTTGTTTCCAAAAATATAATGCAACTTTTTTGGAATCGTCTAATAGGGGAGATTCCGTCTCTTACTTCCTCCTTCATCCGCTAGCGCGCGGAACAGAATGGATGTCTATCAATAAGATTTTGGCCACGTTGATACGAGATACAGATCCTCACAGGAAAAGATGCATACAAACAGTCGGTCGTAGTAAAACGTAGCCAAAGACAATGGCAAATAAAAAACACATGGTGGCATAAAAGTAAAAAAAACTCGTAGTTTTGTCGAATGGATGAACATATGACACAATACGGGCACAACATGAAAAAATGTTTTGAACCTCAATCAAATAACCATGGTTTTCAGAACCAAAAGTCTCAACTGACAGGAAAATACATTTTTCAGTGAGACAATAGAAACCCAAATTTACTATTTGCATATTACATATATGTAGTAAACCCTAACATCATGATGCACACAATATCTAAATTTAATTAAATCAGAAACATTTTATAAAAGATCCGAACTCGCCTAGTCAGATATGCATACTATAATCTTAACCACTACGCTAACCAACCTGGTGTAGTAGAGCGGCTGGACTAGTGGATACATCGGTGTGTAGACTGCTGATGGCTATCGTATCATTGGATGTTGTAGAACACGTTACCGTATTCGATTTACATGACATTTTCAGTATATATGATATTTATATAAAAAACTATTATTGATATACCAGATTATATAGCACTTAAAAACATTTTATAAAACAACTCTGAAACTTGGTCGCAATCTCTCTATAGACTTTCCCGAATTTCGTGAACCAACCAGAAGAGAGCTGAGTGACATGAGAAACATAAACATTATAGCTTGATCCGGGTTTCTTGTTATCAAAAATAAAGTTTGCAGGTCGGTTACGCACGTATGCAATGTATTAAGCGCAATTTTCGAATGTCTTCCAAACGTTAAGTGAAAAAGTATTAATTCCTCGAATATTTGAAAGCGCGCCAAAAACGAATTTGAATTCAAACTGTGCGCCAAAGAGCTTTTGACTGACAAGAAACCCTGGATAGGCTATAGAGGTAAATTTTAATTGTTATGAAATAGAATGAAGATGCGCGAAACTGTGGGAAAAAACATAATTTCTTTAAACGGCTTTCGATGTTATCAGGAAAAAATACTTTTGCCCGTAGTATGTTTCAAATATGTGTTCACTGGAAAATTACAGAATGATAATTTTTGCTTGTGAGTTGTGAGATGTCCCGAAAAATGTTCCCTGGAAAGTTACGAATCGGATCTGGCAACAAAGTAAGTACCAAACATGGCGGTCATAACCAGCTTACTCGACACAACCAAGCATCTTCGGTTAACATTGAATTGATCTTGAACAATGTTTTGAAGTTTCTTCCTAATTAGTCATGACATGAAAAAATTTTAACCCAAAAGTTGTGAGATGATTATCATTCAGGATATTTTATTCGAAACTCACGAATCGGATCTGGCAACAAAGTAAGTACCAAACATACGAGCCTTGGTAAGTACGAACAGAATGGCGGTCATAATCACCTCACTCGGCACCACTAAGCATCTTCGGTTCTTTAGGGAATGCTTGATTGCGAGATAAAGCCGACACTGAATTGCTTGTTTCAGATTCGGGGCCAGTGCCGTGAATATTCGACGTCAGAGGGAACCACTGGCAGACGAGCCAAACCTCGAAACGGAGGGGAATTTCTTTAAAGATGGGGAATTGGCAGTTATATGGTCATTTTATTCACATCTTAAGGACCGAATTCAGGTTTTTGAGAAATCTAAAGGAGGGGAATTCCACTTTTCCCTCCCCTTCTCGTCCGCTAGTGAAGGGAACGTCATGACGAAATGAAGTAGACCAAAAACGAATGTTGGATTCCTTTCTTTGTGGCATTTTGAGTAACAATATATTTTAAGAGAAATTTATAAGAAATAAAGATTTATAATAAAAGTAGACATATAGTGCCAAAGTTACATACTGGATAAGAAAAATTTGCTGAGATAATGAAAGACAAAGTTGTGTAGTTCTCCCTTCTTATTCCATGTTTTCAGTTTACAACAAAAAAGCACTTACAGACCGGGAGAGAAAATCTGCTTATGTTAAACACCTGTTCCGAGAAACGATTTTTTCATCTACATTCTACTTTTCCTTGGAAAATGTGTTTCGTACATGTACGTGGGGTTGGTTAGGACTCAGGGTATCAACAATGTGTCTGTAACTATAACTGTAACAGTAACTGTAACTGTAACAGCTAGACATTACATATTCAATTCAAATGTGTATCTACATTGGTCAAGTGCCATGTGAAAGAAGATGAATCTTTTTTTTTGAAAAATCGAAATAACGCTAAAATAAAGAACAAAAAACCTTATTTTCCGGTAAAGCCTACTCGATGACTGATTTTCCTAAAAAAACCGAAAGTTTCTCAGATTTCAATTCCGTGCCCATAACAAACACTCGCAAAGCTGAAATGCCAATCGGCCAATGAAAATACGGTCATAAACCAACCGCAGTAGTAGAACGATTCGGCACACTAGCGGACGAGAAGGGGTGGGAAAAGGGGAATTCCCCCCTCTTTGACGGTTTCAAAAACATGAATTTGTTCCCTGAGGTGTAGGTGAAATGGCCTAAAAATTGAAGATTCCCTCCTCTTTGACGAAATTCCCCTCCCTTTGGTGGTTTGATTCGTCCGGTAGTGATTCGGCAGCACAAGCGGAGGAGAATAATGTTCAATGGAAATGGGGGATTTCTTGGGAAAATGACTTTTGTATTTCTGATCGAATTTTCACAAATGCGCGATTTTTTTATTATTCAAAATTTTCCCAAAGACAGCGATTTTCCTACTTTTTAACGATATCTTGCACGCTGGAGGCTGTAAGATTGGCATTCATTTTTTACGCACTTGTTGCGATGTAGGAGTGATGGCAAGTGACCGCCCGAAGCCGTTTGATTCACGTTTCATCAGCTGTTTATATAATTCGTATTATGATTGAATTGGATGTTGCTTGAAGTATAAAGAAGAAACAGAACACAAACAATACTTGACTGAAATTTACTGATAATGAATCAGTAACTCATATGAAATTGAGAATAGTGATTGTGTTGTCGAAATTAGGGAAAAAATCGTTTTCGATCAAAAAATAGTTTTTGGCGCTCCGGCAAAAATTAAGTGATAATAATAAATTCTAGAAAAAGGTCGCTCGGAAAAAAATAGAAGAATACAATGAACGAACTATTCTAGATTCTGTAAACACACATGGTTTTTACATTAGTAAAACATAACTCCAGACCCTCCAGGGCTTGTTTATTGAAATCATTTGTAGAATATGTATTGAAATGGTTACATTTAGAGGTCATATCCCAAAATACTTTGAAAAGGTTGCTTCAACTTTATCCTAATAAGTGGATAGCTCATTGAAAAGACCAGCAAAAAGTATGTAATGAAATTGCTAAGGGCCAGAAAGAAAAAAAATAATACCACTCATATTCTCAGACTGCTGCTGTGAAATCGAAAATAGCAACAACAATAGCAATATTTAACACATAAATAGGAGATATTTATTGCTTATATTAAATGACAATATTCCGGCAGATAAATATTTCATAAAGATACTTCACACAAAATCGATTAAAAGTGAAAAAAATTCTTTTAAAAATTACTTTTTCATAGAGATACTTCAATCGATTAACCATAAAAAAATTTAAATATAAAAAAATATAAAAATATAAAATATAAAAAATAAAATAAATATAATAATATAAAAAAAAACTTACCCGTTTGCTGCTGCGGAGTCGTGACGTCCGGAATGAGGGCAACTCGGGCAGGTTGTCCCGCGCCTCGTCGGGCCCGATGAGTGGTGACAGCTGGTCCTCATCGTCTGCGTTGCCTATTCGCTCGTAGAACGACATGTCTGTGGGATCTGAAAATAAAGTGTCTGTCTATCTGTCTGTCTGACTGTCTGTCTGTCTGTCTGTCTGTCTGTCAGTCAGTCAGTCAGTAAGTGAGCTGAGTGTAAGCGTAATAATAAAAAAATTATATAGTATACTGATAAAATTTTTTGTAATTTTAGCATAGCAAGAATTTAGATGGTTCACCGGTTAAAACAGGAAGTTACCTATGTAGGGTCTGTTATCCGTCATTTAAGCAAACAGTTACATGCATGCATAGTTACTTTACAAACGATACCAGCTACATGGTGCATATTTTCATGATTTCCCAGGAATGTAATTCATGTTCATTGTAAATTTGAAAAAAATCGACGGAGTGAGTGAGTGAATGAGTGAGTTAGTAAGTTAGTTAGTGAGTGAGTGAGTGAGTGAGTGAGTGAGTGAGTGAGTGAGTGAGTTGAGTGAGTGAGTGAGTGAGTGAGTGAGTGAGTGAGTGAGTGAGTGAGTGAGTGAGTGAGTGAGTGAGTGAGTGAGTGAGTGAGTGAGTGAGTGAGTGAGTGAGTGAGTGAGTGAGTGAGTGAGTGAGTGAGTGAGTGAGTGAGTAAGTAAATGAGTGAGTGAGTGAGTCAGTGAGTGAATGAGTGAGTGAGTGAGTGAGTGAGTGAGTGAGTGAGTGAGTGAGTGAGTGAGTGAGGGAGTAAACACACAAACTCCACGATCGGGGTCGTGGCCTCTTGGCAAAGGTCACCTTCCGTCGTCGTTTCGGACGCAGCATGGATGCGGATCTTTCCATGGTTAATTTATGTCTGAGTACTTCATACGTAAATTGCTTATTATACTATATTATTTTATATTTACCTAATAATTTATACTGATCAGCATATTTTTGACGGTAGAAAATTTTATGTTACATAGCATTTTCTATTGACTGGGAGATGGAGTGTAGCAGTTAAAAAAATGTCTGACTTTCGAAATCGGTAGACGCACAGACGAAAATACTTTGAGTTCTACTCTACTTGAGACGCTCTACTTGAGCAATCAGAGCACTCAAGTTATGTACTTCACTTAAAGCGCCTAAAAATTCAAGACGCTCTGATCAGTCTGAAACTACCCAGCATGGGTGCGGAAATTTGGTTCTTCTCACTCACACAAACACAACTTATGTATCTCACCAAATGCGTAAAAATTATGAAAAGTATAAAACAAAAACTGACCGAAAGCGCCTAGCACATCGGTTTCCTGGGTGCTGCTCCGAGATACGGACGGCAAATCCAATGGTTCAGTGGGCTTGAACTTCTGCTGTTGCCGATTCTGCGTGCCACGGTAGCCGCGTCGCCGATTCGCTGACGTGGACCGACGTCGTTTGCCCGCCGAGTTGTTACGTCCGATCGATGTTGATCCGCCACTGTTAGAGGCGTGCAGCGGGGTCTGAATTATTGAGTGGAATGAGTGGTGGATAAGAAATTTCGGAGTAAAGGAATATAAAAAGGGGTTACAACAAAAAGTTCAATTGGCTCAATTAGCTGTCCCCAGCTATAAGCATCTTCTGCTGCTGATAAATACAGTTGTAGTATGTACACTTCGAGATCTATGTTCACCAAAAGTTATCATGGCTCAGAAAACCCAACTTTCTTCTCATAGTTGTAAATAAGCACAAATTCAAATGCATGCGATTTTCGGGTCATTGTAGGTTTTTATGCGCGTACCGAAATTATTTTAACAGATGCCTGAGCATGATGAGTTTCCAGAGCAGCCTAGTCTGCGTCGGCACAATCTCATATGATACACTTTTTCCAGACTCAAACTCACCTGACCGGACTACAAGGTTCAGACTGCGTGTAGGGTAGTTGATTCGTTTTTTTGACGGTCTCATCCATCTGTGCTGCGCTTGCAAATTTCATACAAAATAAAAGCTTCTAGAGTCAAATTGGCAGGTTTTGTATTTAGAGAAAGAGCAAGCTACACGTATCTTATCGTACGTATATCGCATTCATCGGATTCAGACTATTTCGGAAACATTTCTTGCACAACCTTTCTCTCACGCCCAAACACTGTGCACGTTTTTTACCGTTAGGGTGGCGACCATATTTCACCCTAATTTATACCACCTCATTCGGCATGATTGAGTTGGCTCCTCGGTCAATGAAGTCACAGCGGACGAGAAGGGGTGGGAAAAGTGGAATTCCCCCTCTTTGGTGGTTCAAAAAATTCAAGATTGTTCCTTAAGGTATAGGTATGTATTTCTGCCAATTCCTCCTCTTTGATAGAATTTCCCCTCTCTTTGAAGGTTTGGCTCGTCCGCCAATATGATTTAAGCGCATCCTTATTTCATAAGAACCTGTATTTTGATGGCAGAAAATTGTGATTACAAGTGAGGAGAAGGTTTACAAAAAATACGCCAGAAAATGAGTTTTAATCAAACAAACTTTTATGCAGCACCAGTAGCGTTTACGCATGCAATGCAAATACAATGAACCCTTTGGGTTTGTTTAATATGTATGTTCTCATATACAATAGACCATCCAAAGTGATTGACACATGTGCCAAAATCCTGGCTGATGCGCCAGATATCAAACACTGTCATAGCAGTGTACGAGTTCGACGGGTTCATGAACTGGGGATGCTGAAACATCTACATACATATATGATTCAATGATCCTACTCCCATTGAAATGGAGTAACCACAGTAACAGTAAGGAAGAAATCGAATTCCTCCCGTAGGACGGATGAAGCATTCTCGTGGGAACACACCTGTCCCGGTTGTGGGCGCACGCGCACAGTCTGATTCCTGCACGCACACAGTCCGTACATCCACAGTACCATACGCGCACAGTACCATACGTTCACAATCTCTCCCTCTGGACTGTGCGCGTGCACTCACATCTGGGACAGGTGTGCGAAGAATACTCTGTCAAAAAGTTTTGGTGGCTTCTGAATCACCCAAGAAATACTCGCATTTCCCCGTTTGAAATTTACCCGCGATTCGATGGTCTGGAAAACACCATCCAAACTTCGAAAACTGGTCGTGAGCAGGCACGGAGTTCCTTTGGTGATCAGGCGAGTTTCTCCAAATATTGAAACATCAGCATCTGGCTGTACTGGTGGTTGCGGTGGACTAGTATCTGTGATAAATTCAAACAGCGACAATCGTCTTCGCTTGCTGCTGTTGTTGTTGTTGTTTTTGTTGGTGTTGTTGTTGTTGTTTATGTTGTTGATGCGGCTGTTGTCGTTTTTGTTGTTGACTCTCTTAAAGGCCATCGCATGCCCGTTTTGTTGATTGTCAGTAACCAGGCCATTTTTGCGTTTCATGGAATGGTTGATGTTGTTGTTGTTGTTGTTGCTATGTTTGTTGTTATCGCTTTTGTTGTTGTAGCCACTGTTATCATGACTCAGTTTATGACAACGCATACTGCTGTTACTCGACTTTTGCGAGCCGCCACGCCCATTGTCAGAATTAAAATGTAAACCTGATTTAACAGGCGATTTCAACCAGGGACACAGGTCCCTCAGAGAATTTTGCAGTTCACGGGAAGACTGGTGCATTTTATGGAATCTTGAATAGTTTATACTTTCATTTGAGAGTCTATACAAGATCATGACTGCATATATCAATGACTAACAGAGTGACTGAACGACTAACTGACTAAGAGACTGAGGGTCTCACTGCTGACTGTCGTACTGATTGAATGAATGACTGACTGACTGACTGACTGACTGACTGACTGACGGACTGACTGACTGACTGACTGACTGACTGACTGACTGACTGACTGACTGACTGACTGACTGACTGACTGACTGACTGACTGTCTGACTAACCGACTGACTTACTGACTGACTGACTGACCGACTGACTGACTGCCTTACTGACTGACCTACTGAATGACTGACTGCCTGACTGACTGACTGACTGACTGACTGAATGACTGACTCACTGACTGACTAACTGACTGACTAACATGTGTAGGTGATTGTTGTCTTCTGGCAACGGGTAAGTTCGCCAGCATGGCAATATTTTTCGCCCACTGCGAGTGGGGTTGACGAAGTGCGAACATTTTTGTTTGTCTATTAAAAACTCTTGTTAATTTTTCTAATGATTATTATTTTTATTTTATTTTTAAATAACTAAACGTAATATCAAGGTTTGTATAGAAACACCATTTCGTGTACAATCGATCAGTGGAAAAACCTACATAAATGCTTGGAGTTATCAATATAGTCTTGATAAGAAAAAACATTGTTAATTTTTTTTGTTGTTTCAAATGGTCAATCAGCTGATTTTTCCATGCTTTGTAAAAGTTTTTCATATATTATACGAGGAAACAATGGGACAATCAACTCAACTGGCAGTTACTGTTTTACTATGCATCTTCGAAATTATCGAGTATCCCGAGGGAATCTAAACTGGTCGTCGTAATGATCGACTGACTGAAAGATTTTAAAGATGTTTGTTGACTTCTTTCCAATTTCTAGCAACCTAGTTTTCAGTTCGAAGTCATTGCTTGGTTTTGCCGTCCTTCAAAGGAAAAGTAAGGTTTAATGAGGTGTAACAAAAGCCTTTTTTTTAGCTTTTTGTCATTCAAACTGTTGCAGAGTGTATTTTGAGAGCATGGATTAGGAGGATGAGAGCATTTTTCTGCCAGATACGTCTGCAATGTATACATCTGCAACACATCATCTTTTCTTGGCAATGTTCGAACACTGGTAGACAGTACGTACATACATACGTGTATACAGTATGTACGTTTGTACTCCCACGAATTGAAATGAAAACAATGAGGGCCAGATATTGTTCTACGTTTGAGAAACGCCAAATGCAGATTCTATCTGATCCATGAATTTAGAAACATCCGCTGAATTTTGTTTCATTATTGTATCATGAAATCCGAACCTCAAAAATTTTTAAATCATTTTCTTACTTTAGAATAGACACAAAACCGATCCGAAAATCATGTTTGCGATGGTTAAGCTTGTCTGCTCTGGTGGTGCCGCCAACCAAAAGTGAGGTTCGATGATGTTTCGATACCACCCGACTTCATGTTAGGATGGTATCGTGCGAAACGAACCATGAGATTGTGTTATGATGTGCCGTGCTTGTTTCATGAAGGGTACATAAACCATCCTAGATCCCAGTCAGAGGTGGGCCGGGCATATGTACAAACATAAACCCCGTATGTTGTTTCTGGAAACCTAAAAAATTGCCTAAAACATCTGATTATGAAACCTCACAAGTCTCAACTCAACTCTGTTGACACCATAGATTAACACAGTATGGCATGGGGTGATGATGATTGATGTGCGTGTTAACACTGATTGTCTGATGTTTCATTATCAGACGTTTTGGGCAAAATTTTTGCATGCAGAAATAACATACGATCTTATAATATATAATTGTATGTTTGTTAAAGGTTTCAAAATATGTGCAGACTCGTCTGATTTTCTAAATATTCTTAATAAAGATTGTGTCAGCACACTACGCGTAGGATGGTTCAAAAAATTAGTGCCAGACCCCGTCATATACACTGCTCACTGTTCTCATAAAGTCGTAAAGCGGTGTTATGATGTGGGTTTCTTGTTTCATGGGTCCAGTAGGTGGAACGAAGAAACATGGTCAGATCTTCGGTACTGCCGGATCACTGTACTCCGGGGGTAACCGAAATTAGTTCACTGACTTTTCTCCTTACACCACTTACAAAAACGGAACCACCTGAACGATTGAAGAGAATTTTCTCAAAGGTTCCCTTCCCTCTATGATACATGACCAAAAGGCTTCATCAGAATTTTCGGCGTGGAATTCATGGTAATACCGTGAATCAAGTTCGGCAGAATGCTGAACTGCTGAAGCAAACTACTGACGCCTACCACCAACATCTTCCGATACAGTGGGGCCCAGAATTTCTTTACCATCTGAGATTTGCCGTGTACCCAAAGTCAGGGGTGGGATGGTGTGCCAAGGAATTAGACGTGCTTGATTGCTCCGATACATGTTTCGATCAAGGTCTGACGTACATTTAGATGAAAATAATATGCAGGACTGAAATACTGACAGTCTGAACGACTGGTTGACCAACTGACTGACTGACATACTCATTGACTCACTGACTCACT
>OZ038442.1:28212395-28242395 GCA_964036265.1 Daptonema setosum
AAAATCTACTTTTTGGAACCCTCAGCGAGGGGGGGAATTCCACTTTCCTTCCCTTTCTTGCCCGCTAATGGTCCTGATGCGGCAATGAGGTTCTTCGCACCAACATACGTACATATATATCATGAAACAGCTATCTGTGGATTTTTGGGGTGTGGAAGACGAACAAGTTGCTTCAGTGACTTCTACGTATGTACACACGGTTCCCGGATGGAGAATTCGGGGTGAGGGGAGATAGTGGTGTTGTAGACAGGGTGAGGGGGCGACAGGGGTAATTGAGGTTTGCGTTCATGACGCCATTTTTGTGAATGGCAAACGCGGATGTGGAGTCGGCAACCGACATAATGCGGTATGGATATGGATATATCTCATGTTTATTCTGTTACCGTTTTTAGTTCCTGGTTGTTGCTGTTGCTTTTATTACTGTTTTAAAATATCTTAAAAGCTTAAAGCTAAAGGCTATCGAAGGTTGAAGAATAAGAGTTTTAGACCAGATACCCGGTGTTCCGAAGTTATTTAGGCAACTCGGAATGGTCACACATATGAGTTCACTTGAATTCACTTGCTGAAATCTGAACTTTGCATAGTCATTTCAAGAATTTTTGTAATATGTACACCTCAAAACATTACCAGTTCCTCTTTGCTGTCTGAATTCAGTAACTGTGCTGCTTTCTCGATTTGGGATAAGTTCCAACAACGGCAGCTATAAAAATCAACAAAACATTTAAACTCAACATACAAGCTATGTAATATGCAAAACAAAAACAATACATAAACAGTCAACATGATAGTTATGAAAAAAAGCATTCTAATTTTTGCCTAAAGTAAATACTGTATATCTGTATACCATTATGTACTTTATACATAATTTGACGCCATTTAACCATATGGGCACTTATGTAACAGTTTCGAATGGAATCCTCCACTTGTATAAACAAATGGCTATACTAACATTTTTTATCTGAAATCAGTCAGTACTAGTCTTGATTTATGTATGACGGTGAAAAATAGGTCTCAGCGATCGATGTAGCCCGGAACAGTTCTCAAATCTAAAGAGTTGACTCGCAAAAAAACATTTAAAATATTCTCAAATTCGTATTCAAGAATGTAAAAGTATGCATTATGCAAAGAATTAGTTCACATGTTCATGTAGTATTCATGGGTTTTTTCCTCGAAAATTAGAAAAAAGGATTTATGAGAAATTTTTCAAAAAAATCAAATTTAATCAGTTGTAATGCAATAATAGCATAATAGCAGAGTAGGATACCAAGTCACAAATAGTGAAATAACGATCATCCGATCCGCTGTAACCAGGACCGTCGGCGAGCGATGCCGGCGCCTAAACCACTTGACAAAGAAAGACTTTTTTTCAAAAAGAGTTTTACGAGTAACAAGAAACCTTAAATAGACTATAGCAGTGTTGGTCCAAACATCTGATCTCTTACGTTTTCTCAGTCTCTTACGTTTTGGTCAGACACAAGTCGGAGGTCTGTATTTTGTTCCGCGTCTTATCGCGTCCATTTTGACGTACTCGTCTGATTTCCTTGTCGAAACGAAGAAGAATTCCCGAAATTTCCCCTTTCCGGGATTTCAGCATATTATTTATATTCTTTCAAACGAAACTAAACTTATTAAAAAAACATATGGGTTGTGAACGGAATGCAACTTCCTCGAATGAACCTAATAAATTTGGGTGTCACCTGAATTCTAACGATGAAAAACTTTGAGTTTTAACGAGTGTCAAGTGACGCTCATGAAGATCATTCAAGGTGGAGAAAAATTTCCGATGCCGCACATCTACAGACTTCTTGCGATTAGACGAAACCATCAGAATCATTGTGTTCTTCTTGAATTCTTCAGTTTTGGCGTATCTCTTCCGCCCGTACGGCGTATCAGGGAATCGTACACGTCACTGTGTCAAGCCGTAGTCTCCGATTCGGGGGGGCACCCTTTAGAGGTCCAAAGAGGGCGCCCTTCTGGGGGTCTATGTGCGTTGGCATCGAATAGGTCTTGATACAGTACTAATAGACGTGTATACAGGGACACCAGGAATCACAGGCGGACGAGCTAATCCTCCAAAGGGGGGAAATTTCGTCAAAAAGAGGAGAATTAGCGATTCCCAGTCCATTTTACTCATATCTTAGGAGACAGATTTTACGTTTTGAAAACGCCGAAATGGGAGAATTCCCCTTTTTTATACCCCTTTCTTCTGCTAGCGCCAGGAATCAATCTCGTTTGTATGTACGATTGGGACTGGTACATACGCCCAAATGGTGACAAAAACTCGGAGCCGTGGCAGAAAATTCTGGTGTTCGGCATGATTTTGTTCACATGCCATTATTCCCTCATTACTGAAATTAACCCCGGCACACTGATACCATGTCAGGGTTGGGTGGTGGTACAGACTTGAAACCACGTTGGATAAATATTGCAAATACCCTGTAATGGTGTGTTTTCGAACATATAAGTAAGTCAAGAAAACAAACGTAAAGTTTGTTTGTTCGCAAGTCTACTGGTCAGGGCACCAGCCTCGCAAACTGGTGATCTTGAGTTCGAAACCTGGCTTGTTAGATCATATATCGACGGTTGATTTGTGGTTTGACCAGTTTAAATCAGGTAATTCAACCATTATTAGCACATCTTTCTAACATGGCACAAGTGTGTCTTGTGTACTTCCTCAGTAAACAAGTCCCAGTAAAGAAAGAAAACTGGGAAACTCCAGATAACTCACGGTGAATCGGGCAGAAAATCTTGAACAACAT
The DNA here is from genome assembly GCA_964036265.1 of Daptonema setosum. NCBI lineage: Eukaryota > Metazoa > Nematoda > Chromadorea > Monhysterida > Xyalidae > Daptonema > Daptonema setosum. Next base: position 28,215,155 of record OZ038442.1, read on the forward strand.
AAACGATTGATTCTAAACTCAGACATGCAGGGCTAACTGACTGGAATACGATGATTCTATGAACACTATGTCACACCACTACCATTAATGAATTCTGTAGCAGCCTCTCGTTTCTGCTCGTAAAATTACCGAACCAAATGCTTACAAATTGATTATAAAAACACAATATTTTTTTCGGTTGGAAGTGATAACACGTTTTTGTGAGGTTTTAAAACGTTCAAAAAAATCTCACCCTTAGCGAAACCGTCATTGGGAAGAAAAAGAACATAAATTCGTTCATGTTCGCTGTTTCCAGTGAAAAGTTTCCTCTTTACAGGTGACATCAAACAAAAACTAATGTAACTGAATATGTAGAGTAGTAAGTTGCTATTGCTGTAAGTTCCTACAAACTGAAATAGTGTGAAGGAACAACTAAGATTCTGAATTCACTGAACTCATGAAATGGCGGAGAAATCCGATTAATGTCAATGTCAGTGGCAGGTTTGAGGAGACGGTTCTTGTTGATGACTTGGTGTGACAGTGCTGTCATATACAGACTCAGTGACTAGCTAAATCAGGTACTTTTACAAAACTATTCTACTGAAATTTATTTTATAAGCATGCGTGAATAAGAATGATCATTATTAATACAAAGGCTTGATTACATGATAATTCATCCATCCACCTAACCACTCACTCACTCACTAACTCACTCACTCACTCACTCACTCACTCACTCACTCACACACTCACTCACTCACTCACTCACTCACTCACTCACTCACTCACTCACTCACTCACTCACTCACTCACTCACTCACTCACTCACTCACTCACTCACTCACTCACTCACTCACTCACTCACTCACTCACTCACTCACTCACTCACTCACTCACTCACTCACTCACTCACTCACTCACTCACTCACTCACTCACTCACTCACTCACTCACTCACTCACTCACTCACTCACTCACTCACTCACTCACTCACTCACTCACTCACTCACTCACTCACTCACTCACTCACTCACTCACTCACTCACTCACTCACTCACTCACTCACTCACTCACTCACTCACTCACTCACTCACTCACTCACTCACTCACTCACTCACTCACTCACTCACTCACTCACTCACTCACTCACTCACTCACTCACTCACTCACTCACTCACTCACTCACTCACTCACTCACTCACTCACTCACTCACTCACTCACTCACTCACTCACTCACTCACTCACTCACTCACCTTTTCAATATGGTTGGTCTGTGATCGTTGTAATAGTTCATCCAGTTCCCAGTTATCGGGTCGCATGTTGATCTGGGCGCTGCGTCGTGCCGGCATTGCCACCGTCTGCAACGCTTCCTGCAATCCAAATGGTTTACAAAAAAGGGTTTATTTTATTTTATTTGTTTTTGAGTCAATCTTTGTGATAAGGTTTTCCATCAAAGAAATCGGAAATCGGTGGCAAACCAGAAATATATTTGTAAAAGTTGATCAGAGAATGTTGTTCATGTAGTTCAAACGAGAAAAAAAAACAATACATTAGATTTCAAGGACACATAGGATTGTAAATTTATGCCTAATAAAAAACCGTAACCTGTGTTATACGAAGTGTCAATGCAGGTCTGTTTGTTACTTACAATCAATATGGAAAAAAATAATGATGAAAACTAAATTATAGCTGCATAACTGCGTTTAATGCGACTCATATAACAGTGATAAAACTGAACTAATAATCCAACGGTCTGCAAACTATCCATCTTCCATAAAAAATTCGAATATGTCAAAAACCGAATTCATGGTCATAATGACAAAAAGTTAATTTTTTGGCATACGCGATGAGATGATTGATCGACTTGTTTTGGCCGATGCATGTAAAAAAATTTAATTTCCAATTGAAGGAATAAGAAAATATTTAAACTTCCTATCAAATGGGAATGCTAATTACATATATCCAACCTTAAGATAGAATCTGATGACCTAACCTTCTGACAGTTTTCAGTTTCCCGACATCTGTTTAGTCAGACTACGTATTTCAAGGCCTGAATACTTGAATGCAATCAGTTACAGTAGCTAGAAAACTACACAATGGTTCGTAATTACCACCTGAGGTACGATCTTCATTATTTATTCACTGGATTCCTGAACTTGTCTCATAGATTCTGTGGAACATGTGCTAGACAGGAGTACCTGTGGTTTAGCGGTTAGCTCATCTGTGTACTGAACGTAAGGTCCTGAGTTCGATTCCTACCAGAAAATTTTCAGTTTCTTGGTATTATAGGATTAGAATTCGTGTACTAATGTTAACTTGACACAGAAGTCAAGATATATACGTACTGAACGTGAAATGCACATGCGAAACACGCGTCAAAGTATCTGATTTAAGATCCGTTTTGAAACGGCATCTAATTGATGATTGGCATATTTAGATATTTTACATATATACGGTTGGCTACGCTATATAAGTTTGCTCAGAGTTTATTTATAGCTTTTCCCTATAAACCTTTTTCCAACTTAACTAATTTCCATGAAATTTCTCTCTTTGCATGTGAACGAAATACTACTGTAACGATAGGCTACTTGTGATTGGCGGGTTTGCAGAAGATACTGGAGTATAATAACTTGGGTCTATAGTACTTTACTCAATTGAGAATGCATTCAATCAATTCAGAATCAATTCTGACTTGCAATGCTAGTGATTTTCTCAGCGATTTGCAAGATTGGATGCAAAATGCTACAAAAAATCCAAATGATATTCGGTCGGAATTTCGCTTAAAAGTCTCATGATCAACTAAGAATTGTGTATGACGTTTATGATATATGATAATAAGACAACATCACCGGGTGGTCCAACTTGCATGCCTTCTAATCAATTGATAATACTATAAAGATCTTTGAAAAAAACGGGACAATAGTCAGCCAGGGTGGTTATGGAATCGCGTGATCTGCACAGGTTTGGATATTTTTAAATAACTCACTCACTCACTCACTCACTCACTCACTCACTCACTCACTCACTCACTCACTCACTCACTCACTCACTCACTCACTCACAAAGTGATCCTGGACACCACATTATATGCCTGTCAGCTATACCACACTATAGCTTGGTCAGGATTTCTTGTCATTCGTACTGATTTTTATGAACCCGTTATATGCAAATAAACAACTAAATACATATGTAGTTAAGCGCAATTTTCAAATGTGAAAAACTATCGGAAAGTCCTTGGAAAGTTTATAAATCGCGCTAAAGTTAGTTTTGAATTAAAATAGGACGCCGATACTTCTCAGAGTACCATTAAAGCCTGGATAGTATGAGAAAGCTCAGAGAAAAAATGCGTGCATTCAAACTCAGTCTGCTACTTATAGTCGTTTTTTGGTTACGACTTTTTTAGGAACCTTTTTGTGTAGAAAACCTCTCCTTCAACCCAAATTGCTGCTACCGACCGCGCGATAGGAAATTCGGATCGGCGAAAACTCAGCTCCATCGTGTAGAGCGTGTTCGAATTGACCTAGAAACGTCTTCGAAATGCCGATCAACCTTTTTAATGGAACCCATATGGCCGTCGGAAGCAGCAATTTGGGGATGAAGCAAAGGTTTTACACAAAAAGGTTCCTAAAAAAGTCGTAATCAAAAAATTCGGCTATAATTGAAAATGATCATACATATCCATACATATAAAGTTGTGCCACAGCGTTGTGAGCCGCTGAATTTTTTAAGTAAAAAACGCTCTTTTATTAAAACATTCACGCAACTAGGGGTCGGCATGCCGGGACAAAATCCGGGACGGGACGGGACGGGACGGGACGGAACAGGTGTTTTTCCCGTCCCGTCCCGTCCCGGCTAAAAAATCTTGTCCCGTGTCCCGTCCCGTCCCGTTCAAAATTTTTTTTGTCCCGTCCCGAAATTTCCCGGATTTTACTCCGGGACAAGCATTTCTGTCCCGGGACAAGAATTATGCTTGAAACGGGAGTTTTTATAAAATAATCCGACACAACACAACATTTTAGGTGCTATTATCGATAAAAACAGTATATGTCTGAGATAAGATAATCTTAACCTGTCTAATGAGAGTGCTGATTGTTGATTGGTGTCTAGTTCACACTCGGAGTCGGAACGGAACCCAAAACCCGATCCGACACACATCTTATTTATCCTTTGTTATGATGATTAGAATCATACTAAATATTAAAGCATATAGTTTGACAATCGAGTGAAGTGAAAAGGTTATCTGTAATGAAAATTTGCCCAAAACAACAGAAGTCCATGTTTCAGTTACAAATCTCATCTTAGGGACAAATCATCGTATATGGGTGTGTATGTCTGTTGAAAAAAAGAGCGAGCAACTTTTTCAGTCAAAAGTGCACAGTTCTCTGAAACCGGAACCGATCCTAACGAAATTTTCGATATAACTAAATTTATATGTTGTTAACATATGGTGAAAACGACAATTGTTAATATTCTATTCTACACAGCCACTTTTATATCAGATCAAAGTGTGGTCGTTTTTTGGCCCACCCTGTATATATGTTCATTTCGTGCTCTTTCTTATAAGAAAATCATCAACATATTACCATATGAAATACGTAAAATATCTGGCTCAGACTTCAAAATTCTTTGCAAACCATGGCTATTCTCTCAGAAATTCGATACATAATGCGAATAAAGTAAGCGTCTATCAGTGAAGAAAAAAAGTTTTTGAAGTCTGTATTGCATAAAAAGCAGGGTTATAACAAGAAAAATTGTAGTAATACGAATATCAACATCGAAAAATATCTTTTCAGCGACTTAAGAAGTGTTTTCTGTTTAATTGGTCATAAGACAAGTTTGAAGGTTGTCTTTTTCACTTGAATTTCACTCTTTTTGTTCCGGGACAAGATCCCGGGACAAGCGATTTTGTCCCGGGACAAACTGTTTTGTCCCGTTTTGTCCCGCTTTGTCCCGGGAAATTTCTTGTCCCGTCCCGTCCCGTCCCGGCTAAAAAATCTTGTCCCGTGTCCCGTCCCGTCCCGTTTACCAAGAAATATTTTTGTCCCGTCCCGTCCCGTCCTGCCCAAACCTTGTCCCGTGCCGACCCCTACACGCAACCATTTGAACCACCGCAAAAACTCAATATCAAACATGTGTTCGGCTATAAGTTCCATTCAAAAAGTCACTTTATCAAGTCTTGCCGACACTGGAATACCTTCATTGAATGTGCCCGTTTGAACAGCATCCTTAACTCAATTATAGGCATATTATTTTGAATAGATCGGTGTTCCTCCAATGAAGAGGCACGTGTCGCAAATTATTCTTGTGGCAACATCTTTCATAGGGACTGATGGTAAATAGTCGCTGCATGCACATCAAAGTTCAAACAAGCAAAACGCAACATTCGGGGTGAATCAACACTGTAATAGTTCGTCGGGAGCAGTGTACCCAAAATCGCAAACTCTAGCGAAGCAAAACGTCAATATGAAAAGCAAAAGAACTATAGATACTTTTCCGTACCGATCACATACGAGATCGGTTAACACTCGACTACGATGTCTTTTGATTGGCTGTTTTTTTTTCATGAGGATCCAGGTGTAATATTTCAAGCAGTTGCGACTAACTTACTATTATAAATGCTGGCCTTATTTCCCTATAAACTTGGCATTCTACGATGTGATTTTATGACTGAGGATCCACTCCACGTTCCAACAAGTTACTATATTTTGCAGCATTCTGTAAAAATTATTGTGACAAACATGTTATAACGGACTGTTCTAACACTTGAACGTACAGGGTGGCTCAAAAAAAAGGTTGCGCGTTTGAGCAGTTATTGTGAAAGTTGTAGACAAGCTATGGGATCGCGGTATAGCGCATTAGATTGGGCATGTTTTTGTCTACAAAATGATGTCTTATGATCAGGTTTAGAAGTTTACAGCAGCAGCGGCATATATTTATTTAAAATGCGCGCCCAACGGATCATGCACACGTGAATAGAGTGAGATCGTGTTTGTGGGCTCTGTTTAGCTCACTGATCGCACGTTTGTCGGTTTTAATAACTCTATTGGGGTTTTAATGATAAAGAAGCATTGTTTTTCGTTCATAAACTCCACTTCAAAGCATTATATGTAACCGAGAGACCGTTTCAATGAATTTAAACCACTATGGTTGCTTTTTGTAGTCTGTATCCATGAATGATCCCTTTACAATAATTGCGAGCTTAATTAACATTAAATATCATTATAGTATTTGAAAATTTTTAGGTTCACATATGATGGTTGTGTTTCTGGGTTTATAGGCACTTCTTTTAGTTATTAAAACATATTTTCATCACGCAAACAGGCAAAATTAAGCGAAAATTTGGATTTTTCTTAAATTGACTTTCAAAAACCAGAAAAAAATTCGAATGAAACTTGAGTCACACATAATTTTGTAGTCAAAAACATACTCTGTCGAATGCGCTTTACCGCTATCACACAGTTTTTCTAGAACTTTCACAGTAAGTCTTCAAACGCGCAACCTTTTTTTTGAGCCACCCTGTATGTATGTATGTCCCTCTAATGTTAAAATTCAGAAGTGTGACACAAATTTCAATAGTCAGATTAGCGATCTCTTATCCAAAGGTTAAATGATGATGTGACAAAATCCAGAATTCATCATTCTTCATTCTAACAAATGACCTCATTTGTGCTTATAATAACCTGGATAATTTTACAAGTGACCTTATGTCCGATGACCGATCGCCGGCGACTGCGACTGGCTGACGGCGACATGCCGCTGTGGCCGGCCGATCCGTGATGCGACATGTTGCGATATGTGGACGCACTGCGCAACTGTTGCTGCGATTCGCGACGTTGCTGGTGTCGTGGCGGACCCAACATTTGGAACATTTCGCGAAAGTTCGAGAACATGTCGTAGATGGGAGAGTCCAGTGGGGAGGACGCCGACAATGAGGACGGGAAACGCACGGGTTGTCGTGTGGACGGGGGCCGCCGTATACGATACTTTACCATTGTTGTTGTTGTTGTTGTTGTTGTTGTTGTTGTTGTTGTTGTTGTTGTTGTTGTTGTTGTTGTTGTTGTTGTTGTTGTTGTTGTTGTTATTGTTGTTGTTGTTGTTGTTGTTGTTGTTGTTGTTGTTGTTGTTGTTGTTATTGTTGTTGTTGTTGTGTTGTTGTTGTTGTTGTGGTTGTTGTTGTTGTTGTTGTTGTTGTTGTTGTTGTTGTTGTTGTTGTTGTTGTTGTTGTTGTTATTGTTGTTGTTGTTGTTGTTGTTGTTGTTGTTGTTGTTGTTGTTGTAAATGGCTCAATCGACAAGTACCACCATATGTTAAGGATAACCTGTACAGTGGACTATAATTGTACCACTCAGTCATCATTATTGCAATGGTTGACTGACTGACTGAGTTCTGTTTATTGGCGGATTGACAAACTGAAGAAACCTGGAGCAAACATTTGTAGGTATAACAGTTATACTGATATTTAGTGTTAAATGCCAACATACATTCCACATTAATAAAAATTTAACTCGGTAAATATTGCATAGATTAGCATAATTGGATCAGGAAAATGTACCAAGTGTCGTACATGGCACATATTATATAAATCCGAAATTCGATATCACTTTATGTTGAATTTTGTCGACAAAATGTTCCCACATTATATGTAACCAGCTTAATATCATAACATGATGTATTGTATTTCAGCAAAATGCCTCCTGAGGTTAGTGAAATACGAAACTGATTTTTGCTGTTTTATTGGTATTATATGGGTTAAACCTCTTTTTTGCATAATAACATAATCAGAGAAATACTAAGCGCCATCTAGAAACATTGAAGTAAATCTTGACCAGGGTATCTTGTTACTGTATTTCATTTTTCCTTGAATCCTTTACCAACCAAATATTTGTAATGTACAGGGTGGTCCAAAAAAATTACAACATTTTGGAATTGGATAACTCTCGGCACAGAGATCAGATTTTATCGAAATTTTTAAAACTTTCGAATGTTATCGGAAATTTCATCCAAGTTTTTTCAGGATTATGAATGTGCGCCAAAAAATTAGCTTTCCAAATACTGTTCTGAATAACAAGACAAGGATAAGCAAATTAGGCAGTATACAACGTCACCTCTTCAAACTTTCTCGGAAAAAATATACTTCCGAAAACTACATCATGAATTTCTACACATAACACGTGTCTGTCATCAGTCAGTCAGTCATGATGTTACTCCGTGGGTTCGTCAGTCTGTCACTTTATATGTACAGTCAACCATCAAAATCTCGGTGCGTCAGTCTTTCAGTCACTTGTATGTCATTGCACTGTTGTTTTATCGTATCAAAGTACAGAGCGCTCCTCATCTTTTCCGATGCCGCAACCAACAACTTTTCGGGTCGTGGGGGGGGGGGGGCGCTGGTATGTCCTGATTTTAGGTGCCCGACAGACCGTAAGGGGACGATCGTAAGCATCGGATGGTACATCTGAATAAGCAGACTCTGCCCGTGCCGTGAAGGGTTTCCTGATTCGTGGCCTAAAACGGAGGGTGTGTAGTTTATGAGGAAGAAAAAATTGTCACCATTGCTAGGCGAACTTGCTTGTTGTTGTTGTTGTTGTTGTTGTTGTTGTTGTTGTTGTTGTTGTTGTTGTTGTTGTTGTTGTTGTTGTTGTTGTTGTTGTTGTTGTTGTTGTTGTTGTTGTTGTTGTTGTTGTTGTTGTTGTTGTTGTTGTTGTTGTTGTTGTTGTTGTTGTTGTTGTTGTTGCTGTTGTTGTTGTTGTTGTTGTTGTTGTTGTTGTTGTTGTTGTTGTTGCTGTTGTTGTTGTTGTTGTTGTTGTTGTTGTTGTTGTTGTTGTTGTTGTTGTTGTTGTTGTTGTTGTTGTTGTTGTTGTTGTTGTTGTTGTTGTTGTTGTTGTTGTTGTTGTTGTTGTTGTTGTTGTTGTTGTTGTTGTTGTTGTTGTTGTTGTTGTTGTTGCTGTTGTTGTTGTTGTTGGTGTTGAACTTCACCATACATAATCACCTTGTCACACCCGTAGAAGTACTCTAGTGAATATGTTTGTGACAAGTTTCATCTCCAGATTCCAAGCAACAAACGTACATACTTTTGAAAGTACAAGGTATGTACATTCAGGTTCAGTCTTGTGGAAAAAACTTGTAATTTCGTTCCATGACCAGTGTGAATGGGAAAGTGATGTGAAGTTGGTATATAAAATGGGATCGACCTTTTCTACACCCCGTTATTCGACTATCGTCATCTGCGGTAACCGCATTTGCGCACATTTCAACGTCCGTTTTTGGATGTGGTTGGCACGCGCTGGCATGCAACATCGGTGGTCTCAATGAAACTCGTGCTGGTATCGCAATTCAAAACTTCAGAGAATTAAAACGACTTTGTTTTTAAAACGATATATTGACCTTTTTATTTTTATAAAGTTTTGGTTTCAAATTTTTCGTTGGCTCCATATTGTCGAGCATGGAAACAAAACGGAACACTGCAGGATCACCAATAATGCCGCTTATGTCGCTTCCCTTGCCGGGTGGTTAAAGGCGCCGGCTTCGGCACGCCGACGGTCCTGGTTCGAGCCCCGTGTTGACACCCAGCGCATTCATGAATCAGGTTCAGGTTGTTGATGATCAGGGATTGTCATTTGTTTATCGGATGACAAATATTGTGACTTGGTGTCCAACTTTGCTATTATGATTTGAATAAACTTGAGTTTGATTTTGAATGCCAACCCCTCGTCAATCAACGCCAACCAAAACTTGAATCGCTTTCGTGATTCGTACTCACTAGCGGACGAGAAGGGGAGGGAAAGTGGAATCACCTATTTTTGGTGATTTCAAAAACTAGAGTTTGTTCTTTAAGGTGTAGGTAAAATTGCCTTAAAACTGCTCCCCCGTCTTTGACGAAGTTCTCCTTCGAAGGCGTGGCTCGTCCGCCCATGTTCGTACTCGAAATTCCAATAACACTCACACTATAATCGTTACTCGTGAATAATGGGTAACTTACATTTGACGTATTCTCACGCGTCAATAGGTGGATAGGACACGAGTTATTTCACTATATTTGTGATTTGGTAAACAACTTTGCTATTGTGGCAATCATAACAACTGAACGAATTCGAATTTCGATTTTTTGAATGGGCTGGTTTATTCCGTTGTCTGGTTAGAGGGAAAGAATTTTTCGTCGTGGCTTACGTCGGTAGACCTAGGATACATATTCCCATGCAACTGTTTCTATTTGGACGTGAAACTACTGGCGGGCGAGGCTACATATCTTCCCAAGATGGGGAAACTTTCCCAAAGACAGGGGAATTAGGAGTTTTGACGCCGTTTTACCTTGTTTTCAAAAAAAAATAAAGTTTTTTGGAATCGTCTAATAGGGGAGATTCCGCCTCTACTTCCTCCTTCATCCGCTAGCGCGTGGAACAGAATGGATGTCTATCAATAAGATTTTGGCCACGTTGATACGAGATACAGATCCTCAGAGGAAAAGATGCATACAAACAGTTGGTCGTAGTAAAACGTAGCCAAAGACAGTGGCAAATAAAAAACACGTGGTGGCTAAAAGTAAAAAAAACTCGTAGTTTTTTTTCACGGGCATAACAGAAAAAATATATTTCACTTCAATTAAATAACCATGGTTTTCAGAACCAAAATTCTTAACTGAAGACAGGAAAATACATTTGTCAGTGAGACAATAGAAACCCAAATTTACTTACTGCATGTACATACATAGTAAACCCTAACATCATGCCCACAATGTATAAATTGAATTAAATCGGAAACATTTTGAAATAGATCCGAACTCGCCTAGTCGGATATACAGACTATAATCTTAACCACTACGCTAACCAACCTGGTGTAGTAGTGCGGCTGGACTAGTGGATACATCGGTGTGTAGACTGCTGATGGCTATCGTATCATTGGATGTTGTAGAACACGTTACCGTATTCGATTTACATGACATTTTCAGTATATATGATGTTTATATAAAAAATATTTTGATATATCAGAATATATAGCACTTTTAAAAAACATTTTATAAAAAAACTCTGAAACTTGTTTGCAGGAGATTTTTTCCGAATTTCGTGAAGCAGCCAGAAGAGAGCTGAGTAACATGGTAGGTAATTTTCATTGGTGTATTTTGCAATTGTTATGAAACTAAGAGGATGCATGAAACGGTGGAAAAACATTTCTCTTTAAAAGGCTTTCGAAAACATGCTTTTGCCCGTAAAATCTTTAAAATCCGTGTTCACTGGAAAGTTGGAGAAATATATTTTTTGTTGGTACGATGTTTCGAAAAGTGTGCCATGGAAAGTTACGAATCGGATCTGGCAACAAAGTAAGTACCAAACCTACAAGCCTTGGTAAGTACGAACAGAATGGCGGTCATAATCACCTCACTCGGCACCACTAAGCATCTTCGGTTCTTTAGGGAATGCTTGATTGCGAGATAAAGCCACCACTGAATTGCTTGTTTTAGATTCGGGGCCAGTGCCGTGAATATTCGACGTCAGAGGGAACAACTGGTGGAAGAGCCAAACCTCGAAAGGGAGGGGAATTTCTTCAAAGAGGGGGAATTGGCAGTTATATGGTTATTTTATTAACATCTTAAGGAACAAATTCAGGTTTTTGAAAATTGCAAAGAAGGGGAATTCTACTTTTCCTTCTCCTTCTCGTCCGCTAGTGGAGGGATCGTCATGACGAAATGAAGTAGACTAAAACATATGTTGGATTCCTTTCTTTGTGGCATTTGGGATAACGAAACATTTTATGAGAATTTTACTAAAAAAACTTTTAAATGCAAAGTAGACATATAGAAGTTAATAATCCAAAGTTACATATGTACTGGATAAGAACAACTCGCTGAGACAAGTTATGTAGTTCTCCGCACTTTTATTCCATCTTTTCAGTTTACAACAAAAAGAGCACTTACAGACCGGGAGAGAAAATCTGCTTATGTTAAACACCTGTTCCGAGAAACGATTTTTTATCTACATTCTACTTTTCCTTGGAAAATGTGTTTCATACATGTACGTGGGGTTGGTCAGGATATCAACAATGTGTCTGTAACTATAACTGTAACTGTAACTACAACTGTAACTGTAACTGTAACTGTAACTACAACTGTAACTATAACTGTAACTGTAACTACAACTGTAACTGTAACTGCTACACATTACATATTCAATTAAAATGTGTATCCTCATTATGATGTTGGTCAAGTGCCAAGTAAAAGAAGGTGAATCTTTTTTTTGGAAAATTCTAAATCACGCTAAAAACAGTTATAAATAGTGTACAAAAACCTTAGATACATAAGAACAGAAGACAGGAGGAGAGTTAAAACAGTTTTTCAATGGACTTGCATCGGCCAACGAAGTATTTTGCCGGTTTTGCTACTCGATGAGTGATTTTCCTATAAAAACCGAAAGTTTCTCAGATTTCAATTCCGTGCCCATAACAAACACTCGCAGAACTGAAATGCCAATCGGCCAATGAAAATACGGTCATAAACCAACCGCAGTAGTAGAACGATTCGTTCGGCAGCACAAGCGGAGGAAAAGGGGTGGGAAAAGGGGAATTCCCCCCTCTTTGGCGGTTTCAAAAAACATGAATTTGTTCCCTGAGGTGTAGGTGAAATGGCCAAAAAATTTAAGATCCCCCCCTCTTTGGCGAAATCCCCCTCCCTTTGGAGGTTTGACTCGTCCGGTGGTGATTCGGCAGCACAAGCGGAGGAGAATAATGCTCAATGGAAATGGGAATTTCTTGGGAAAATTTTGTATTGTTTTTTTATCGAATTCTCAAACTTGCGCGATTTTTTAATTATTCAAAATTTTCACAAAGACAGCGATTTTCATTCATTTTTACGATAATCTTGTACGCTGAAGGCTGTAAGATTGGCATTCATTTTTTACGCACTTGTTGCGATGTAGGAGGGATGGCTATTGGCTAGTGACCGCCCGAAGCCGTTTGATTCACGTTTCATCAGCTGTTTATGTAAGTCGTATTATGATTGAATTGGATGTTGCTTGAAGGAGAATAAACAAAAAAGAACAATACTTTACTGAAATTCACTGATTATGAACCAGTAACTCATATGAAATTAAGAGTGGTGATTGCGTTGTCAAAATTAGGCAAAAATAGTTTCCGATAAAAAAATAGTTTTTGGCGCTCCGGCAAAAATTAAGTAGGAACAATAAATTCTAGAAAAAAGTCGCTCGGAAAAGAATAGAAGAATACAATGAACGAACTATTCTAGATTCTGTAAACACACATGGTTTTTACATTAGTAAAACATAACTCCAGACCCTCCAGGGCTTGTTTATTGAAATCATTTGTAGAATATTGAAACGGTTACTTTCAGAGGTCATATCATAAGATACTTTGAAAAGGTAGCTTCAACTTTATCCTAATAAGTGCAAAATCAAGAAAAGACCAGCAAAAAGTATTAAATAAAATTGCTAAGGGCCATCATAAAGAAAAAAAAACAAATAAAACCACTCACACTCTGCTGTTGTGAAATCGAAAATAGCAATATTTAACAGATAAATAGGATATATTTATAGCTCATATCAAATAGCAATATTCCGGCAGATAAATATTTCATAGAGATACTTCACATAAAATTGATAAACCACGAAAAATTTAAATGCAAAAAATAAAGATAAAAAAACAACTCACCCGCTTGCTGCTGCGGAGTCGTGACGTCCGAAATGAGGGCAACTCGGGCAGGTTGTCCCGCGCCTCGTCGGGCCCGATGAGTGGGGACAGCTGGTCCTCATCGTCTGCGTTCCCTATTCGCTCGTAGAACGACATGTCTGTGGGATCTGAAAATAAAATATCTGTCTGTCTGTCTGTCTGTCTGTCTATCTGTCTGTCTGTCTGTCTGTCTGTCTGTCTGTCTGTCTGTCTGTCTGTGTGTCTGTCTGCCTGTCTGACTGTCTGTCTGTCTGTCAGTCAGTGAGTGAGCTGAGTGTACAGTCCCTGCCCTAATAAACGGCCGAATTTCCATGGACCAAGCTTTGCCCATACTTAAGCAAAGCTTTCCCCAAAACTTGGGGAAAACTTGGTGTTTACTTGGTATTCCTAGTGTACAGGGTGTCCCATCCTTAACCGCCGATGTTGACGGCTTCGCGTTTAAGTTGTACTGGGTCTATATAATTGAAACTTCATTTTCGAATAGAGAAGTCTTTGGCAATTTGTTTGATACCTACCAGAAGTTAATTGCACGTTTGTAGCTTAATTTACAAGCAATCGAAAAAAGGTCCACTTTTGGACTATAATTTCTCACAATTCCATGAAATTTGCACCATATCTGTAACAAGCAACTAAAAATGCCCTGAAGGCATGGGGAGTAACGAATATGGTTCGATCCTGGCAAGTCCAATCGTGAAAAAGTATGAGACAAGAAAGTTATATTCTTATATTTTAGATAGTCTGATCGTGAAAAAGCAGGAAACAAGATTAGCGATGAATCACGAAAAAGCTTGTACTTGATTAAATCAAGAATCAAACCGAATTACACGAAACATATCTGGGACTTTTCACGAGTGGCGTTAAATCATTAGAAATAAAATTACTAATGAAAATGCTGCAATCCAGTAAAAACAAATCTTACAAAAAATTCATTTTTTTCTTTATAAAAGTTAAATAAAAAAGGTCGTGACAGACTGGCCACACAAACAGAAGAAAATATATCTCAGCTCAGAACTAGCTAAACGAAATACAGAGGATTTCGTTTTCACCCAAAAGTCCCAAATATGTTTCGTGTAATTCGGTTTGATTCTTGATTTAATCAAGTACAAGCTTTTTCGTGATTCATCGCTAATCTTGTTTCCTGCTTTTTCACGATCAGACTATCTAAAATATAAGAATATAACTTTCTTGTCTCATACTTTTTCACGATTGGACTTGCCAGGATCGAACCATATTCGTTACTCCCCATGCCTTCAGGGCATTTTTAGTTGCTTGTCTTTTACTTTTTTATGTGTGAACAAATCACATATAGATTATGTGAAAATGTCTCAGATCTTCGATAAATGTGGATTTTCAAACATTGAATTACAAAAAACTCGTGAGAACAGGGATCGTTCGCGAGCCCCTTAACTTTTTTCTTATAGAAGAAGTCATTACATCACATCAATTGACAGAATGATGTAAAAAATCCCTGAATTAGTGATAATGTGAATTAAAAGCTGACTAACGTTATCTAAAATAGACCGTTGAGGTTCTAGAGCATTATATAACATCAAAAATCAAACAATTTAACATTTTCGTTGATATTGATTTTTAGTGGTATTGAACTCAGAACCACCCGTTTAACATGCAGACCAACTATCCACTTGACTACCTATTAAAATAAAAATACTATTTAAATGGGTTTTCATCATCAAACATAATTTCCAATCATAAATGTATCATTACATCTAGTGTGAAAGTAACTTCAAAACTTGACTATTATTTGGTTAACACCGAGTTAAACTTACAGCTGACGTTATGTACCATGTGAACCTTGAAAAAATGTCTTCACTTTAAGACTACTTAAAATACGATTTTGATGTGTTTTAATGATATTGGTATATGTATATAAATAACCAAAAAAAATTTAAACTGAAAAAATTTTAGTCAGTTTTTTTTTATTTTAGCTGTTTTTGACAGACTATAAAAATTTATTTGAAGGTCGTGATCAAGTTTTAAAACCACAATTTAATTGACATTAATTCCCTCTAAACATTCTGGTAAAATCAAGTGTGTCATGTCTCTGTATAAAAAAATAATTTGGAATCCAATGTGGCAGCAACAGCGTGAATGAGTGAACTTAAATTTTTACCGTTTTTGGCAGCCTGTAACTTTTTTTGAAGATAGCTGAACAAGTCGAATTTTCTGTATTGAATAGAGCTTCAGTCTTTCCAAACATCCTATCAATACGAAGGACTTCATTATTTTAAACTTGACAATAATTTGAGTTTCAAATGGGCAAAAATCGTCAACATGGTCAAAATTTCCAATTATCTGTTTTTCGGGTTTTACAGAAAGTAGAAAGAGTTTATCAAAAAATAGGTTGAAATAAGGTAATAACAAAATAAGCTTCCGCGTCGAATGAGCACATTTTGAGGATCATTCGGAGTCTGATCATACTGAAAAAATAGCTTTTCTGAAAATTGTCATTTATTTTGTCGTTCACTTACCCCGTGGCCGTTTTTTTCTGTTTCAACTAATCAACCAGTTAAAAAGCGGAATACAATTCTACATGTATCTTACCAACACGGTTAAAAAGAATTTTTAATAGGAGCTTCCTATCGCTCATACAACGATTCTTTCTCCATTTTGCCTGCGATTTTTGACATTTTTTTCATAAAACACCCTAAAAATAGTGCAAATATTATTCCGATCTGCGGGACAGTTTAATAATCGTTTTCTACGCTAAAAGTTGATATGTGTACCAATTTTCAGCTCTACAGGTCTTACCCAGTTTCCATACACCAAAATGGGTGGAGAAAAAAAAACGGAAAATCGCATTTTCATCATTTTTGGACCTGAAAAATGAAAATTTATCCCTACCGGATTAAAAATAGCCAAACAGATGTAGAATCGCACGAGAAAACCGAGAAAACAGACTAGAAATTGATACGATGACGCTAGATCGAGATACCCGCTAAAAAGCTTATCTTAATCGAACCATATTAAGGGAACGGCCTACCGGCCGTCCCTTGATAATAAAGATACGTGAATGGATTCTTGCAACTTCTCGGATATACGCGATCCTTCAAATCACCAAATAGGAGCCAGAATCCAGAAGGGTTACGTCTGGCGACCTGGCAGGCCACATAATCTTCCCTGGTTCCAGACTCTCTGCTGGTCCAGGAACCAGGAAAAGTCTCATTGAGCCGATCCCGGGTGATACTGATATAATGAGCCGGAGCACCGTATTCTTGGAACAACAAGTCACCTTCCCAAACTCCTATACCTGCGTTAGACGAGGCAACAGCCACGGTTGTTACGTCAGCTTCACCCGATATTGGCTCAATGAGAACTTTCCTGGTTCCTGGATACTCAGCGGAGGACAACTTTTGTGGCCTACCAGGTCGCGAGACCTGATCCACTTGGACTCCTGGCTCCACGGTGATTTGAAAGAACACGTATAACCGAAAAGTTCCGTAGATACGGGGCAGACACGTCTCAGTATCCTTTAAAAAAAAGAAGGGTGCAATTCCCATGGACTCAGGTTATGCAGCCGTGGAAGATGTGCCTCGCCGCTGGAAAAGATGTCGAAAATTTAGTGAATCTCTTCCGGATCTTTTTCTTTTCCATTCTGGGTTGTGCTACTTCATGTGAAGTTCTGCTCTAGTATTTCATTTTTATTAACTTTATTGACTAAAATGTGTATTTAAAGAAGAAAAAATAGTCCAAAAGTGGACCTTTTTTCGATTTCTTGTAAATTAAGCTAGAGATGTCCTATTAACTTCTGGTAGATGTTAAACAAATTTGCCAAAAACTTCTCTATTCGAAAATGAAGTTTCAATTATATAGACCCAGTACAACTCAAACACGAAGCTGTCAACATCGGCGGTTAAGGATGGGACACCCTGTATAAGCATACGAAAATCACACCAAGTTTTGCCAAGCTTGGGCAAAATTTGGTCCAAGTATGGTCCAAATAAAACGTGGATGGGCCAAGCTTGGGGAAGACTTGGCCCAAAAGTTCGGCCAAGCCGTCAACTGATGTTTCAACGTATTTCGAAAAAAATTTTTCTGACTAAAATTTTTTGAGTTTTTTTTCAATGCGTTGGTCATTAACCATAAAGTTAGTTATAAAGTTAAGTTAGTGAACATAATTATTGGTGTGTTCCGATGCTTGTACCACAAGGAAATCTTCCTGATCATTTTGTTCCAGTTAAACGAGTGATTACACGTTTTGTGTACAGCAAGCTGGTGACGTCACAAAGAACTTTTGATTTGTAACACATATATTGCTGTCATTTAACAGGAAGGAAACCTACCTTAAGTTGCCCTGTGTCGCATTATAAAAAATGAATGGTTTTTTGAAAACCAACACTTAAAAAATTTTCGGTTTGAAGACTAGTTTATGGGTTGTTCAAGATGAAGACCCGCCGAAAACAACGTGTTTGCTTCAAAACAAACCATGTATAACCATGGATAAACTTCGTTGCATTAAATATAATTTTTATGTGATTTTTTTCAATGGTCCCTGTGTGGCTTTTCTTGCATTTCGCGGGATTCGCTCCAAGTGGCTTTATGAGGTGTCAAACACGATAAAAATTACGCATGGAGGTGTGGATAGTACCAATAACTATCATCAGGCTGCGTTCAGTCTCAAAGTAAAGTTCATAATCTTGTAACTGTCTTCAAACCACCTACAAACGCATGCTAATAGATATTACACTTGTACTGCTTAAAAACCATACATAATGAATGAAACATAATTATACAAATAAAACAGGCTTAGACACATGTTTTCACATCTCATAAATGTTGCAGTACGATATATACATCCAACCGTGTTTTATAGGAAAAAAATACCCAAATTGAAGGTGTTCCTAAACTTTTGCCCGCCACTGTATGTGAATCGTAAAAAACACGGTGCAAAAAAACAAAAAGATACAAGTTGATAAAAAAATAAGTACGTTTAATAATACTGAAATTTTACGAAGATTGCAGAAAAAACCTGTCATGCAAATTTTTTTCCACTATTCAGACAGCCAGATGATGTTTCATTCACCAAAAAAATTTGGCGCGTCCTTTTTTTCGTTTGACGTTACTTGGTGTTACTTGGCCCAAAAATTCCCCATATTTGGTATGTCTTGGGCCAAATTTGGTTTTACTTGGCGTGCCATGACTATGTTATAACACGCAATATTTTTTTACTTGGTCCAAGCTTGGGGAAGACAATTTTAGCCGTTTATTAGGGCAGGGACTGTAAGTGTAATAAATTTTTGTTTTATATAGTGTATTGTGAAACTTTGTTGTAATCTTAGCATAGCCTAACAGGAAATAACATGTTGTGTCGTCTGTTATCCGTCAGTTAAGCAAACAGTTACATGCATGCGATGTTATTTTACAAACGATATGAGCTACATATTTCATGGTGCATATTTTCAAGATTTCCCAAGAATGTATTTCATTTCATTGTAAATTTAGGAAAAATCGACGACGTGAGTGAGTGAGTAAATGAGTGAGTGAGTGAGTGAGTGAGTGAGTGAGTGAGTGAGTGAGTGAGTGAGTGAGTGAGTGAGTGAGTGAGTGAGTGAGTGAGTGAGTGAGTGAGTGAGTGAGTGAGTGAGTGAGTGAGTGAGTGAGTGAGCGAGTGAGTGAGTGAGTGAGTGCGTGAGACAGTGAGTGAGTGCGTGAGTGAGTGAGTGCGTGAGTGAGTGAGTGAGTGCGTGAGGTAGTGTGTGAGTGAGTGAGTGAGTGAGTGAGTGAGTGAGTGAGTGAGTGAGTGAGTGAGTGAGTGAGTGAGTGAGTGAGTGAGTGAGTGAGTGAGTGAGTGAGTGAGCGAGTGAGTGAGTGAGTGAGTGCGTGAGACAGTGAGTGAGTGCGTGAGTGAGTGAGTGCGTGAGTGAGTGAGTGAGTGCGTGAGGTAGTGTGTGAGTGAGTGAGTGAGTGAGTGAGTGAGTGAGTGAGTGAGTGAGTGAGTGAGTGAGTGAGTGAGTGAGTGAGTGAGTGAGTGAGTGAGTGAGTGAGTGAGTGAGTGAGTGAGTGAGTGAGTGAGTGAGTGAGTGAGTGAGTGAATTATTTAATTAGTTAGTTTGTGAGTGAGTGAGTGAGTGAGTGAGTGAGTGAGTGAGTGAGTGAGTGAGTGAGTGAGTGAGTGAGTGAGTGAGTGAGTGAGTGAGTGAGTGAGTGAGTGAGTGAGTGAGTGAGTGAGTGAGTGAGTGAGTGAGTGAGTGAGTGAGTGAGTGAGTGAGTGAGTGAGTGAGTGAGTGAGTGAGTGAGTGAGTGAGTGAGTGAGTGAGTGAGTGAGTGAGTGAGTGAGTGAGTGAGTGAGTGAGTGAGTGAGTGAGTGAGTGAGTGAGTGAGTGAGTGAGTGAGTGAGTGAGTGAGTGAGTGAGTGAGTGAGTGAGTGAGTGAGTGAGTGAGTGAGTGAGTTAGTGGGTGGATGAGTGAGTGAGTGAATAAGTGAGGGAGTAAGCACACAAACTCCACGATCGGGGTCGTGGCCTCTTGGCAAAGGTCACCTTCCGTCGTCGTTTCGGACGCAGCATGGATGCGGATCTTTCCATAATTAATTTATGTCTGAATACTTTATACGTAAATTGTTTTATATTACTTTATATTTACCTAATTTTAAATCTGATCAGCATACTTTTGACGGTAGAAAATTTTATGTTATGTAGCATTTTCTATTGACTGGGAGATTGAGCTTAATGAGGCAGTTAGAAGCAGCAAAAATGTGTTTTTAGAAATTGGTAGACGGTATACGCGCAGACGAAAATACAAACTTTGAGTTATACACTACTTGAGACGCTCTACTTGAGCAATCAGAGCACTGAAGTTATGTACTTCACTTAAAGCACCTATCAATTCAAGACGCTCTGATCTGTAACTACCCAGCATGGGTGCGGAAATTTGGTTAATGTGTAAACAACTCATCTCACTCTCACTAAAAGCGTAAAAATAATGAAAAGTATAAACAACAACTGACCGAAAGCGCCTAGCACATCGGTTTCCTGGGTGCTGCTGCGTGAGACAGTTGGTAAATTCAAGGGTTCGGTGGGCTTGAACTTCTGCTGTTGCCGATTCTGGGTGCCACGGTAGCCGCGTCGCCGATTCGCCGACGTGGACCGACGTCGTTTGCCCGCCGAGTTGTTACGTCCGATCGATGTTGATCCGCCACTGTTGGAGGCGTGCAACGGGGTCTGCAATATTCAGAGGAATGAGTGGTGGATGATAAATTTTAGAAATGAAAGTATGAGAGGGATTACCAGGAAAATTTTCAGTTGACTCAATTAGCTGTACCCAGCTATAAGCATCTTTTGCTGTGGATAAATACAGTTGTAGTACTGTATGTACAAGTCAGGATCTCGGTATTCTCGGTTCACCGGAATATCGAGTTATCATATTATTCATAAACCCAACTTTCTTCTCATTGTTGTTAATGAGCACAAATTTAAATGCATGCGATTTTCGGGCCATTGGA
Source organism: Daptonema setosum (assembly GCA_964036265.1). NCBI lineage: Eukaryota > Metazoa > Nematoda > Chromadorea > Monhysterida > Xyalidae > Daptonema > Daptonema setosum. The sequence continues at coordinate 28,236,264 of OZ038442.1, forward strand.
GGGTTTTATGCGCGTACCGAAATTATTTTAACAGCATGAGTTTCCAGAGCAGCCTAGTCTGCGTCGGCACAATCTCATACTATACACTCTTCCCGACTCCAACTCACCTGACCGTACTACAAGGTTCAGATTGCGCGTAGGGTAGTTGATCCGTTTTTTTGACGGTCTCATCCATCGCAAAAAAACACTGTCTGTGCTGCGCTTGCGAATTTCATACAAAATAAAAGCTTCTAAAGTCTAGTTGGCAGGTTTTTGTATTTATTGAAAGAGCAAGCTACATATACATATCTTATCGTATGTACGTATATTGCATTTATCGGATTCAGACTATTTCGGGAACATTTCTTGCACAACCTTTCTCTCACGCCCAAACACTGTGCACGTTTTTTACCGTTAGGTGGCGTCCATAGTCCATATTTCACCCTAATTTATACCACCTCATTCGGCATGATTGAGTTGGCTCCTCGGTCAATGAAGTCACAGCGGACGAGAAGGGGTGGGAAAAGTGGAATTCCCCCTCTTTGGTGGTTTAAAAAATTCAAGTTTGTTCCTTAAGGTATAGGTATTTCTGCCCATTCCTCCTCTTTGAGAGACTTTCTCCTGTCTCGGAAGGTGTGTCTCGTCCGCCAGCACGATTTAAGCGCATCCTTATTTCATGCGAACGTGCATTTTGATGGAAGAAACTCGTGATTGAGAGTGAGGAGAAGGTTTATAAAAAATACGCCAGAAAATGAGTTTTAATCAAACAAACTTTTGTGTAGCACCAGTAGCGTTTACGCATGCAATGCAAACAAATACAATGAACCCTTTGGGTTTGTTTAATATGTATGTTCTCGTATACAATAGGCCATCCAAAGTGATTGACACATGTGCCAAAATCCTGGCTGATGCGCCAGATATCAAACACTGTCATAGCGATGTACGAGTTCCACGGGTTCATGAATTGGGGATGCTGAAATATCTACATCAAGGGACGGCCGCTAGGCCGTTCCCTTAATATGGTTCGATTAAGATAAGCTTTTTTGCGGTTATCTCGATCTAGGCTCCTCGTATCGACTTCTAGTTTGTTTCATCGGTTTTCTCGTGCAATTTTACATCTCCCTGGTTATTTTTAATCCGGTAGAGATGAATTTTCATTTTTCAGGTCCAAAAACGATGAAAATGCGATTTTCCGTTTTTTTTAATCCGCAAAAACGGTGTCAGCAAGTTGGGCCGGACCGATAAAGCTGAAAATTGGTACCTAGGTCAATTTTCAACATAGAAAACGATTATCAAACTGTCCCGCAGAACGGAAGAATATTTGCACCTTTTTAAGGGGATTTTATGAAAAAAATGTCAAAAATCGCAGGCAAAATGGAGAAAGAATTGTTGTATGAGCGATAGGGTAGTCCGATCAAACTGAAATTTTAACCGAATGTGTATTACACATGTCGAAGTATTTCCCGCTATTCAATTTATCATTCTACTCAAAAACACAAAAAAGCGCAGCGGGTCTATATGGAGTAAATTTGAACAAACTTTTCTCAAAAGCTCAAATACTCGTGTTGAGACGATTGAACCGTTAAGAAAAACTGCCTATCAAACGCGGAATCACATTTCAATATGACCTGTCTCCGACATTTTTTCCGCTAAAATGATCGTACTTTGACAAAAACTTAAAAAAACTGATATGGAAAATTTCAACGTGTTTGACGATTTTTGCTCTTTCGAAAATCAGATTATCTCAAGATTTAAAGCCTTGAGACCCATTGTAATATTTGAATGTCTAGAATGACTGAAGTTGTATCCAAAACAGAAAATATGATTCTCTGCATATTCTCAAAAAAATATTTATGAGCCGCCAAAAACCGGTGAAAATTCAAGTTCACTTACTCACGCTGTTTTAGCCACATTGGATTCCAAAGTTTTTATTTATACAGAAATAGGAGATAACTTCATTTTAACAGGAGGTCTAGAGGGAGTACAGTTCTGATAAACCATTTTTCTGAAACTTGATCAGTACTTTTAAATAAATTTTTATGATCCGTCAAAAAGTACTGGAAACTGTAAAAAAACCCTGGTCAAAAAATTTTTTTTTTAATTTTTTTCTTTGCTTGTAGACATGTATCAATATTATTATAACACCCGAAAACAGTATTATAAGTAGTCAGAAAGTGACGAAAAAAAATTCAAGAGTCACATGGTACATAGCGTCCGCTGTTAAGTACAACTCTGCGCCAACCTAATAATAAAGTTAAAAAAATTTCACACTAGAACTATTGACAAATTTAAGATTGGAAACTAGGTTTGATTTAGCGAATCAACTGGCAAAATATTTCCGTCAAGGTAGTTAAGTGGATAGCGGGTTTGCAAGTTAAACGGGTGGTGCTGGGTTCAATACCCCGGAGAGTCAAAAACAACGAAAGTGGTTATTTGTTTTGTTTTTGATATAATAGACTTCTCCCAAGCTTCAACTGTCTATTTTACATATCATAAGGCAGCTTTATCTCACTATATCACTAATCACTAATCTACATACATGTGATTTGTTCACACATAAAAAAGTTATAGACAAGCAACTAAAAATGCCCTGAAGGCATGGGGAGTAACGAATATGGTTCGATCCTGGCAAGTCCAATCGTGAAAAAGTATGAGACAAGAAAGTTTTATTCTTATATTTTAGATAGTCTGATCGTGAAAAAGCAGGAAACAAGATAAGCGATGAATCACGAAAAAGCTTGTACTTGATTAAATCAAGAACCAAACCAAATTACACGAAACATATTTGGGACTTCTGGGTGAAAACGAAATCTTCTGTTTTTCGTTTAGCTAGTTCTGAGCTTAGATATATTTTCTTCTAATTGTGTGGCCAGTCTGCCACGACCTTTTTTATTTAAGTTTTATATAAAAAACATGAATTTTTTGTAAGATATGTTTTTACTGGATTACAGCATTTTCATTAAAAATAATTTTTATTTCTAATGATTACCACGCCACTCGTGAAAAGTCCCAGATATGTTTCGTGTAATTTGGTTTGATTCTTGATTTAATCAAGTACAAGCTTTTTCGTGATTCATCGCTTATCTTGTTTCCTGCTTTTTCACGATCAGACTATCTAAAATATAAGAATAAAACTTTCTTGTCTCATACTTTTTCACGATTGGACTTGCCAGGATCGAACCATATTCGTTACTCCCCATGCCTTCAGGGCATTTTTAGTTGCTTGTCCATATATGATTCAATGATACTACTCCGATTGAAATGGAGAAACCACTGTAACAGTAAGGAAGAAATCGAATTCCTCCCGTAGGACTGACTGCAGCATTCTTGTGGGATCACACCTGTGCCGGCTACTTATTTACAGAAACTATAAAGTGCTGGCTCGCCCGTGCTAACATATAGCCTGTGTGCGCACACCCTACTATCAGCCGGCGTGGCCTAGTGGTTTAGCGCGTCAATTTTTTGAACGAAAGGGTGCGGGTTCGAGTTTCACTGAATTATTTTTGGCTCATTTTGATCATACACTGTTCCTATGAAGTTCTACTGTTCGTTAACCCCCGATAACCTATCGTGAGGCTTGCTTGTCCGAGTGACAGCGAGGACAAGCGCGTTAGCTACTAATTTCCGTTAGCCCCTCTCTAGAAGCCATATTCAGACACGTAAAAAAATAATGAACCTTATAAAAAATTGACGGCACCTGTTGAAATATGTTTTCTATATCCTGAACTTTATGAAGAAACAAAAATAAATAAAATTGATCAGATTTTCCAGAAATGGGAAACAAATAAAAAACTTTATAGTTTCTGGAAATATGCGTCACGGCTGTGGGTGTACGCGCATAGTCCGAATCCTGCACGCACACAGTCCGTACATCCACAGTACCATACGCGCACAGTCCCATACGTTCACAGTCTCTCTCTCAGGACTGTGCGCGTGCACTCACAACTGGGACAGGTGTGCGCAGAATACTCTGTCAAAAAGTTTCGGTGGCTTCTTAATCACCCAAGAAGTACATACTCATTTCCCCGTTTGAAATTTACCCGCGATTCGATGGTCTGGAAAACACCATCCAAACTTCGAAAACTGGTCGTGAGCAGGCACGGAGTTCCTTTGGTGATCAGGCGAGTTTCTCCAAATATTGAAACATCAGTATCTGGCTGTACTGGTGGTTGCGGTGGACTAGTATCTGTGATAAATTCAAACAGCGACAATCGTCTTCGCTTGCTGCTGTTGTTGTTGTTGTTTTTGTTGGCGTTGTTGTTGTTGTTTATGTTGTTGATGCTGCTGTTGTCGTTTTTGTAGTTGACTCTCTTTAAGGCCATCGCATGCCCGTTTTGTTGATTGTCAGTAACCAAGCCATTTTTGCGTTCCATAGAACGGTTGATGTTGTTGTTGTTGTTGTTGTTGTTGCTATTTTTGTTGTTATCGCTGTTGTTGTTGTAGCCACTGTTATCATGACTCAGTTTATGACAACGCATGCTGTTGTTGCTGGACTTTTGCGAGCCGCCACGCCCATTGTCAGAATTAAAATGTAAACCTGATTTAACAGGCGATTTCAACCAGGGACACAGGTCCCTCAGGGAGTTTTGCAGTTCACGGGAAGCCTGGTGCATTTTATGGAATCTTGAATAGTTTATACTTTTATTTGAGAGGCTATACAAGATCATGACTACATATATCAATGACTAACAGAGTGACTGACGGACTGACTGAGTGGCTGACTGACTGACTGACTGACTGACTGACTGACTGACTGACTGACTGACTGACTGACTGACTGACTGACTGACTGACTGACTGACTGACTGACTGACTGACTGACTGACTGACTGACTGGCTGACTTACTGTCTGACTGACTGACTGACTGGCGCACTGACGAAAAATGTCAATTGTTCATTTTTAGCAACTCATTATGTCCATAGTTCGGCATGCGACCAAATCGAATCTTGGCCCAAACTTCCGCTCCATTCACTTTCCATAGTAAAAACATAAACTTGGTCGTCAGTAAAAAATGGTTGCTGCTAGCGGACAACCATCATCATTAGTTTTTTTAAATAGTCCATTTTCGACATTTTTTCTAACAGGGAACTTGGTTGTCAAAATAATCGAAAAGATAATATCAACTATGGATACCCCTTTTCTGGGAGAAACTTCCTTTACTTTCTGCGGCTGGAACACAAACACTGTCATTGATGTTCTCAACATAAATCTTTTGGATATGGTCTTTTGAACATGAACCCGTATGGTGTTCCCGTTCGAATGGTTCCGATGACGAACGGGAAGTTTGGCAAGCTCGGTTTTGGTAATTGGACATTTCGACCAGAGTTGGAGAGTCCGAGTTGCGGTGAAAATACAACAAATTATGTGAAACCGACCGAGTGATTGACTGACTGACTGCGACTGACTCATTCAGTAACTCATTGAGTAAAAACTGATGCACTGACTGACTATTTATGTGTGCATGTAACTGCTTATTTAATGAAAAAAAGCTGAAAATTATAATGTTGACTTTCCATATATGTGTGACTGGTTTTTTGTTAATGCCTTGCATCGTCCCTGCACACGTGTGAAACATTACACCCAGTTTCATAGTTGTTTGTTAATGATCAATTTCAAAACTTATCCTATTCAGTGTTCAGAATTATTTCCAGCAATGCAACTTAAATTTTATAAACAAGAAAATGAAATATTTCATTGCCGAAATTTGTTGTAGCACTGATGTCAAAGTTTCCAATAATGTTTCACATGCGCGCAGGGACAATGCATGGCCACACGCAGTAACAACAAAAACAAGCCCTACATGATGAATGTCATCCCAATTACTACCGAGTTCACCTGCTGAACGACTGACATCTCCGACACAGAATCTTCTCCAATGCTTAATTGAGTTAAGCAAGATGCGTCCGGTAACAGAACTAGTTTTGCTAAAAGTTACCCAAAACGGAACATACAGTATGTGCGGTACCAGAAGAGTCCAGTTCAGTTGACGTCATTTCCAGTTACTAACTCACTCACTCACTCACTCACTCACTCACTCACTCACTCACTCACTCACTCACTCACTCACTCACTCACTCACTCACTCACTCACTCACTCACTCATTCACTCACTCATTCACTCACTCACTCACTCACTTACTCACTCACTCACT
>OZ038442.1:28244895-28278142 GCA_964036265.1 Daptonema setosum
GGGAATCTAAACTGGTCGTCGTAATGATCGACTAACTGAAAGATTTTAAGATGTTTGTTGTTGCCATCTGGTATTCTTTCTAGATTCTAGCATCCTGGTTCAAACAAAATGTCAACAAAACCTTTCTAAATCGAATAAATTGCTTGGTTACTTAAAACTAGTTCTGCTCTCCTTCAAACGTGTTACAGTGAAAAAATTAGGTGTAATGAGATATATACAGTATGACCTTTTTTGGTCATTCCAACTGTTGCAAAGTGTATTTTGAGAGAATGTATTACGAGGATGAGAGTATTTTCATGCCAGATACATACATCTGCAACACATCATCTTTTCTTGGCAATGTTCGAACACTGGTAGACAGTACGTACATATGTACATACGTGTATACAGTATGTACGTTTGTACTCCCACGAATTGAAATGAAAACAATGAGGGCCAGATCTAGTTCTACGTTTGAGAAACGCCAAATGCAGATTCTATCTGATCCATGAATTTAGAAACATCCGCTGAATTTTGTTTCAGTATTATATCACGAAATCCAAACCTCAAAAATTAGAAAATCATTTTCTTGTTCTAGAATAGACACAAAACCTATCCGACGATCCTGTTGGCGATGGTTAAGCTTGTCTGCTGTGGTGCCGCCAGCCAAAAGTGAGGTTCGATGATGTTTCGATACCACCCGACTTCTTGTTAGGATGGTATCGTGCGAAACGAACCATGAGATTGTGTTATGATGTGCCGTGCTTGTTTCATGAAGGGTACATGAAGCATCCTAGATCCCAGTCAGAGGTGGGCCGGGCATATGTACAAACATAAACCCCGTATGTTGTTTCTGGAAACAAAAAAAATGCCTTAAACGTCTGATTATGAAACATCACTAGTCTCAACTCAACTCAACTCGGTTGACACCGTAGGTAAACACAGTGTGGCATGAGGTGATGATGATTGATGGGCGTGTTAACATTATTTGTCTGATGTTTCATTATCAGACGTTTTGGGCAAAATTTTTGCAAGCAGAAATAACATATGATCATCACAAATGATTGTATGTTTGTTGGAGTTTCAAAAATATGTGCAGACTCGTCCATTAATCTATATATTCTTATAAAAATGTACACTATATAGACGTAGGATGATTCAAAAAATTAGTGCCAGACCCCGTCATATACACTGCTCACTGTTGTCATAAAGTCGTAAAACAGTGTTATGATGTGTGTTTCTTGTTTCATGGGTCCAGTAGGTGGAACGAAGAAACATGGTCAGATCTTCGGTACTGCCGGATCACTGTACTCCGGGGGTAACCGAAATTAGTTTACTAACTCATCTTTGCACCACCTACAAAAACGGGACCACCTGAATGACTGAAGATACTTTTCTCAAAAGTTGCCCTGCCCTCTATGGTACACAATTAAAAGTCTTTGGATTTTCCGCGTGGAATTCACAATTATGAAAGTTAACCATGTCTTCACTACAAAAACACCAATCTGACATGGTATTACGTAGTTTCCGTTGATGACTTCAGTAATGAAAAAGTCTAAAAATCGTTTCACATGGAACAAAAACCGTAAATCACGTATTCCGCAGAATGCTGAACTGCTGAAGCCAACTACTGACGCCTACCATCGACATCTTCCGATACAGTGGTGCCCAGAGTTTCTTTACCATCTGAGATTTGCCGTGTACCCAAAGCCAGAGGTGGGATGGTGTGCCAAGGAATTAGACGTGCTTGATTGCACCGATACATGTTTCGATCTCTGGGTCTGACGTACTTTTAGATGAAAATAATATGCAGGACTGACATAGTGACAGACTGAACGCCTGATAGACCAACTGACTGATCGAAATGCTCGTTGACTCACTGACTCAGTTACTCATTGATCAGTTGACTCAATGACTAATTAACTTACTGACTAACTCACTCACTGACTGACTCTAAGGTCGCTTAGAAAAGTAGAAACAATGTTCAGTTTTTTTTTAATATTTAGTAGTGTTTGTATTTCAGTCGGTCACATACAATTTCAGTGTTACCCTATAGCGTTTGTGAAAATTTTTGAGCTTTTGTAAACACCCCAAAGAACTTGACGTGACTTCCAGCTTGAATGACTGACTAACTGACTGACTGACTGACTGACTGACTGACTGTTTCACTGACAGACTGACTAACTGACTGAAATTCATGTATTCAGCTGACTGACTGACTGACTGTCTGACTGACGGACTGACTGACTGACTGACTTACAGACTAAATCACTCACTACTCACTCACTCACTCACTCACTCACTCACTTACTCACTCACTCACTCACTCACTCACTCACTCACTCACTCACTCACTCACTCACTCACTCACTCACTCACTCACTCACTCACTCACTCACTCACTCACTCACTCACTCACTCACTCACTCACTCACTCACTCACTCACTCACTCACTCACTCACTCACTCACTCACTCACTCACTCACTCACTCACTCACTCACTCACTCACTCACTCACTCACTTACTCACTCACTCACTCACTCACACACTGCCTCACGCAGAATTACAAAAGCTACCCCTTTTCTCTTTTGTATATTTTCTCTTCTCTAAGTTAATTCAGACTTAGGCATAGGCTTTTTTACATGCCTATGTATCAGGCTTAGGCTTAGAAATAACTTTCTGCTATGTATTTGTTTTTGGCCAAAAAGACGGGTCGAAATACTTCTAAATCTCGATGAAAAAAGGGTAGGGTTGGGAAATTACCTAGCAGAATCTCCATACCCTATCCGTTTTCTTATTTTGCTGTTCAACTTCAATCCATTCGATTGAGGCTCCGGCTTAGGCTTAGTTCCGAGCTTGGAACTTAGGCTTAGGCTTAGGAATGAACTTTGGCTCTGTATTTGGCTTAGGCTTAGGCATATGAGCGATTTGAGAAACTTGAAGATGAAAAAAGGGTAGCTTATGGAAAACTGCCTCTATCACTCACTCACTCACTCACCGCCTGACGAAAGGATGAGTTCTTTCTCGATGCCCAAGCGTCCTGCATCGACTTGTGGAATTTTTCCATGGCGTCCTTTTCCATGATAACGGCCGACTTTCTTTTCACTGGTACCTTTGATTTTTTCATTTTTCCTTTTTCTTATAAGAAATTCAATGAAGTTAATAAACGATTCATCGGGCACATGGCATAGTCAGAATCAGATTCTTCGTAGAGAAGGATTCCCAACTTAATCAAAAACCAAAGCCATTGATTGTCAGATGTCTTATTCAGAATGATTGAGTGGTTTACATATGTACATAGGAAAATTTTTATTCAATTACGAGGTAAACTGCATGATAAGCAGAGGTTGAGGCATCATGTACCTTTTTCATTATTTATCGAGTACCGGCTATGCTTATTTACAACCAATGAGTATTCTATGCGGCGCGCAACGAAAATCAACAAAAAACAACAGAAAACAACAAAGTATGGATCATGCATAAAATCGATAACACGAATATATACAGGGTGGCTCAGAAAAAACGTGGCACTTTTGAACCGATATTGTGAAAGTTGTAGAAAAGCTCTGACAATGCGGTATAGCACATTCGATAGAAGACACTTTGACTTAAAAAATGATGTCATATTATTAGGTTTAGAAGCTTACAGCGGCAGCGGCATAAACATTTGTAAATGCGTGCCTTTTCACACAAAACCGAGTGCGTGCGCGCACGTGTGTGTGTGTTTTATGTGCTATGTTTTGTTTACTACTTGCTTTGCTTTCTCAGTTTAAAAACGTTGATTTGTTGCTAAAACCATGTAGAATTTTTCATTTAAACAGTCAACCGGCTTCATTTTATGAAATATTTGATAACCGAAGGATTTTTAACGAGCTCATGTCGCGGCGCCTGTTTGGTGTAGTCACCGTCATCAACGACCGTCTAAGTTACTTTTTTCGCGTGATTAACAAAGAATATGAGAACGATTTTTCAATTTCATCTGTTTAATATCTATAGTTATCAATCTATCATGTTTTGAAACACAAAAAAACACTATTTATTGCAGAATTTGGCGTATTTTCTGAAATTCGCCTGTAACAGCAAAAAATAGCTGAATTAAACTTCAGTCACATATCATTTTTCAAGCCAAAGTGTTCTCTATCGAATGTGCTATACCGCAGTGTCATATCTTTTCAACAACTTTTGCAATATCTGTTCAAAAGTGCCATGGTTTTTTTGAGCCACCCTGTATGTACCAACCTTTGATCAATGTGCATACGTGCTTCAACTTGAAAACGAATGAATGATTTTAGCCATTGGGAGGCAATTTACATATCTGCTGAGCAAGTTCATTGTGGGTGTTAATTGGTTAGCTGTAAAAGGTTTTGAGGTTAGTATTAAATTGGGAATAATCAGTACACTAATAAGATGTAGTGAACTCAGGCGGACAGTGTATGAACATCCGATGGAGTGACTTGGAACTTGATTCCATAATGTGCCATCGGTGATTGGGACCCGGCGAAGTCTTGATCCGAGTGAGACAACTCAACAAAAAGAAAGTGTATTGAACGATCCTTAAAATACCCCAAAAACAAGTCATGGAAAATAGTGTTGCCTACGTATGTATAGGCCTCATAATTGATTAAAAGAAATGGTTTAAAACTGCGAGAACCTATGGCATAGCCAGAACCAGGTTCTCAAGTAATGAATTTTCGGTGCCACGTTTTAAAATTTCTTAGACCCAGATTCTCAAGTTCAGAACCGGTTTCTCAAGTAAGGAATTTTCTGTGCCACGTTTTGCATTTTCTTATAATCAATTAAGAGGCCTATACTTATGTACCTACAATCAATTTTTTTAGAAATGGAAGAATATGGTTCAAAACGTGGTTATGAAACGACTGCAGTTCAGACTATCCAACTAAAACAAAACATTGAGTGTATTGCATAGTAAAAGTAAGAGGAGTTTGTTTGGTCATGTGCATAAAATGACTGTGGATGCAGTCATAATACTACGGTATTATTTCCATACTTTTAGTCATTTTTTCCTGATTTTTCCTACTGCCCATTGATGTTCTTGAAGTCCTTTGAACATAAATCATGCCTATTTTTTTAGAATTCCCTTGAGTTGACATTGATAATGAGCATAAACAAATATGAAACCTGCTGATTGATGTATGAAGTATGATGCACTGAATGAAACTATCCTACTTTGTGCATACGGTACCTCTAAAAAACCAAAATGAGAGCCCTTCTACATTCATGTATGTCACATCGTGACCGTGCAGATGAAATCTCGGCAAAGTATGCAGGGTATGCCTGTATAAGAGGGTATACCCTTACAAAATCTTGGTCCCATTTAAAACATTGAGTTTTGTGGTAGTCGGGGGTCTTGGTGGGGGAAGAATTGAGGGGGTCCAGGACCGACGGCCAAAAGACACAGCCCTCCCTCCCAAGTTGCTCTTCGACCATCGCTTACGTCTGTTATGGTATCATGGGTGCCATTGTCTAACGTGTGTATAGATTGGAAGTGATTTCACGGGAAAATTTGTCATTGTAAATCTATTGACATTGTTTTGGGAGGAGTCGGTAATATTAAAGTTTACACAATGTAACACGATTTTCGGGGTTTTTGGTGAAGATAGTTCTACCTGACACCTCTTACGTAAATGTGAAACGATGAATCGAATAAAAACAAGCTAAATAATTATGGTTTTCAGAATCGGTTCTCCCAATGACGAAACTTTAGTTTATTCGACTGTTTCAGTGTTCAGGGCATATCAACTGTCATGGCATACAGTACATATTCAATGGAGTAGTACCACGAGCGTGGGTGGAGATAAATGGAGTGATTAAGGTGCCAATAAACCTAAGTGTGCCGCCAATCGTGGTGCCCTCACACTTTGACGGCGATGTTAAGTAATGGTATTCACAACTATGTAAACGTGAGAAAGTGTTTGAAAGCGCACCGTTTTTTCGTATTTTAAAACTTTAGTTTTTTAAATAACCCAAAAAATCGGAGAGTACACAAATGTGTGTTTGACTACTCAGTCATAAAGCAACGAATGCCTCAAGCTACTTATCTTGGCATTTCAAAAAACTACAAACATCAAATGTGACACGCGATTCGCCACGGCACAAACTTTCGTGTGGAATAATTTTATACATAACTGAATGAAGCCTGAATTTTGGCGCGCATTCAAATTAAAATAAATTCGTGCAACTCAAAATAAATTGTGAATGCCACGTTTTTATTGTGATTTTGTGACTATTTTAGGGTCGTATGGACTGGGGAAGTCGGGGTTTAGAAACACTTCTCGGATGAGCGGAAAATTGGTTCACGTTTCGCAAGTTTCTGTATGGTATTCCAGGCTGACGGAGTTACGAAATGAAACAGTTTATTGCAGATAGTTTGTAGATCACTAGAAGTAGAAACTATCACTTGAACGCATCTCAATTTGAGATGTCTATAAAACAGTGCTACGAAAAATTGTGAAACAGTTTAACATGGGAAATAAGTTAAAAAAAGAAACATGAACAAAAATATAAATATAGATTTGTCACTGAGGGCATTTAGCGATCTTAAACAACGCTGTCTGATAGAAAAAAATGCGTTTATGGCATGTATAATCTGGTGGTTAGGGCGGTCGTGATTAGGGCAATTCGGAGGTCCTAGGCTCAGCAGAACCGGCCGCGTTTGTTCCGAGGTTTCTGCTGTTGCCCGTCAGATTATTCGACCATTATGAAAACTCCATGCCTGTTGGCTTAAGGGATTGATGAATTCCCAGTAAGGAGCATTTGAAACCAATTTTTACTGGCTGAAAAATCATGCGAATGTATCAACAATTGATCATATGTAACAGGTCAACAAATATATCCCTAAGCAGAGGAGAGGTTCCACACCCCTGGTAAACAGATCAACGGTCGTGACGTGAACGTTCAGCACCGTATTGATGATGAAACGGAGATGCATCAAAGTGTTCCTCAGAAGATAATCCCTTGAGGTCTCCAGGCAACGACCTGCCATTGATTGCCCACTACAAAAACAGGTTCAATGTCGAACGGGCGATTTTTATTTTTGGTAGATCACAATTTTTTGTCACGCAAATTTTTTATTAATGAAAAGTTGTTGGAATATCCCCACGCACTCGGCATTTTTAAGAGAGATATCCTTGATGATCATAAATGTCATGGATCGATAATCATTGTCCATGATGGTACCGAATGAATTCTTATAAATTGATAATACATAAAATTATCATACATAAACTTGAGGATGGCTGATTTTTCTAGTAAAAAAACATCTTCGGCACTCAAGATGTTAGCTCACAACCGGCACCTGTATGTCACAAACAAAAACCGTGCTCACGTTTATTTAAGATCAAATTAATTGAGTTCAAGAGACCATGATGGTCTACAATGTGAATACCAAGATCCACAGCCGTAGTTCAAGTATTAGAAACCAGAGGAAACGCATAAATCAAAACGTCATCACTGTTGGTGACCGTCGCAAGTACCAGTGGGGTCATATTTTTGTTTCCAAATATGGTAAAAAAATATGAGAAACGAAATGGGGCTCATGTTGTTGCACGTAACCGCATTCCCGTTTCATATTTATCTTGAAGGCGTTTCCTATTCGTGTGCTCGTCTCGAATGCGGGACCCCGGGCCTCCCCTGTGAACACTGAACTTTTTTTTACTTTGGACATTTTTTATTCTAGAAATGTGGCGTTCTTAAGAGATCAAGAGACTCGATTGATTTGAACATCTGAAATTGTTTGCTCGTCTGACACTGGTTAGTCGTTTCCACGGGCATATTTCCAAAACCCAGTAATTTTCCTAGAATTTTTCCTATTCACGAATTTTTATGAGGTGGGTGACCACTGAAATCCCACCGCTGCGCGGGCCTAACGCGCTTGTCCTCGCTACCGCTCGGACAAGCCAGCCTTACGATAGGTAATCGGGGGTTAACGGACAGTAAAACTTCATATGGAATATATTTTTGGTGAATTTTTCTTCGGCGTTTAGTAAAAATTCTAGAAAAATTACTGGGTTTTGTAATTTTGCTTTCCACGGCCGTGCAAACACTGCAATCAATAGACATTCCTATGTATTCTGTCCGCTAAATATCTCACACAGAAAAGTAATCAAAACATGGAAAAAAACGAAAAATGACGTACATTCAAATTCAGTCTCTTAATTAATCCTATCATGCTGAATGAGGTGGTCTTTATTCAAGGTAGACGAATTTGTACGCCATCGATCGGACAAACAGTATTTCAACATGAGGGAAATGTTTTACATGAAGTGTGTAGAAAATGTTTTTACCCGATACACGCTCTGTCCTACACACGTGCCACGGTGGCAATGGCATATCACGGAACCATCGTGGTCTGGTCACCGCAGTTCCCAAAGTACATAAATCAGGGACGCACGATCGTAGTGAGCAGATAAACGGCCATGCTGTTTAGGATGGCACACACGACACGACATTCGGGTAGATTAGGAGAACTTGAATGTATCGTGGTAGGGAGGCCTCTCGTATTTCGAGGATAAAACTCCTGCAAAACTCAGCATTGCTTGCTACATAACAAATTGAATGTTATCATCACTTGGAAGTATGTAAAGAAGCGCTAAATTAGTTGAATAAAGGAACCTCTTACATGTTGTTCCTAGCCATCTGATAAACCACATATTATGATACTGGACGGTTCCAGACTGGAATGCCCTCCGGAGTGCCACCCACTTTGTGCCACGAACTTTCCGAACAGTTCTGAGACAATTTAGGGAACAATGATAGCCTAGGGTTCGAGGGCCCGAGAAACAAAGACTTCAATAGAGTAGCCAAGTATTTGAGAAATTCAGATGGTGCACACTGCGGTATATTGTCATTTTAGCAATATCAACAACCTACAGATTATGAAAGTTTCGAATGCGCATCTTTTTCGGTGATACTTTGACACCAAACATGGGGAATAATAGAAATATATAAGTGAACATTTATCACGTCATTTGGATGAGTCTTACTTCTTTTAAATCTTGGATAAACCCAATGGTTATGGGTTTTCCGATTTAGCCTCGAAGACACGTTGGTTCCGGTATGTATAAATAAGTGCCAAAACCGGAAAACCGGAATCTTTCTGGCCACAGGTCCGACCGCCGAACTCAATGGTCTGGTCAAGTATCCAAAGTCAGACCACCTCTGCCGCTGATCCTGTAATATTTATTTATAAATAATTCATCACATTTGGTGCTCAAAATTCAAGATTGCGCCACAAAAAACATACACACGCTAGAAAAAGTTGTATAAATATGGGACATTTTTTTCTTTCCCATTATGCTTCATATGCCGAAACCGGAATCTTTCTGGCCAGAGATGTGACTGCCAAACTCAATGGTCGGGTATCCAAAGTCAGCCTCTGCCGCTGCTCCTGGAATCTATCCACTTGGCGGTGGTCGGTTTGTGGGCTGCCGTGATTCCCTGAGGAACAGATTTCAGTACTCTGGATGGGCTGCAGCAAACAACATAACACGCCGTATTTGGGTGTATTTGGATGCTGCTGGGCTATTGTTTCTCGCTGTGCCTCAGGTCAGGGAAGTGGGGGGTTGGGAACGTTGAGGGTGTTGGGGACGCATATTTGGAAACTGTACCGGTTTTTTTGTCAAAATCCCAAATTCAAGTTTTTCATTTTGGATTCACGGAGATGCTTAGCTAGGCTATCTCCTTTACTAACGTTCAGTCTGTGTTAGGAACTAAGCCTAAGCCGTACAAACAATCAAATGGTGGTTATCTGTCGTTGGGTCGCACGAATTCTGACAAAAAACCGGTACAGTTTACAAATATCCGTTGGGGACGACAACCGGTGACTTCGAAAAAAAGTTCAGGGCAGAAAGTGTTTTTTCATCAAATTGATCAATCTCACATATCCATAAAAAACAACAATAAGACAACAAATTTCATACATATAACTATTCGATAGGACAATTTATAGAGCTCCTTGGGACTGGAGTGAAAATTTCGAACAACGGATAGCTCTCCAAACTTCGAATCACTTGTCTGAATCAAACGAAATGATTAACCTTATGACATGAAACGTGTGCTGGGATGGGATGTTTAAAAAATCATCAAGTTTTAATTGGTGTTTTGAGTTGAGAAAAAAGGTAACCGTTCACCTGAATTCCAGGAAGCTCCTTGTTGTTATCAGTATCATCAAGAAAGCGCGCGTCGCATAAATACTGATTGGTTGTACTCACATATACATGTGTATTTTATGTACGTTATTTACTACAGTATACAGTTCTCTGCATGTATAATCGAATTTTTTGGTTACGACTTTTTAGGAACTTTTTCAAGTGTAAAACTTTTGCTTCAACCCCAAATTGCTGCTTCCGACCGCGTGATAGGAAACTCGGATCGGCGAACACTCAACTCCATCGTGTAGAGCGTGTTCGAATTGACCTAGAAACGTCTTCGAAGTGCCGATCCACCTTTTTAATAGAACCCATATGGCCGTCGGAAGCTGCAATTTGGGGTTGAGGCAAAGGTTTTACACAAAAAAGTCCCAAAAAAGTCGTAATCTAAAAATTCTACTATAAATTCGCTATTTAACTATAAGATTATCATCATCATTTATCTCAACGAAACTAGATAAAAATAAATTTTCAAACCGCTGGCTTGACGTCACAATAAACTACACCAAACGACCGACTTATTTATCTTCATTCGATCATACTCTATAACTGTGTACGTAAGTACCCTGACAATAAGAAACAAGAACATGCAGTTTTGACATGAACTCCGGGAGGGGCTGAACCCCCCGACTTCTCTTCCAGAACAGGACCCACAGCGGGGTATTTGCCTTTTCTAAACTGCATAATTGTGGGGGTCTCAATTAGTCCCGGAGACATACCCCAGAACAGAGTTATTCTTGTCCTGGTTGACACTTTTATGCCATTTATTGTTTAGGGTTTGCGATTTATATATTTTTAGGACTGTCTTTGAGAGGTCTCTATCAAATCCAAGGGTATACACTAGGTAATGCACCTCACTTCAGACAAATCCCCTCAAAAACGTATGAGGTAACATACTGTATACAATGTACAGTACGTATACAGTATGTAGTGAAAAAGAATGCACGCTTGAAAAATACGTTCATGCAACGTTATTTTTCACAGAATTGCACCAGAATCAAAAAAATACCGATAAACTGACTGATTGGTTTGAAAAAAATAGCAATAATAACTGAACAATGACCGTTAGCATGAAAACGTGTTTTGATACTATTTCAGTTAATCAGCTTCGTTCTACATACATACATCAGCATGTTGTGATACGTGAACCGTTTCATCAATTAAAAAATAATAGAAGTAAAAACCGAACAAATTTACGCGGTGGTGGCTGTAGTGAAAACAAGGGTTCATGTGACTGACAAAATACTACTTAGATTCGACTGACTGACTGTTTCACTGACAGAATGACTGAGTGACTGACTTACTGACTGACTGACTGATTGACTGACCGACTGACTGACTGACTGATTGACTGACCGACTGACTGACTGACCGACTGTCTGACTGACTGATTGACTGACTGACTGACTGACTGACCGAATGACTGACTGACTGACTGATTGACTGACCGACTGACTGACTGACTCACCGTTTTACTCCCGAACTCGAGGGTCAGCTGATTCAAAATGGCACTTCGTCCGATACCACCTGGTTTTGCCGAAAACATGGCGAATCGTTGTTGTTGTTGTTGTTGTTGTTGTTGTTGTTGTTGTTGTTGTTGTTGTTGTCGTTTATTTTGTCTTTGTATAAAAAAAAGCTGAAAAGTTACGGTCATATACCAGTCAGTCACCGCATCAAACGGGACAAAGTTCAAAGTGGCAAACAAAAAACGCCAACTTTATCATAAATTAAAAAATAGGGCGACTTCAGAAACAGAAAACCGTGTCAAAATAGAAGATATTCATTCCACAAAATCTAAATACACAAGTTTTATTTTTAAAATTAGACGATTTGATGATCGTTTGTTGGAACTTGGCTTGCACACGGGGTAGTGGCACTTTTGGCGTTAAAAGCTACATCGTAGTTTAACGTATCAAACGGTAAACTTCAACTTCTACAATAAAAAAATGGTACTTCAGAAACTGCAAACTTTTAGCTTTGTCAAAATCGATCACATCTATTTCATGAAATCAAAATACTCAGGTTTATTTTAAAAGAGAAAACAATTTGGCGTTCACTTGTTGTAACCTGGCTGGCACACGCGGTAGTGGCATTTTTGGCGTGACAAACCGACATCAAGACTGGCTGTTGACTCGGAATTAAGCTGGTACTCATGTCTTTGGGCATGTCACGTCACATAAGTGTCTCATAACCAGGATTATGAGGCGAGGCATTATGATGACATCGTCATATAGTAATCTTCTTCTAGCAGTCAGTGGGACCTCTTTTTCTATTTTGCATTTCAGGTGGCACCGGATACAAAGCGAAATAAGGGCGACAATTTTAAGATGTTGTGTGTGTGAACACGTACATATTTACTAGAAAATATTAGATTACTGCTACAAAAATATGTTACGTTCTACAAACACTTTGTGGTATTAGTGAACCCTGTGTTGTATGGAATGGGGGGGGGGGTGTCATTGGTGCATCGGTTTTGAAACTTCACTGAAAAAAGTCGCGCGTTCAAATTTACTCTAATTCACGCATTGTAGCTTCCTAATAGGGTATGGTTTGGCCAATTCAATTTGATTAGGGTATGGTTTGGCAAACTCAGTTTGCAGATCGAAACCGGAAATTTTCTTATAATTGTTTGTGAGTTTGTGAGTTTGTGAGTTTTTAAGTTTGTGAGTTTGTGAGCTTGTGAGTTTTCAAGTTTGTGAGTTTGTGAGTTTGTGAGCTTGTGAGTTTTTAAGTTTGTGAGTTTGTGAGCTTGTGAGTTTTCAAGTTTGTGAGTTTGTGAGTTTGTGAGTTTGTGAGTTTTTAAGTTTGTGAGTTTGTGAGCTTGTGAGTTTTCAAGTTTGTGAGTTTGTGAGTTTGTGAGCTTGTGAGTTTTTAAGTTTGTGAGTTTGTGAGCTTGTGAGTTTTCAAGTTTGTGAGTTTGTGAGTTTGTTAGTTTGTGAGTTTTTAAGTTTGTGAGTTTGTGAGCTTGTGAGTTTGTGAGTTTGTGAGTTTGTGAGTTTGTGAGTTTGTGAGTTTTCAAGTTTGTGAGCTTGTGAGTTTGTGAGTTTGTGAGTTTGTGAGATTGTGAGTTTTCGCAATGATGCGTTGTAGAAATTCTCTCATCCGTTTTTCACATTGATAAGTTTGTTGGAAAGCAATGAAAGTTTAGTAATTTTTTACTGAATGTTTCATCCGAAGGTTGAACCGAGTTTTTAATGAACGGACTACAACGCCACGGAACCATTTGCTATATGAAGAATAAATACTTGATATTGGAATTAATGTTGTCTGACGTTTGATGGTATGATAGAAATGTTATTTAGTTACGACATTTAATCAAAGTTATATGAAGGGGTGTACGAATATTTTTAAGTGTTTCGTAGTTTTGTACAACTCATATGCAATGTGTTTATTTATCTGGGAAGAATAACTTTTTTTACAACCAAACCGCCCAATTAAACACGACTAACTGAAACCCCTGAAATTAAACTACCTACATGATAATATTGGTCAAGTACTTTCACATGGGTTTCCATTTCCCAGTGAACAAATATTTCCCATCAACAACATTAGTATTTTTCCCCATTTTCCCATTTTCACATACATACAGGTACTTATAAATCCACACAAATACAATTTGTATCCCTGTATGAAAATATAACACAAAAATCAGTCAAGCATCCTTCGTCACCCTTCCCAATATCAAAATCTCGAGGAAAACCAAAAGGGATTTCAAGAAATCTCACAATGAGTGAGAACACAACCCATAAATGATTTTTTTACCTGAGCTATGTAACATTTCTGAATGCCCAGAATTGCCATTCCAGCTCATGTCATGCAGATAAAATTGGCCAATTACTTTCATATCCTTATCTCAACTTTTCTACTGGCCATAACTCACACCCTCAATCTCAAAATATAAAAAAGCTAAAAATAACAAAAACCAATCAAAAACAACCCAACTAATCTTAAAATACCTCCCCACAACCCATCAAACACAAACGCTTTTTTGGGCTGAGCTCAAATCTTTGACAGATCAGATTTCCCTTTCAGATCAGGAGGATAAATGCGATTTATTGGTTGGGCCGTGAAAATGGATCGACCCTCCAGAGGGAATGATCCAATCTGAAAATATTGCATCTGAAGATTGACATGTTTGTAACATTTCTTCGCTGCAAACGTTAATTTATTGTTCTCGCATTGGAATCATATCATCATTTCATTACATAAAGCTGTACTGATTCAGTTCGGTCAAAGTGTATTGTTGATTTGAATAAAAAAATATGTATGTAAACGTTTTTCATAGGCCACTTATATGCATCTCCGGAGTTTCCAGAATTTTTATGAATACCAATTTGAATGAAAATTCGTTTCAGATATTCGAAAGTCATCTAATTTTGTCTTACGTGGGGTAAGCTTGACATAAGCAATACAAATATAAAGACAAAACCCTGAATTCAGTTGAATCTAAGGTGATATCTGATAGAATCTTACACTCAAGATTGATGTAACCGCTATCTCACGGCACTTGTCAGTAAGGTACAGTAGGAAAATTGACCATAGAGATTGACCAATCGAGATGTCTGAAATCTTGAAATTCTATAATTTGATGAAGACCGACCGACTGGCTGTGTGGGTGAAGATTGGTTGTGAGATACAATGGGTTACGGTAGGATAATGTATGGGAGTGAAGGTTTGATGAATCGGACGGAAGCATTGCTCAATCTGACTCCAGTTAGAGTTTCTGTCGTCACGTAGTGTTTTCACCGGAGAAATTTTATTTTATCAGAACTTTGTTGCATGAAAAAATAGCGATTAAGTTAGAAAAGTTAGAAAAGTTAGCGATTAAGAGTTCTTTGTTTCCATGGTTGTTGTTCCGTCAGTTGACCAGAGTAGATACATACCGTTGCAAAGTTCACTCAAACGGTAATTCTTTAAAAAAATTTGAACTTCACAGATGCAATATGGAAACAATTTTTCATAGTGAAAATCATTTGTTAGTTCGTCAGTTTCATCATTTGTTGTGTTACTCCTAATCCATATTGAATCACTATTTATGAAACCGTCTGTAGAAGTTCTCCTCACCTCCTTTGTGTCACCGATAAATAGCGCAATTCATCACCATCTGAAGGTTGTATACATCGCATATACATAAATCTTACCACCTTCTAGAAACATTACTGAAACCATGCTTTCCCATAACTGTACTCTTGGGAAACATTTATTACGACATACAATCTTGATTGAGTAAAATATTATCTGATATGATTTGTTTTTCTGTCTTTGTTTCTCTCACCCCAATGAAAATAAATGGATTATTTATGACGATTATATGAGCGATATCCGAACGCCCATCTCAGGTTGTGAATATTATTAAGAAGTAGCAAGCAATCATAGCATCAAATCGCTTCATTGATTGGTGGGATTTATCCCAGAACCAATCAACGTCTTGTTTGCCTTCACAACTTGTTGTTCTGTATTATGACGGACATTTTTTACTGATTTTCAAAAAATTCCACATAAATTATTTCTCATTCCAATCGTTAATGTTCCAACTGTCTTGTCCCTTACTTGCAACCCTCATCCGTCAGGTTTCTTGTATGGATCGATAATTAAAGCTTATAAACTTTTTGCATAGCTCTACCCTTTCACAAACAGCAACTCGGAAGTTTGACTCAAACTTCCTCCCGCCTTCTCCCCCATAGTCCGCACCAAACCAGTTGATAAATGATGGGCCGTCGGTTCCTCCAACCATAGAAACTCTCGATCCGAACCGGTCAGTTCCGCCAAACGGTTGGGCCAAACGGCGGTTGGGCCAAATGGCGCCTAGGCAAATCAAAAAAATTTTCAAATCCTGAAAATATTTTCCTCATTTACATAATAGTTTATAAAAAAACGATTCAAAAAGTTCCTAATAAAAAGTGGTACGGAATATTCACCCTTCATATCATCAGATCCGCCAACCCGTAACCAGTGTATCTTTGCTTTCATGGCAAGGAAAAGGCGATGGTGTCGGTTGGGAATTCCCCGAGGTCGAATCGGTGGCAAACGTCAGTCTATTCTCGGCCCCTACGTTCTCTAACCGCCCTCCCCCCATCCCCTCCTGGCGGAAGATGAACTCGATACCATCCGTGCCGTGGAGTATCGTTGCCATCCGAGATGCCATGGCAGAGATTGAGACCTGCGTGCCGTGGGCCACCACCGACCGTAAGCCCGATGTGTTTTTGCTGCCGATCACCATCATGAGGATGACGTTGGATGGATCATGGATATTTGGATGGTGGTGGTGGGAGATACTGCTGATTACGGTAGGTAAAGACTTACTGTACTGTAATCTTACAGTAGTTATGGTATCCGTCGTTACGGTCTCACGTTATCCATCTCACGACGGTTTCTCTTTTTTCTAAAAAGGCAATAAAGATATGTAAATACCGTCTCTTACCACTTTTCAATTCCTTCTTCACAATCACATAGTTCAAGGTAACCGGCATTGGGTTCACTTCACCGCAAAGTCACTGGCTTTGAAAGCAGTTTACCTGATTTCACAAGTACATAATTCACTGATACTACAGTACGGTAATGGTTTGGGTATTCCGAGATTCTTGGTCAGACTTGATTCTTCTTCAGTGACAATGCACATTATTCTCATGAAGTACATAGGCAGTCGATTTCGTTTGCAGTTCTTCTAGGGGAAAACTCCTGAACAGTTGGTTTCCGTGTTATATCGTACTTAGATAAAACATGGTACTTTCTCTTTTAGTACTTTGTTTTACTTCCCTTGACTCAACTCGCCCAAGTATCTTTAACTGGCTGTCAAAACACTGTAAGCCTGTCCAGCGCCACAAACGTGATAATATTGTTCTACACCCAAAACACCCGCACCGTTTTCTCCAAAGTCAAAACCGAAAACCCCCGCTCAGTATCACTGATGTCGGTATCAGTTGATCGCTACATAGCTGGTTCCAGAATTTAGTAGCAGCGGATTGCGTGAGGTTTTTGACTGAAAAGGATGGATTTTTTTTCGATATGTAGTAAATAATAATCTGGAAAAGTGAAACGTTTTCTAAATGGAAATTGTATCTTGAAAACTCGAGATAATGTTGTTTGTGTGCAGAAGTCAGTTCAGTTGACCCGTCTTAAAGGTTCGGTGATCCGGGATAATTCCCAGTGGATGTCACACTTGGGGTTGGTTGGACTCACCAGAATCAAGTGAAACAAAACACTACTGTTACTTACATAAATACGTATGTATCTGCTGCATTTATGTATGTACATAAGTACGCTATGTTACTACTACAGTACCTACGTATTTACATACCTGCTGCAAGTTAACCATCGCACATTATTAGATTTCCCACCTACAGCACTGATTAACATCCACTGACTTGAAGGCTATACATGTATGTACTTCTGAAAAAAAACTGAATACTTCTGATTCGGTATCGCAAGTGGTCCTTTCTTTGCAGCCTAGAACCTAGACTGTCTTTACTGAGTTCCAGATACCGAAACCGTTACGGAACTTCAATAGCTCGCATTTCTTAACACCCTCCCCCCTCATCTCCCAATCCCAGTAGTCACTAGAAAACGAACCAATCCTTTAAATTTAGTTAGAAGAAATACCTCCAAATACCACCAAACTGCCACCCACTTCCGATCTCTTTGACAAAAATCCTTTTTACCACCCAGGACGAGGTATAATCCACAATGCTTCATTTCATCCGCGTTTTTGCCCCTCCAACAGGCAACAGGGAATCACCGAAATAACGGGTCCGACATGTTTTACCGGATCCCCGACACACTGGCAATTTGTGACACCAGCCAAAGTGTCCGCGGGGATTTGGGTGCCCGATCTCCGATATATAGAGATACAGGAATACATAAAGCCCCTCACCCCCTCCAACCAGGAAAACCCCTCCGACCCCCCCCCCCCCCCTGGCAGAAAGCGTATTGTTGCTCATTTTGGCGGGTCGAGAGAAGAGAAAAGAACCCGACGGAAGATGAGATATGAGCCCTGACGCCTATTCTCGCTTTTGGACGTGTTTTTTGCTTGCTTGGCGGATATTGGTAGTTTACTGGTTTTGCGAGTATTGATTACTGTGAATATAGCACATTGATTACTGTAGATATAGCATATTGATTACTGTGTATATATAGCATATTGATTACCGTGTATATATAGCATATTGATTACTGTGTATATAGCATATCGACTACTGTATATAGCATATATATTACTGTATATATTGCATTTGCGATCAGTTGGCTGGCTTTCAAAATCCGTGTGCTGATCAACGGAGAATGCTGCAAATGACCGTTGTAAAAAAGTTTAATGTACGGTTTGAGTTGGTCTGACATCAGTATAAAAATGAAGAAAAATCTGCAACACACCTATGTACTATACTTACAGTAAAACTCTTCAACGGCAAAACATTTGATCACGATATTGAATTTTGAATGCGCGCTTCCTCATTTTCTATAATTGAGAAAACTATAAAATATATTTTATTTCTAGAATTTTTTTATTATAATTATATAATTTATACCACCCCAGTTTCAAACCAGTTTCAAACCAGCAGCACCATGGCAATCTCGTTTCAGTTGAGTACCATTTCCACGACAGTTAGCCTCGTGGTCGTCAAAGTGAAACTTAACCATTGTTTCTACATGTGGGCCGAATCGAATTTGCATTGAACCCTTCCCTCCCCTATCCAGGACTCCAGTTGGCGGCTCTGTCTACTTAGCCGATTCCACTAGCGGACGAGAAAAAGTGGGAAAAGTTGGAATTACCCCCTCTTTGGTGTTTTGAAAAGTATTGTTTATTCCCTAAGGTGTAGGTACAATGGCCTGAAAAGGACCGATTCCTTCTCTTTGACGGAACTCCCCTCCCCTCGGAGAGTTAGCTCGTCGACCAGTGGCCGATCCATCAACAAGAGATAATCTATGTACATTCTTTAGATGCTGGAGTTCCAATTTTCAAAATCTAAAATCGCATGGTTAAAATAAAAGAGATTATCCACATTCTCTAGGTGCATGAGTTCCAACTTTGATTTTCATAATCAATTCAGATATTGTTTGGAAACAACAGATTATCTACAATTTTCAAATCTCAATCAAAGACTTTAGATGAATGACACCGTTATCTGAGAAAACCGTATCAAAAGAGGATGGATTGAAAAAAAAACACGTTCTTCATGTACATATATTCCTGTTTTCTATGCTTAACATGTCGGTGTATTCACTCTGGTAATAGTCCGTTCTTGTAATACATAGTCTGCGTTTGCACCCACCATTGTTTTTAGGACAGATTTCAAATTCTTCCCCCTAATCCATTCATCTCAGCTCAATTTTTTCCTAAGAAGCTATGTACATACTGTATTTTTAAAGAACCATTTAGTAATACAGAGTGTAATAAAAAAATTATCTTTTTTGGATGAAAATTTTCAACCAAATGATTCAAATTTGCTATATAACATTGTGAATGTCGTACTTGTCGTGTTTACAGATGCTAATTTGGTGTCGGGGGTGACAATCAGATTTGGGCGAGGTTGACACGGTTATACAGTATACTCACTATTCTTCAGCAGTCTGACTAAATTGCTCCGGGAGTTCTTGATATAAATGTACTACGTATTTCAACTTGGAAACTGTATTCAGAGTTTTATACTTTAGATTAGATGGTTTTCTAAGTGTTTGAGCCGAAGTACAGCCCAGATTGTGAGTCTCTATGTCTCTCGCAGTTGTACTTAGTTGCTCTGGGTTCTAAATTGACATTCTGAATTGACGAGTTTGACTTGTTCTAAATTGATTTTGTGAATCAGATATTCATGGATATATTCCTTAAAACTCTAATCCTCTCCACTCGGGAACGATCAAGAAAATGAGTCTATTCTTCGATTATGCATAGATTCATAAACACTATTAATAGTTTTTTTGAAAGGCAGTCGTTATAGATATTTTCCGCTTTTACCATAAATGACTATATGTCATCATAGTATCTCACTTGACTAATGTACAGAAGTCTGGGAATGTTAATTACTCCTTATTCTTCGGTTTCTACCTGACATCTGAAAAAATACCAGCTCAAATCAAGTTTGAAACAAAGAGTCTGAGCTCATTCTGGCATTCAAAAAAATTTCGACTGGTGAAACCGTGTATTCCTAGGTGTCAAGCCATTTATCAAGTATACATAACATAAATTCTGTAAATGTGCAGTTCTGAGAAGACGTGTCGGTCTGGCCTGTCAGTTTCAGCTGAAAATCCAGAGCCTAGAATTTTCTGGTGTGCTGCAGAAACGACACAGTATGTAAACTCTACGTTCTTGTTTTCTTTATTTTCAGTTTGCTTTTTATAAACTAGGATGAAAACCTAATAAGTTGACATATTGCATGAATATTATATTGTTCAAATCCAAAAACAAAACTAATAAATATTAGGTTTAACATAATTTAACAATTTATTCTCATGTGCAAAGAGTGCACACAAAAAATTTTGTTATAAGAATTGACGGGCGTTTCGATCATAAATTAAGACGCCGAATTAATAATTAATAGAGGCATGGAAGAAAACGTACCTGATAAGCTTGGTTTACTCGTGTCCATGGACACACGGCGTTGGTGAGGTTGATGTCATTAGTGTGATGCGATTGCATAACATTGATTATTATTATATTAATGATTTTAAGTTTTATATTGTTTCTTAATACATTAATGATTGACATTTTTATATTGATTATTAATATATTAATGATTTAAAGTTTTATATTGTTCATTAATATATTTTAATGATTTAAATTTTATGTTGTGAGAACATTGCCACCCAAACCCAACATTCCCAAGCCGATATAATCTGGAAATGTAATATGTACATAAGCCATAAAACCCGTATGTTGTTTCTGCTAGCGAAAATATTGTCCAAAAGGTCTTAAAAAACATCACTAGCCTCAACTCAACTCGGTTGACGCCATAGTTGAACGCAGTATAGCATGGGGTGATGGTGATTGATGTGCGTGTTAACACTGATTGTCTGATGTTTCATATCAATTTTTTTGGAAAATAATTTTGCTCGCAGAAACAACATACGGGCTTTACATACATACATACATAATACATATTTACATATAAATGTATGTATGTTTACTCATTTTATGTACGGTGGCAGGATATAATCTCAGCCTGGTCTTCCTTTCACATGCTCTGGCTCTGTCCAGCGATTTTTTTCTTCAGCTTCCCTGATGTATGTAGTATTTATACGAACCAGATGTCATTTAAAGTGGCAGTCACAGTTTCGTGACACCATTAACCATTTTTAATTAAATTATTAATTATTACAAACATTTTATTTCTACTTGGAGCATTTTTTGTTTATTTTTGCATCTTTTCAGTGATTCGCGTTGCAGACTATTTTTGTCCACCACCATCCTATGGCATTGGCATTCAATTGGGATACTGATTCGTTAGAATCACATTTTCAATGCCCTTGAACGGATGAGAAGGGGAGGCAAACGTGTAATTCCCCTTCGTTGGCGAGTTTGAAAAAATACAGTTTGTTCCCTAAGGTGTAGGTAAAATGACCTCAAAACTGCCAATTCCTCCTCATGGACGAAATCCCCCCCCTCCGAAACTTAGTGTGATTTTGTTCAAACAAATTGCATGTGCCAGAACTTGGTGCTGAACTTCATTTATTATTTTTTTCATAATTAATCAAGGCCAGTCAAACTCGCAGGTCACGATGACCAGACCCGTCAGGTCATGAGCGGTCTTTGCTCTAAACAATCAATGGTACTGGCACAACCTCGTGCACTTCTTGACATCAGATCTGGTAAAGGGTGGAGGGTTGCGAAGCTCGGTTCTTAGTCAAACAACACCAGCTAAACTGTCAACTCGAGGCTTGGCTCCAGGCGAATCTGGAATGGGAAATGTGGATTGTGGAATGGGAAATGGGGGAATTCCGGAAGAATGGATGGCGGGAAACTGGGTGATCATAGAAAGATTGTCGGTATGCCAGTCGTTAATCTAGTCAGTCAAGTAGTAACAAGTCAACATAAAATGTTTTTCTACTCTTTCATCAGAAAAGGCATTGGAAAATGATACAAGAGAGTCAATCAGTCAGTCAGTCTGTGAGTCAGTCGGTCGGTCAGTCAGTCGGTCAGTCAGTCACTCAGTCAGTCAGTCAGTCAGTCAGTCAGTCAGTCAGTCAGTCAGTCAGTCAGTCAGTCAGTCAGTCAGTCAGTCAGTCAGTCAGTCAGTCAGTCAGTCAGTCAGTCAGTCAGTCAGTCAGTCAGTCAGTCAGTCAGTCAGTCAGTCAGTCAGTTAGTCAGTTAGTCAGTCAGTAAGTGCCAGACTAAGTGTAAAAACCATGCCGGTTTGTCGCTGTCGGTCGTGCCAATGATGCGTGCACAAGATAGCATATCCGGACACACGCCAGTTTAGCTGTTGGTCAGTCAGTTAGTTTGTTAATCAGTCGGGTCAGTCAGTCACTGATTCATTCACTCTCTCGAATCTGATCGATAAGTGATTATTGAGAAACCAGTCCCATTTACTCCAGCAACCAACATTTCAGGCAGACGTTTTTTCACTGAGTCCGTGAGTCACTCATCTGTACAGTCACACACTCAGTCAGTCAGTCAGTCAGTCAGTTAGTCAGTCAGTCAATCAGTCAGTCAGTCAGTCAGTCCGTCAGTCAGATAGTAAGTCAGTCAGTCAGTCAGTCAGTCAGCCATTAGACCAAAACCATTCACGAAGTAACAAACATTTCAAGTTTGTCATTGGTCGACGGACCGAGCTAACTCGGAAACGACAATGAAGCGTGCAAAAGACCATGCATCCGGTGGTACCAACTTTAGATGAATCACCAACCATAGATAGCGGCCCACCAAAATGAGTTTTTCCCTGTTAGTCACTAAGTAATTCAATCAGTACCTTAATTAATCAATTAACCATT
The DNA here is from genome assembly GCA_964036265.1 of Daptonema setosum. Classification (NCBI taxonomy): domain Eukaryota; kingdom Metazoa; phylum Nematoda; class Chromadorea; order Monhysterida; family Xyalidae; genus Daptonema; species Daptonema setosum. The sequence continues at coordinate 28,267,961 of OZ038442.1, forward strand.
CAATTAATAACCGCACATTGTTATTAAGAATTATTTCTCTGAACCCGTATGTTACCCGAATGCCATGAACAATATATGTTTCTCAAAAAATTACACGCACGCCAAAATCGGGTTTGAATTTAAATTTCCCGCCAAAAACTCCCGAGTAACAAGAAACCGTAGTCAGGTTATACAGGGTGTGCCAGAAAAAACGACGATATTTTCGACGAAGTTTTCAATATGGTTTGTGGTTCTTAGCAAAAGTTAGGCACGTTCATCCCAAAAAAAGTCAAACGTATTTTTACAACAGCCAATAATCTCACATAACTAGAACCGAACCTATCCTAACAAAATTCTCTGCAGAACTAAGTTGCTGAAAACGACAATTGTTAATATTCTACACAGCCAACTCTATGTATATTAGATCAAAGTAGCGTCGTTGTTTTTTTGGCCCACCCTGTGTCTTTACATAGAGAGCGATATCACACCATTGAAGCAGCAGCTTTCAGTCGTTATCTGCGATCTTTGACTGAGCGATGTAGCGCATTCGTAATTCCACGATTCCAAGGAATCCCCGTAAGGGAACCCCGAATGTCAAACGATGGTACATGCAATATGTGCCACAAAACAAATAGATGGTCGGATTGTTAGGGACCCAGTTGGACTCTCTCCCCCCACCTTCTAGCGGGTGAGTCAGCTGCTCCATGGGAATAGGAGCGGAGTAATAGCCTTCTCAATTGATCAGGAGTTTGCATTTAACTGGCGCGAATTTCTGGTTCAATTTGGCAAAATTTCCGAACTTGATTTCTGCGGACTTGGAATGCAGTGGGAGTGCTGAACTGTTTGCATTGCAGGTTTATGCATCCACGAAAAATTCAGGTTTCTGATCAATTGGGTTTAGATTAGAGTGGTATAGTCATACGAAATCACTGTAAAATCACATTTAGTAGGGGTGTTTCTCAGTTTTCTCTCTCCAGTCGTTGTTAACACACACCTGACATCATCTCCTACCAAATAGTTTCCGAAAGCACCAAAAAGATGAAAAATTTAAGATGCAACACATCGGCAAATACCTGAAACGTTTACCATCAAAAAAGCAATCAATGAATCCGCATGGTAATCGGGGCCTTACGACACATGGAAACACGTTATACATTTACTTTGCCAAATCTACCCCCTCCCCGGATCGTCTTGTGGTAGTGGGGGAAGGGGGGGGGGCAGCCCGGGGCTTCGTGACTCAGATATCGCAGACAAACCGGACCCTATTTCAAGCCCAACAGTTTCCAGATGGAAATAGACAACGAAAAGTTCAGAAAACGGCTAAATTCACTTTTTATTGACGGATTTTATAAGTCGAATTAGATTTATAGGTGTAGGGAAAATTTCTGTGAATCTCCTTAGGGTGGGGAAAATGTGTGACATGTGACTAATTTAATGATCCGCCTCTGCGCAACGGTTATATCGTGCGAGACACGAGAGATCAGATGGCTCTGGAGTCACGTTTTTGTATATAGAGTGGTTTAGTGAGTTTGTTAACACGTTGGTTTCTGGGTGAGTTCTTATTAATAAAGTCGGTCAATTGGTTAACGAATCCATCGATTTGTCCTCAATGTTCCAACGGGTTCCGCTCTAGAATTATTTCCAACCGTGTGTCCACTATCCTTGATGTCTCAATGCTCTCTCCTGAACTGTCTCAGTTGTTTATGGGTGTCACATATCATTTCCGATAGATATAATTCCACGTACTAAAAAAGTTTTCTTAAACCTACAAGCATACATACGCATTTAACTCATACGGAATATTTTGCTGTTAGTAATCATTTTGAAAGATAAATAAAAAGTTTGATATTTTTCGCATTTTAAATCTCGACACCGAAATAGGGTCATCAACTAAAAAGTTTTCAAGGATTTTTATCAAAATATTGAAAATTTTTGCTAGAGTGCCGAATATCAACACCAAGTACGGAAAAGGAAGTGAATTATCGTGTTGAAAAAAACTTTCTTGCCGTTCACCAGTTTACAAGAAAAAAATGCTCTCTTCACCTATTCTATTGTACATCAACAGTCTGTATAGTGAAAAGAATACAACAAAAAATCATTTGGTAAGTAAAAAATTACTGCATCACGATCATTCATTCATAGAAATAGTTATTATTTTCTGAAATTTGAGTTTAACAACGTTATTTTCGTCCATCCAAACTCCGGTTCCGCCGTAACACTGACGGAAGATACTAGCATGGCGTGACATGCGAAAAGGTTATACTTCAAGAAACACCGTCAGAAACTCTTCCAAGAAAGGTGTCGTGGATAGGCGTCTGTTTAGCAGAAAAGCGTTGGAACATATCGTATGGTCTTCAGCCAAGTTTTAGAGATCGCGATACTTCCACGTAATAAATATAGTAACTATAGTTGAATCATATTACAGCTAAGAAAGTGAAAAACATAAGGGGTTCTGGTATGTAGGTATTCGAACCGAGAATCGTCTGTTCTGTCCAAAGTCGTGTTATCCGCTGCACTGATAATGTTCAGCACGGTAAGAACTATTCTAAGACGATAAAAACCAAACTGATCTATTGAATAGGAGAAAGACGCAATCTTTTTATATTCGTTTCGTCAAATTCTATATTCAAAGTATGACCTGATGATGTTTCTCAAGGCATACTATTTTCAAGTTAGCCTGCTTGCGATATTCCTGGCAAAGTCTGGTCTGGATAAGTGAACTGTGTATGACGCGCATCACGCCAATTTATCACTTTGTTCATGTTGGAGTTCACCATTTCTATCTATGTAATACAAGAAACACCATCTTTCAAGCGGTACTTCTCAAAGTTCTTTTGATGTATCTGAAAACTTACTAGTACATACAATTTATGATATTTATCTCATTTTGTTTACAACAGACAGGATCTATTCCTAATTCTTACTATCTACATAACTACTGTAAATACTATTCTGAATATCTGCACCTAGACTCATGTGACATGTTTTTTACATTTGTAGTCTTGAATGAACATAAGGAATGGCCAAATTTTTTTAAGTTATATGATGAAGAAATCATGCAACGTATTACGATATTAGAAATATTCCTAATAATATAATCATAATTGAAATATTTCTCAACCACAAGTCGATAGTGGAGCCGCCTACAATGTCGGCGGCGTTGATCTCCGTCTATGCGACCCCTCCGCAGAAGCGACAGGTAGAATCACTCACTCACTCACTCACTCACTCACTCACTCACTCACTCACTCACTCACTCACTCACTCACTCACTCACTCACTCACTCACTCACTCACTCACTCACTCACTCACTCACTCACTCACTCACTCACTCACTCACTCACTCACTCACTCACTCACTCACTCACTCACTCACTCACTCACTCACTCACTCACTCACTCACTCACTCACTCACTCACTCACTCACTCACTCACTCACTCACTCACTCACTCACTCACTCACTCACTCACTCACACTCACTCACTCACTCACTCACTCACTCACTCACTCACTCACTCAGGTATTTCCACGATTTCGTCGTCTGTCTTCACGCACTCCATCCGACAGTCAAATCAATGGAGTGGGAAATGGACCACAGGGCAATGGTCAGTCAGTCAATCAGTCAGTCAGTCAGTCAGTCAGTCAGCCAGTCAGTCATTCAGTCAGTCAGTCAGTCAGTCAGTCAGTCAGTCAGTCAGTCAGTCAGCTAGTCAGTCAGTCAGTTAGTCAGTTAGTCAGCCAGTCAGTCAATCGGTCGGTCTGTCACTCACTCACTCACTCACTCCTTCCAGCGCTCGCCTGCAGTACCAACAAAGTCTACCTTACCACCAAATGTACCCTGATTCTGTCATGGAGCATTCTGGAAGACGTCAGTCTACTGGACTGGATCGGCATGTACTTTCTCGGTCAGTATACAGCGATCTCACTTTATTGGGCGACTGAATTTGAATGCGTGCCTTTTATGCCCTGTTCAATAAAAGCACTTTAAAAAAATCCATCCGTCCAAAAAAAATAATTATTGAGTTGAATTTCATGTGTTCAGGTGAGGCAGATCCGTTCAACTATCTCGACTCCAAGAATTACGGGACGGGCGGGAAGCACCAGGGGGAGATGCGGTGGACGTTGAAGAAACGTACATTCAAGGATCGTGGAATATCAACGAGTTAGACTCCCTCCCTCACTCGATCACTTATGCAATAATTATTTGACCAACTAACAGTTATTCTCAGATTCACTCACTCCACTATATTTCAGGAGAAGTGAAGATCTGTTTCAAGTACTTCGATGGTGTGACGGGACTAGTTCGGGCTGTAAGTACTCCTCTAAGGTGAGTAATGTGCCAGTCATTCCCTTAGTTATTAACTCTCAATCACTCATTCTCTACATCACTCCCTCACTCACTCACTCACTCACTTCCTAACTCACTCCCTCACTCACTCACTCACTCACTCACTCAATCACTCACTCTCTACGTCACTCACTCAATTATGTACTCACTTTCTACCTCAATCACTCAACCATTCACTCACTCACTCTCTCACTTACTCACTCACTAACTCACTCACTCACTCAGTCCCTCACTCACTCACTCACTCACTCACTCACTCACTCACTCACTCACTCACTCACTCACTCACTCACTCACTCACTCAATCACTCACTAACTTCTCATTCAGTAACTCATTCACATACTTGATCACAACATTTCAGTATCATATTTGGTGATCCACCTAGCCCACAAGATAATGTTTCAACTTCAAGTTCCCAAAGCACCACTCCTTCTGGTCATGGCACACACAGAGAACCTGCACAGTTCATAGTGACTGGTCAGTTCTTAGTAAATGACTGACTGGCTGACTATCTGACATACAGGCTGACTTACTGACTGACTGACTGACTAACTGACATACAGTACAGGCTGACTGACTGACTGACTGACTGACTGACTGACTGACAGACTGACTGACTGACAGACTGACTGACTGACTGACTGATTGACTGTTGTAGCAATCGAATGTCAACAAATCCATCGAGTCTGTTCTCCAACATGTTCTTACTACGCAAAGATTACGGTAAATGGTACTACATTCAAAACACCGATGACGCCAAATAAGCAGGGCTACATCTCTTGGAATGATCTGGTTTGTTGTTGTTGTTGTTGTTGTTGTTGTTGTTGTTGTTGTTGTTGTTGTTGTTGTTGTTGTTGTTGTTGTTGTTGTTGTTGTTGTTGTTGTTGTTGTTGTTGTTGTTGTTGTTACTGTTTTTGTTGTTGTTGTTGTTGTTGTTGTTGTTGTTGTTGTTGTTGCTGTTGTTGTTGTTGTTGTTGTTGTTGTTGTTGTTGTTGTTGTTGTTGTTGTTGTTGTTGTTGTTGTTGTTGTTGTTGTTGTTGTGATGTTCTTTATACCACTCATGATTGCCCGCTCTAGAGATGCAAAAGCAAAAAAAATTCTGGACGACATTTTTCACAACAAAAACTCACTCGACTCAGTTGTTAAAAATGCCATCACGTAATATTTTTATTATTTACCGTTCAAACCCCACTTTCGCTTATGGTCTCCACTAACAAAACAACGTATGTACATATTGTGATATTTTATTGAAAGCATATGACGGAACAACTAGGGTAAAGGGTTAATGCTGGTCAGATGGATTACTGACGAACGAACATAACGTAGTTGAATAATAACTTGGTTTCATTCTTGCATTGTTTTCTGTGTTATTAATAGATTTATAATGAGTTGTTCCATTGCTTGTCATTCATTCAGTCAGTCAGTCCGTCAATCAGTCTGTCAGTCAGTCAGGCAGTCAGTTAGTCAGTCAGTCAGTCATCCAATTAGTCACTTTCAGTGTTTCACCTTTGCAATTGACGCCCAACAAAGCGTGGAAATTGTAATCAAAGAAAAGGCCAAATCCGGATTTAGCTGCCGGGTTATCGGAACTGTGAGCACATCGGTGGGGTACTTGATTGAACAACACAAGAATCGTGCTCAACCGTTAGTAATCTCAACGTCACTCACTCACTCACTCACTCACTCACTCACTCACTCACTCACTCACTCACTCACTCACTCACTCACTCACTCACTCACTCACTCACTCACTCACTCACTAACTCACTCACTAACTCACTGCAGTCGGTGTCAGTACGCGTTCATGCTGCGTCATCCAACTGATCGTTCCTCCGAACCGCCCGTCTATGCACCTTACGGTGGTCAACTTTCGATGACCGTTGACTTCATCGATCACGTATTCGACGATGACCTGCCACCGCCGGTGTCGGTGGATGATGGTGAGTGATTGAGTGTGAGTGAGTAAGTGAGTGAGTGAGTGAGTGAGTGAGTGAGTGAGTGAGTGAGTGAGTGAGTGAGTAAGTGAGTGAGTGAGTGAGTGAGTGAGTGAGTGAGTGAGTGAGTGAGTGAGTGAGTGAGTGAGTGAGTGAACAAATTAAAGTATAGCTTGACTCTATTTATATCCGTTTGTGCGTCCCTAAAAACCAATCAGTCAGGCAGTTAGTCAGTCAGTGAGTCAGTGAGTCAGTCAGTCAGTCAGTCAGTCAGTCAGTCAGTCAGTTAGTCAACCAGTCAGCCCGTTAAGTAGTGACTTATTAAGTTAGTTAATTACGTAGTTAATCAGTCGTCTACAGTCGTTTTCTTGTCTCTGGTATCTAATGTCCATCATCATCACGTAATAGTTACATGAAATATCGGTGTTGACCTGTATTTGACATAATGCTGTTCTGCATGTGACACCTCTCGACTAAGCAGCAATTGAGCTACTTATCAAAACAGCCGTTTTTAGGAACCCAAGAGTTTTTAGAATTGTTTTCACATTCATAAAATGTTTAAGAATGTTATTGTTTACGTTCAATCCATCTATAAACGTAATTAATGACGACAACAAGTATCTAACACATGAAACAAACAACCAGTGAATATAAAAAGATGTTTCACGCAATGAAAATGTCTGCTTCAGTCAAGTTGGCCTATGATGGCATATGTATTGTATGTAATTATACCAAGTTGTTGGTTGGCACATGAACCACAACCAAGTAAGCCATCCCGTGGTATGTATGTGAACTAGCGGACGAGAAAATCTAGCGCGTCGAGAATTTTCAAGACTTGTCAGTAAATTGAAACGTTATGTTGGTGTCTTGAGTTCGTTATGGAAATTTATCTTGAGTCGGAAAATCTCCTTTTCTGTGAAGTTTTTTTTTTAAATTTGACAACAGCTGGTTACGATTCAGTCCTTTTGCTTGTTGCTGAGATGGAGAGTGGAACTCCCTTTCTTTTGTGGTTTAGAAAAGTGTTTTTCTTAAAGCCATCCGACTATTTATATTCGGTCTCTTCAAAAATGTTTTTACTTCTTTTATGACCGTTTACTCATATGAAAAGTAGTTAGTCAAATGATGGCGTGCGCTTGTTCTTGTTTGAGCAATCCATGCTTTTGTTTATCTGACGATTAATAGAATTAATAACCAACAGTGAAAACGGAAAAGTTTAAATATCCAAAATATTTCAAATTCATTGAACTTAACATTCCAGTACATTTTTTCTAGTGAATTTTCAACATGATAAAACGACCAATACGCAGCTAACCAGCAGATTATTGTAACGGACCCCGGCGTAACTCATTTACGGTGCTCATCTAACTGGAAAGGTGCACGGGCTATTTTAGACCACCAATTTACCCAACCCTGATGGGTTGACAAAAATAGTTACCCGAAAATTTTGCCTTAACGAAAAGGTGAATATGTTTTTCACTCTTCAAACACGATTTGTTATCAAATAGTATTACGAAAAATTTTGCCTACACACTGAGTATGTGGTAAAGAAAAACGCGTATGAAAGGCACGCAATTGTGAAGAAGTACTGGAGTCAGAAAACTGTGTGGCCATCGACCTCTGTGTTCATAGATTCAAACAAACCATTTCCACATAGTCCCGAACGCAATCCTACTTTGTACGTAAACATATACCATCCTTTTACGATCCTATTTAGCCCATGTAAGCCATCATGGACACGGGGTGTGACGACATAAAAAGGAGGATGCACAGAGGCGGCGCGCAAGCGTGTCGCGCCGAAATTCCAATTACGCGTGTACCATAGGTTTGGTGGTGCAAGTACCGGAAATGGTTAAACTATAACTCTGTCTGTTCAGTTTGGTTGAATCCCGAAACTCTCTCTCATTCGAGTGCGTTTACAATCTCTCCTGGAAATTTCTTGGACAAGTTGTTTTAAGCAGCAACTGATGAGGCTGTTATAGTTAAGCGTGTAAAATTGTGATTTATGTCCCGGGCAAATCTCTGGAAGTTTCATGAATTTCCCGGGACGACTATAAACGCAACCTTTCCAAATATACCAAAAAAGTCATACGTTCATAATCAGTTGAAATATTTAGTTTGAAAATTATACTAAGTTTGGTTCACCTGCTGAAGAGAATGTTTCCTAATTTTGTAGTGCAATCTCAGCAATCTACATCTCAGAACATCAATAAAAGTCACTTGAAATCAGGCGCGCCGCGCAAATTCAGTTTACTCTGTCCAAAGTCACGGTGTGTTGAAGTGCGGCTATCTTTAGTGATGCTGCTGTTTTGGCTTCAAGCTCTCGGATGCGGATGTTAAGGCCGTTGCTGGTACAAAAGTTATATTAATCGCCAACACGAACTCACGTATTTATTTTGAATCTCTTATCCTAACGGAGATGAAAACTTTCTGATAATCTGGAAAATCTGGAGTCATCATATCTACTTTCTTGAGGATTTTCCTTTCTTTGTGATTGGAAGACATAAAAATCGAGTTAACGTTGGTTGAGCTGCAAGACACAAGAGCTGACGACATCCAGTCAGTTCCTGATTGTAAGCCAATCGATTGTGTGACTGTTAAACATATTCTGATAATAGAATAACAGTGATCAAGTCAATTTCAATTCATTCACACTGCAGATATGTTGTTATTGCTTTTTATTTGACTACCATCGGAGCTTTGATACATTTATATTACCTTTTTTATTACGACAAATGAAAACTGTTGATCTGTATACATACACGCCGCCGTTCGTGTTTCAACCCATGTTAATACTGTTATTTCAAACCATTTCCAGGCAGCACATCGGATTCGGCACGGGCTGCAGCCTCGAATTCAGCACGGTCTCGCTCAATGTCGGCAGCCACACGCACGCCTCCGCGGGCCACGCTGCCCGAATTCAATTATGAAGGTGAGACACAAATGTTTTTTATTTGACAAATTATGTTCCACAAATTACACATTATCTTGTGCGCCGCGCGAATGGCTGAACTGGCATGTTTGTTTTAACATAACTTTTAAAGATTTGAAATGTTGAGCATAGTTTTGTGAAAGATTTTACATCTGAATGTTTGACAGTTTATTTGCAGAATCAGTTTAACGTCGTTGCGTTGCATTGCGGCCTCTATTAAAGCCATTTTAGACAACCGACAATCAAGTGTTTCAAAGTAGTTATGTAGGTAGCCCATCATTTGATTTCTTGTACTGTATATACACGTTATAAAAAATCAATCATGGTTTGACGTACGTATGTCAATGTATCGTTACCTATTGTTACATTAGCTCGTATGATGACATTCTTCTGATACGGTAAATGCTATTTCGACCATCCAACTCATTTTCCAGATTCAGACTAGGGCCCGAGTAAACTAATTTGTCTCGAAAACTCCGCCCGACCAATTTCCCGAAGTTACAGAACCGCTAAATGAGCGCTCTTGAGTTGCCCGACTAACTTGCTTCCGACGACAGAGTTTCGTCAAAGAGAGACAACCGTAGAAAATGAGCGATGCAACTCATTCGTCATGACACTAAGTAGACGTTTGGGGTCCTGGCTTGACTTCCTTGTTTGCTGCATGGTTCAAAAATATACTCGTCTCATCCATAGTTTTACGTCAAAGCTTTTAAGCTGCAGCTAACGATTTGTTCCGATGTCATAGTACACAAACATTTTCGATACTCCCTTCTTCCTAGCTCAGCCTACATACATTGTGGTTTTCTAGATGCATAAAGGTGCTGTAGGCGCAGTAGTGGACGATAAGAGTGGGGAAAGTGGAATTCCCCCCTACTTGGTGTATGAAAAAAATGGTTTGCTCCCTAAGGTGTATGTAATATGGTGAAAACTGCCGATTCCCCCTCATTGACGAAATTCCCCTCTTTTTGGAGGTTTAGTGCGCCCGTTA
>OZ038442.1:28285842-28290115 GCA_964036265.1 Daptonema setosum
TCGCCAGCCAGCGTCTGATTTATATCCAATTATTACCGCACGTTTTCGTGTCGCTTACCGTTGATTTAGTCGAATAAACGCGCTTTTCGTGAGATCGATATTTTCCGATCGTTTCGTTTCGTGTTTGTTTTTTATCCGTCGATCACTTTTACAGATTTCGGTGCCACCATACAATTCATCACACGATATTCCTGCCAATATCCATACAGCTTCTCTTCGGGCGGCCGCTCACAGTTTTACACGAGTGTTTTCTGAATTAGATGATAATAATGATGGAAACAAGAGTTCGAGTCTAGAAAACTCTTGACTTGAAAATACTTTTGTGAAAATTCAACGGGCTTGTTTAAGTTTTCTTTTCAGTATGGTTTTCCGAGTTATTCTACGAATGATGACGGGCACTGTGAAAAAGTTGGTAATTTACTTTTTTGCTGTAGATTACCAATAATTTTAGTTACATAACATTCTGTCAAATTCTGGAGCATAACACCTTCTTACGCAGCAAATATAATTTTTTTCTGTACGTTTTTCTTTCATGGTTTGCCGTACATTAATTCATTTTGTTCATTCTCATTTCAACTTAATCTCCTCACATTAGGTTCCAAAAGTTGGTCTGTTTCTTTTTCTTATCATCTTCTCCTTTTTGCTAAATTTTATGATAATTTCATTTTTATCATTATCCATGTTATCAATATTATAATTATCATCTTCAATATTAATATCACAACTTATGTAATTGTGAACGACGTACACCGTATTATTCGTCGCACAGCCAATTGTCTCTTTGATTAACTGAACGTTGCAATCGTGTTAATTTAGTCAATGTTCAGAAAACCGGATATTATCGCCAAGTTTTCGAATTTCATGTTATTTGTTTTTTTGTACAAATAAATAGTTTCGCGCTATTGAGAAATAGATACACTAATTTGGCAAGTAGTACAGTTGAGATTAATGTGTTGTTCCATTGAAGTTTATTGATTTTTTTTTAATTTCTGTAAACAATTTTTTTACAATTTATAGTTTTGATCATTCATTGTAGATGTGGTAACGTGTCCGTAAAAATTCGTGTTTGATGCCAATACAACCTGAACAAGCTACATATAAGGTGTACTGTAAACTTATTTCTGATTTGTCAATCCGATAAAAATATCTCCTCTCTTCTTGTCCGCACAATTTTACACAGTATTATAATATTTGTTATCCACAAACTTATAATTTTAATTATAACCCGTTTGAATTTTCATTCATGATTACATTCTATAGACAGATAAGTTTGCAAATGAATAATGATCTATTCAAACGTCAAACGCCCGCTGTTTCTTCGAGCCAGAGATCAAACTTCTATTGGATCGCATTCTCAGTCGGTTACCAGATTAAAATTTTTAATCACTTAAATGTCCATATTTCAGTGAGACTTTTTTGCATAAAAAGGCATTTGCAACGAGATAAGTTGTCACGCATATTTTGAAGTGAGTCACGTCACGCACGACTCACGACTCACGAGTCTGTTTGAAACACACATAATGAGCAGTCTTGAAAATAACTGAGAAAAATGACGCACGTTCAAAAACTCCAGTCTCTTAATGCAAATTTTTTATTCAAAATATTCAGTGTTTTGGCTGTGCTTCATAAAAAAGCGTTTGTTAATGTTTACATAAATTGCAATTAACCTTTTGTCTACGTGACAAAGAGGTGTATCATTGAATCATCCCATGAATGTACATACCTCGTAAACTCGTTCCGAATGAGTAGAAATCACGTAATCTTCATAGACACATGTATGTCCATACATATTTTATGTCGGCGACTTCTCAAGACACTTGCGGATCAAAAAAGGGAAAAGGTAGTTCCCCCGCCTAAGAGATTTTGGAGATGGGAATTTATCTAAATGTGAACAAAAAACAGAAATGGTCAAATGATTGTTGAAAGAAATTCCCTGGTTTTGCAACGATCCGCCGCAGTGCCAGGGGCGTAACAACGGACACACGACGGCTTTGTTTCAGTACATCCATTAGCCAGAATAACGAGAGAAGGAGTGAACAAAGTGAAATTCCCCCCTTTCTCTGCCGTTTTCAAACTGTAAAATTTGCTTGCTAAACTGTATGTAAGTCTGAAAAACGCCGATTCCCTCTTCCTCGACGATATTCTCCTTTTTCGGAGGATGAGCTCATCCGCCAGTGGCCAGATTCCACGTAAATCATGTTTCATGCATCGGCCTCATAATTTCATAAATCAGCTTCATTCGATTTGATCCTATTTTAACATTTTTATATCGAATTCATGCAGTTACTATACGAAAATAAATAGTTTTTCTGTAGCTATCAATAAATTTCGATGTTCAACATTATTAGATATTCAATATTGGCCGTTGCAACGGATGAGCGGTTCTTTGTTGCAGCATGCGAAATCATGTTTCATTCCAATGTTATTCGACGGATTAGAAAATGCCTATTCTTATTTCTAGACGAAACTCCTGAAAATGAAAAACTGTTCATTAATAACAGGTTTATTAGATTTTTAGGGAAAATCGGGTATATTTTTGTGTCATATAACTTTGGCTCTCAAAAAAAATATTAGGCCAAACCAGAAGCGTGCTCATTGAATGATATCGGATATTGTCTCGTTAAAATCACAACGAATCCATGAATGAATAAGTGTCCATGAATGTTGCGAGAGTGAACATTTGTTGTTTCTTCTAACGGCTTTCCCTCGTAATAAATAAAAGTCTCCAGATTAACTCACTCTATTGAAATCAGATCTTCGTTGCATTCCGATTGTTTCAAAATTTTCCTTACACGGGTTACATACGAATACATCAGTGAAGTTATACAGGTGTACAGCTTGTTTCGTTTATCTGCAACAATACTCGAATGAACATAATTTTCGTGAACGTAAGTTTCAAGAACGGTTTCTAAATTATGTTATGCCATAGTATTCCCATATGTTATGCCACTGCATTTTCATCACCCTTTCTACTACTTATGCCCTACTGTAATTCTCCCTAATCATTTCCGACATAAGCTCTAAAATTCACCCCTTCCACAATCGTAATGTGCATTTCAAAGGGTCACTGACAATCCAGTTACAACTCAACAACTCCAAACCCGTTTCAATGATATTTCAACGTCACTCACTCGTTCAACAGCGCATGCAAAACATTTCCAGGTCAGACGTGTCAGCTCTGATATCTGACCATTCATCAAGTGAATCCCTGAAATTCTGAATCACCGATCGATCACCTGATTTCAACGGAGTCAGTGATGATTTCACCTAATGGGAAGATTTTCCCTATCCTTTATTCATACGTATGTACATGATGAAGTTCACCATCGAGGGTGGAAAAGTTTGTTATTCTTCCATGATGCCCGTACGCCTCGAGGTAGATTCCCTCAATCCGAAATGTCATAGCAGGATTTCGAGATTTCAAGATTCCTGTCTCTCTGCAGCTCCACTGAAGCGAAGTCTGTCTCGTTCGGGCCGTGCCCGTTGTGGGAGGAAACACCATCCGTTGATGATAACATGTTATGCAGATGTCATGACGTGTTTTACGACATTTATCATATAGATGTCCGATGAGTGGACATGTTGCACAACTAAATTTAGCATACACAAATTTAATAACGAATGAATTACATACTTAGCAGACTCGTATTTCCATTCTAATCGTAAGCTCTCACTGGATATTGACAAAAAATCTAAAATTCCTCTATTAAGTCTGATTTCGTGCGGCCAAAACTAACGTTGTCCAAAATCTGCTAATTTGGTGAAGTCAGGTCTATTCAACTTTGCATCTTAACAACTTCAGAAACTTCAATGCTTCTTTACAACAATGTAAACACATATTGTCTTTCGAAATTGAACTACAATATTTCGGTTTGATTGTTGATTTGTTAGACTATAAACTTTTAATTTCTCCGTTTTCGCGGGTATTTTTAATTTATGGTAGCAGATTAGCCAAAACCCCATTGAAAATTGATTTTTACCCTATAATGATATCGAAAAACACTTTCTCCTTTCAAATAAAAAGACTGGATAAACAAACATCTGTTGCCCTTTAACATGAAGCTCAACCCCTCTTCTCCCGCAAACCTCACTTCTCACCACTTCACGCGGACGAGAAGGGGAGGGGAAGTGGAATTCCCCCTCTTTGGTGGTTTAAAAAAAACAGCATTTGTTCATCGAGATTTAGGTAAAACGACCGAATTTCAGCCAATTACCTCCTCTTTGACAAAATTTCCCTCCCTTTGGAGGGAAGCCAGCACCTCCCACCCAACTT
>OZ038442.1:28290315-28302815 GCA_964036265.1 Daptonema setosum
AATAAGTTGGCAACTGAACAATGGTCTATTCAAACGTCAAACGCCCGCTGTTTCTTCGAGCCAGAGATCAAATTTCTATTGGATCGCATTTTCAGTCGGTTACGAGATTGAAGTTTTTTAATCCCGTAAATGTCCATCCGTCAGTAAGACTTTTTTGCAAAAAAAGGCATATGCAACGAGATCAGTTGTCACGCATAGTTTGAAGTGAGTCACGTCACGACTCACGTCACGACTCACGAGTCTGTTTGAAACACACATAAAGAGCAGTCTTGAAAATAACTGAGAAAAATGACGCACGTTCAAAAACTCCAGTCTCTTAATGCACATTTTTTATCCAAAATATTCAGTGTTTGGCTGTGCTTCATAAAAAAGCGTTTGTTAATGTTTACATAAATTTCAATTAACCTTTTGTCTACGTGACAAAGAGGTGTATCATTGAATCATCCCATGAATGTACATACCTCGTAAACTCGTTCCGAATGAGTAGAAATCACGTAATCTTCATAGACATATGTATGTCCATACATATTTTATGTTGGCGACTTCTCAAGACATTTGCGGATTCAAAAGGAAAAAGATAGTTCCCCGCCTAAGAGATTTTGGAGATGGGAATTTATTTAAATGTAAACAAAAAAACAGAAATGGTTAAATAATTGTTGAAAGAATCTCCCCTGATTTTGCACCGATCCGCCAGTGCCAGGGGCGTAACAACGGACATGGGCGACGGCTTTGTTTCAGTACATCTATTAGCCTCGAATAACGAGAGAAGGAGTGGACAAAGTGGAATTCCCCCTTTCTCTCTGGCGTTTTCAAACTTTTAAACGGTAAAAATAGCTTCCAAATGTGTATGTAAGTAATTCTGAAAAATGCCGATTCCTTCTTCCTTGACGATATTCTCCTCTTTTGGAGTATTAGCTCATCCGCCAGTAGCCAGATTCCACGTAAATCATGTTTCATGCATCGGCCTCATAATTTCATGAATCAACTTCATTCGATTTGATCCTATTTCAACATTTTTATATCGAATTCAGGTAGCTACTACTATACGAAAACTGTTTTTTTCTGTTGCTATCAATAAATTTCGACATTTAACATTATTAGATATTCAATATTGGCCGTTGCAACGGATGTGCGGTTCTTTGTTGCAGCCTGCTAAATCATGTTTCATTCGAATGTTGTTCGATGGATTAGAAAATGCCTATTCTTACGTATAGACTGATTTTCTGAAAATGAAAAACTGTTCATTAAAAACAGATTTATTAAATTTTAAGGGACAATCGAATGTATTTTTGTGTCATATTACTTTGGCTCATAAAACATTATTAGGTCGAACCAGAAGCGTATTCATTGAACGATATCGGAGTTTGTCTTGATAAAATCATAATGAATCCATGAATGAATGAATGACCCATGAATGTTGCGAGAGTGAATATTTGTTGTTTCTTCTAACGGCTCTCACTCGTAATGAATTAAAGTTTCCAGATTAACTTACTCTATTGAAATCAGGTCTTCGTTGCATTCCGATTGTTTCGAAATTTTCATTACACGGGTTACATTCAAATACATCAGTGAAGATTTTTTTATTTAAAATGAAAAACAAACATGGAACCGGATTTTTTGTTAATTTATTTGTAAATTTATTTCTTCACAATTATTTTTTAAGTTATACAGGTGTACAGCTTGTTTCGTTTATCTGCAACAATACTCGAATAAACATAATTTTGGTGTCCTGTTTTCTTGTATCGTTTCATGACCGGTTTCTATAATATGTTGTGCCATAGTATTCCCCTACTGCATTTACACCACCATTTCTAATACTTAGTCCTCTTCTGTATTTCTCCTTTATCATTTCCGACATATGTAAGCTCTAACCTCACCCCTTCCACAATCATAATGTGCATTTCAAAGGGTCACTAACAATCCAGTTTAAACTCAACAACTCCAAACCCGTTTCAATGATATTTTAACGTCACTCACTCGTTCAATAGCGCATGGAAAATATTTCCAGGTCAGACGTGTCAGCTCTGATATCTGACCATTCATCAAGTGAATCCCTCAATCTCTGAATCACCGATCGATCACCTGATTTCAACGGAGTCTGTGATGATTTCACCAAATGGGAAAATTTTCCCTAACCTTTCTTCGTACCTAAGTACATACATGATGATGAAGTTCACCATCGAGGTTGGAAAAGTTTGCTTTTCTTCCATGTTGCCCGTACGCCTCGAGGTAGATTCCCTCATTCCAAAATGTGATAGCAGGATTTCGAGATTTCTAGATTCCTATCTCTCTGCAGCTCCACTGAAGCGAAGTCTGTCTCGTTCGGGCCGTGCCCGTTGTGGGAGGAAACACCATCCGTTGTTGATAACATGTTATGCAGATGTCATGACGTGTTTTACGACATTTATCATATAGATGTCCGATGAGTGGACATGTTGCACAACTAAATTTAGCATACACAAATTTAATAACGAATGAATTACATACTTAGCAGACTCGTATTTCCATTCTAATCGTAAGCTCTCACTGGATATTGACAAAAAATCTAAAATTCCTCTATTAAACTTGAATTTGTGCGGTCAAAACTAACGTTGTCCAAAATCTGTTATATTTGTTGAAGTCAGGTCTATTCAACTTTGCATCTTAACAACTTCAGAAACTTCAATGCTTCTTTACAACAATGTAAACACATATTGTCTTTCGAAATTGAACTACAATATTTCGGTTTGATTGTTGATTTGTTAGACTATAAACTTTTAATTTCTCCGTTTTCGCGGGTATTTTTAATTTATGGTAGCAGATTAGCCAAAACCCCATTGAAAATTGATTTTTACCCTATAATGATATCGAAAAACACTTTCTCCTTTCAAATAAAAAGACTGGATAAACAAACATCTGTTGCCCTTTAACATGAAGCTCAACCCCTCTTCTCCCGCAAACCTCACTTCTCACCACTTCACGCGGACGAGAAGGGGAGGGGAAGTGGAATTCCCCCTCTTTGGTGGTTTAAAAAAAAACAGCATTTGTTCATCGAGATTTAGGTAAAACGACCGAATTTCAGCCAATTACCTCCTCTTTGACAAAATTTCCCTCCCTTTGGAGGGAAGCCAGCACCTCCCACCCAACTTATCAGCTCTCTGAAGTTCCCATCCCTCTGCATACTGCAAACACCTATACATGTTAATCTACATGTATTAAACTTAGCCAACCATCATACATATACTGCCAAATAAAAAAATTTAAGTCATGTTTTTTGCGAATCCGGCGAAAAAACGCACACTTTGTTCGAAAATTTTTGTCACCGCTGACTCCCTCGCCCGGGAACTTGACTCGGATTGATATAGCCACTATTCATTATCCCATCATTCAGCGATTAATAATGAAATGTGTAACACGTTGCGTATGTATGAAATATAGTGGTCGTTCAACCATTGGCGGAAGAGACGATTCTTCAAAGGGAGGGATATTTTTTTCAAAGACGTGGAATCAGCAGTTTTGTTGCCGTTTTATCTACTCCTCAAAGAACCACTTCGACTATTTGGATATGCCAAAGAGGAGGAATTCCACTTTGACGTTTTCCCCCCGTCCGCCAGTGTCGTCCACCAACAAATGTGTGCGCCAGCGTTGACACTTTTTGGAACTGACCGACTTTTCAATGGATAAAGCGCCGACGGCATTCGGATATGGCGGATGGTGGGGGATAATCCTTCTCTTTGGGAAAATCTGAACTCTATCAGTTTCCATTCACCACTTTATGAACATTAAGAATCTGAAACAGTTTTTCTCTTCGGGGAAATGTTATCCCTTTTGAGTGGTTATTTCTTCCGCTAAAAAGAGCTTTATGAAGTTATGCAATGTGATTATTAGGTGATAATCGGCGAGCGCTGATGGGGGCGCTCATGCATGTGCACGTGTGTGTGCGTCAGTGAGTGAGTGAGTGAGTGAGTGAGTGAGTGAGTGAGTGAGTGAGTGAGTGAGTGAGTGAGTGAGTGAGTGAGTGAGTGAGTGAGTGAGTGAGTGAGTGAGTGAGTGAGTGAGTGAGTGAGTGAGTGAGTGAGTGAGTGAGTGAGTGAGTGAGTGAGTGAGTGAGTGAGTGAGTGAGTGAGTGAGTGAGTGAGTGAGTGAGTGAGTGAGTGAGTGAGTGAGTGAGTGAGTGAGTGAGTGAGTGAGTTAGTGAGTGAGTGAGTGAGTGAATGAGTGAGTGAGTGAGTGAGTGAGTGAGTGAGTGAGTGAGTGAGTGAGTGAGTGAGTGAGTGAGTGAGTGAGTGAGTGAGTGAGTGAGTGAGTGAGTGAGTGAGTGAGTGAGTGAGTGAGTGAGTGAGTGAGTGAGTGAGTGAGTGAGTGAGTGAGTGAGTGAGTGAGTGAGTGAGTGAGTGAGTGAGTGGATGAATGAGCGAGTGAGTGAGTGAGTGAGTGAGTGAGTGAGCGAGTGAGTGAGTGAGTGAGTGAGTGAATGAATGAGTGAGTGAGTGAGTGAGTGAGTGAGTGAGTGAGTGAGTGAGTGAGTGAGTGAGTGAGTGAGTGAGTGAGTGAGTGAGTGAGTGAGTGAGTGAGTGAGTGAGTGAGTGAGTGAGTGAGTGAGTGAGTGAGTGAGTGAGTGAGTGAGTGAGTGAGTGAGTGAGTGAGTGAGTGAGTGAGTGAGTGAGTGAGTGAATGAGTGAGTGAGCAAGCACTCCCGCGTGTGTCATGTCACGTTCAAAAAAACTAGTCGAAATGGCTGCTCCCATGTAGTACATCCAAACTGACATGTCCGAAATATTCACCAGCTTCCTCAACCCCATTTGCCCCTCCCTGAATTTCAAAAATTCTGCATGATTTACTCTCTAACCTCACCACTTCAACGAATCTCACCTTTGATGCCTCCCTGCGGAGTTGTCAACTTCTTAGACTTGTTGATGGTGCTCTAGGGTATGTGTTTATCAACCCCTTGGGACACCGCACGTGTGATTATACAGGGTGGGGGGGGAGTAGAGGGGGAGGGTTGGCGGTAAGTTACCTCAACTGAACTGGATAATTTCTGTCTAGCCGAGTTTGGCAAACTTAAAATACCTGACTTATGTAATTGTATCGCAATCACTGAAAATGTTCACTGTTTCATAAAAAATCTGATAAGTGTTTTCTGATTTTCCAGGTTTTCCAGTTTTTATTATCATATTTTTTTGTTAATTTACCCTTTTTCATAAAAGTTGAGAATTCAAAGATTTGACGAGATTTGTCAAACCAAGAAGAATTGTATACCCAGAATAAACAAACTTTTAACAGGATGCGTGAAAAACCGGATTTGGCTTAAGGGTTTACATTTGACTCGTGTTTCCATCATGTGTTCTGTGTACATGTGTTCATTTTTTATATCCGGCGATACTTCGATACTTCCTCAGCACTCAGCTTATATTACTCACTTCACCTTATATTATATTATACTAGCCTATCTTACTGGCCTCCGTTTCTTTATACTCAGTATTGTAAATTTTTTGAAAATAATATTACACTATTACTTAATCTAAAAGTTTTTCGTAGCCCATTTTCTAATGCAATTGGAATTAGAGCGCTAAACTCGTAATTTGTTTGATCATACTCAATGTTTGAACGTCATGACACAAATATATTTTGAAATCATTAATCTAAGAGAGCGGTATGAAGGCTTCATGTTTTTCCTTTCACAATTTAATATTTAGGTTCCCAATAGGAAAATGTTTATTAACAATGTTAATTAACTTATAGCGGCTCCCCCTCTCTTGAATGAGATTTATGAACGTTCGTCAAATTTTACGGTGATAACTTCCGTGACATTTTTATGACAGGTTCATATCCTTGCCCTAGGCAAGACGTACAATTTATATGAATTTGCGTCAAAATCTGTGGTTTGTATGTATATATTTAATTAAGTAGTTAATCAATATAGATAAAGAAGAAGTAAATAAATTGTGTTTTATGCCGCATGTTTAGATAGTTCAAGTTTTACACATTACTGCGTCAACTTTACAAAATGTATGAAGAATTTATCTTATAGATAAAATGGAACATTGGTTAATGAAATTCACTAACCGTTTAGCACAGATTTGCATTGAAAGACATACTCGGTTCTCTTAGTTAACCTTGTCATTGTAACCAAAACGGAACCAATTAAGTTAACATCAATTAAGTTAATCTCTACGAGCTCTCACTCACTACTGTACGTCTCTAGCATATATGTTTTCAAACCAAGCTGTCAAATGTCATACTCTATGTAATTTTGAACAAATCATCTTCATTAGTCAATCGACCAAGTACTTATCCACGCGTCTTCAAAGTCGATAACGACTATTTCACGCTAGTCTGGCTGTTTAACGGCGTTCATTCGCATATCAACGCATATTGTTACGGATGCTTATACGCAAATTAAGTGGCGGTGTTCAGTTATCGTTAGCATGTAACGTACATTGTATGTTGCTTGTATAAGAAATGAATGCTAGTACAAAAATGGAACATCTCTAACCAATGACTCAAAAACTTGGTATGTAATATATTTTTATTGAAAAGCAGTTAATGAATTTAGTGGCATCTGTGTAGAAATAAATTTCTATGATCATACATACACCATTTTCTAGTCTCGATCAGTTTCATCCGGCTGATATGATCGGTATGTAAACATCCACAGGTTTCTTGTTAGCCAGCTGTATTTTTTTTATTATCCTTTTACCTTCTAGATGTTTAGCGATCAGGTAATTTTGACTTCGGTTTATATTTGAATTGAATCTAGGGGCTGAAGCATTGAGGTTTGTTTTTCGTTCAGGTCATTCAGTTGATTCGGCCAATGCTTTCGATTCCCTCAATACACAAGATGTATTCTCCTAGCTTCAAATTAGCCACCTGTCATTCACTTAAAACCTATCGACCCTGAATATCTGAAATTTTCATAAGATAAACCGCTTTAAAAACACAATGATATTTCATTTACCATATACTGTACCCCCAATTTATTAAAGAAAGTGTTTTCTTGTATGTATTTATCTCGCATTTTCCAGACGACCCACCGGATGCAGCAGTTAATACTGTACTCGTGCCTGTTAGGCACTCTGCTGCCGTCGATAGTCGTTGCCCGATCCCATGGTTTCGGTGCCGTTCTGCGACACCATCGCCGACTGAAACGGCAAGCCGTCAACTATGACGATTTCGGTTTTCCGACATTCACTTTCCAAGATAACGGTCTCGAGCCGAATCGCTTCCCTCAACCACAACCACGTCAACCGCGCTTACCGCCGCCGGGACCGTTCAACCCACCACCAACCTTCCCGCCCTTCCAGCCACCAACCAGGAACGGCAACTCGGCTGATCCTTTTGCCGATCCGTTTGCTGTCGGTGGCAACACGATTATAAACAGGCAAACCAGGTTCGACAACTCCACATATCGACCGGCCGTATTGGTCGATGACCAGAATCAGTTTGTGAAACGAGCACAACCTTCTGTTCAATCACCGGCACATTCGTTTTCGCAATCTGCAGAGCAGACCACTGATTATGATAGTTTTGGATTTCCACTTAGTTTTGCACAAGCACGACCCGCCACTTCATCACCGCTGTCCGTACCATTGGCACGGAGGTCAGTGCCAGACTATCCTTATTATGGACCAGCTCCACAACCGCAGTATCAGCAAACAGTTCCACCACCTCAACCTCAATATCAACAATCAGTTCCGGCTCCACAATCTCAATATCAACAACCAGCTCATCAACTTCAATACCAACCATCAGGTCAATCATATCCAGCTCAATATCAACCAACAGCTCAGTTTCCACAAGCACAAGCACAAACACAAACATTCACAAGCTTAGACTTCTTTAACGGACC
Organism: Daptonema setosum; assembly: GCA_964036265.1. Taxonomy (NCBI): domain Eukaryota; kingdom Metazoa; phylum Nematoda; class Chromadorea; order Monhysterida; family Xyalidae; genus Daptonema; species Daptonema setosum. The sequence goes on from OZ038442.1 coordinate 28,298,144, forward strand.
TTATGTTGACACCGCACCCACTCGACCTCTATTGGCACCTGCACAAGCACAAACTCAATATGGACCTCCTCAACCTCCTCAAACGGCCCCTCGTTCCGTGCGAAGCTACGAAGACCCGTCTCCGGGTATTCTGTACAGACCACCACCCAGAGCCTACTATCCTTTTCTCGCACCAATAGCCTCAGTTCCCGACTACTCCGACTATCCACAATATCCATCCGCATTTATCAAATCACCAACCCCACGACGAGTGAAACGTCAACTGTCACGGCATCAGCGGAATCTTCCAGCTGGATACGATTCATATGGTGTGACACCAGCCACCAACGCTTACTCTTCCGACCATGCCGCGGGCCTACCAACGTATCCACCTTATGGATATCGTGGTAGCAATACACCAGCTGGTCTAGGACCACCTGGAACAGCTCCAAAAACGTTTTTTGGCGTCACCGTCTTGCCACCTCTGCCACCACGGAACTCCTATCTCGGACCTCCCACAAATCCGAACCCGCCACCATCATCAGGTGGTGCAAACATATACAGTCTGAAACCTGATGCTCCGAGATATCCGTTAGCACCTTTCCCAGATTATGATACGACTTACACGCCGGCTCCTAATATCAACAGCATTCGTTATCAGTCCAATTCGAGATATACCCCGCAGTCGCCGTCTTCACAAGGATCTTATGGCGGACCAGTGGTGGCCACTCTGACACCAACCACATCATATGACAACTATGATAGCTACACCAGCACCACTCAATCACTATACAACATGGCTACATTCACAGCACCCCCACTTAACTATCAGATGCCACTCAACCCAGATACACCCGAGTATTTTGGCAGTGCGACTGGATACGAACAACAACCCAACGATGACCCCAACGTTGCGTACCCGGCCGGCCCTCGACCGGATCCATATGCTACTGGCAGCACAACAAGAAGATATATAAATCAGGAGTATTATGTACTGGTATCCTCTACTCCTCCAAATGGTAACGGCGCTGGACAGACTTACTATACACCAGCTACTCGATATCCCCCACAGCAGCAAACGAGACCGGCTAACAATGGTTATCCGCAACCAACGCAGAACTACCCAAATGCTGCCTCTTCACCAAGCTACCCCACACCTTCTGCTTCACCATCCAGTTACTCACGGCCTGCTCCCACCAACTATCCGTCGCCAGCACCAAGTTACGGAGCGACAACGCCTAGACCGGCTCCTAGTTATCATCAACAAACTTCCGCACCTGCTTATCAACAAACGCAGACCACGGAAGGATATCCACAACCCGCTCCTGCTTATCCTCAGCCGACGCGGGCCCCAGCACCCAGTTATCCACAAACGACTCCGTCAACGAGTTACCCACAACCAGCCCCATCTCCCAGCTATCCTCAACCAGCTCCATCTCCAAGCCCCAGTGCATACCCTTCACCATCACCCACAACAACTGAATCATATGCTAATTCAGATCCCGGCTATCCCGTCGAACCCAAGATTACCTCATATGCTGGAGGAGGCGCTCCCGGTAACAAGCCACCGCCTACTGATGCACCATATATTTATGATTGGAAGGTTACTAAGCTTGAAGCCGCACCTGCACCTGACCCATACTCGAGTCCCCTACCTCCACCATCAGGATACGGGCAAACGGCCTCACCAACATACGGTAGTGTAAACGAAGGTAGTGACCAAGGTTACGGCTCACCAATTCAGCCAGTCTCCGTCAACGGATTATGGGTAGTGCTATCACCCAGTCATCATTACAACCAGAAGAACACAGTTCAAAACTATGATACTGGGACCACATCATCCACCAGCAATTACGGCAACCCAGCGCCGGCTCCTGAGATCTCATATCCAGCTCGACAATCTCAGCCTCAACAGCAGCGACCGGAAACATTCCCTGCTTTCCCGTTATCATCTTCACAATTCACCGATTTTAGCGGTGCCGAATTCGCAAACGGCCCTGCAGTGGCACCGTCTACTTCACCAGTGTTGGCCACTCGATCCATTGACGGCATTGAGCAACATCCCGATGTTCAACCCGTAATTCCGGCTGAAGTCCTGTCGAACCACATTGCCCGAGGTGGACGCATCGAGGACTTCCAGATCGAGCCACGTGCCATCGACCCGCGGATCACCGGCGTCCGTCAACAGCTCGATCCACGACTAGTGGAGCAACTTCGGGGCCAGGGTATTGAGCCGAGGAACCTCCTCAACCCCCGTGAACAGACGGGAGCCAGGAATTTGAACGAGAAAACCATCGAAACCCGGCTCAACTCGTCCATTCTACCGGAAGAATTACAGGCAGCCCTCACGAAACGATTACAGTCCACTGGACTGCAGAATCTGCCTGATGAAGTGGATCGAGAACTGCTGAAACGTCTGGTTGAGATTTCTTCTGGTCGAAGATTGGCGTCACCACCGGTTGATCCCTACAATTCACCGGTGGCCAATGAACAGAACAACACGGCTACTGATCGCGCGCTGACCAAGTCATTCAACTCCTTCATCATGAGCTGGGGTGACACCACCCTGATCAGGGACGATAATGAACTGAGGAGGAGGAGGAAGTTGAGCTGAGTTGGCACCCTCGTCTCAGGAATCTCAACTCCTGCCATCTTCACGTTATGCTTTACCTCGTTCGATACACGGATCTCGTCGGAATTTACATTTATACAATGCTTCTGTAATAAAGTTTAATCCGTACTTTGGTTTATTTCAACACAACACCCGGTTCACTTGTGTACTTTATCATAAAGTTTTATCCCATATGGGATTTGAACTCGATAAATCGGGGTCCTCAGTCCCAAATGCTCATTATTTTGTCATCATCACGCGCCACACTGCCATGTTCACTTGTGCTCACCTCGTTTCTATTGTATCATGCATTTTCGTATGCAACTCACTTCAAACTTCAAACTGTACATGATTTTGGTTAGTATTTTGCACATTTTTGTTAATTTCACACTTTTTCTGCAGTTTCAAAGATTTTTAGTTTCAGTCTTTTTTGTTTTAGCAACTCTAAATTTAGTTCACATCACGGGCTTGTTTTTCATATATAGGACTCCGGTTTTGACAACAGGTTCAGAGCGTGTACATATACATAGGTTTCGTTAAGACAGTCAGTCATTTAGTCAGTCATTTAACGAGTCAATCAATCAAGTCAGTTATACAGTCAGTCAGGCAGTCATTTAATACAGACAACAACCACTGCCCGGTGACAACCAATGTTTTTGTCCCTGTGCCCAACAACAACAGCAATTCCCACCACCTCAACAATTCAACGATGCTCCTCAGGCGTTTAACGGTGGCAACGCTATTGGTGAGTGATTGAGTGAGTGAGTGAGTGAGTGAGTGAGTGAGTGAGTGAGTGAGTGAGTGAGTGAGTGAGTGAGTGAGTGAGTGAGTGAGTGAGTGTGTGAGTGAGTGAGTGAGTGAGTGAGTGAGTGAGTGAGTGAGTGAGTGAGTGAGTGAGTGAGTGAGTGAGTGAGTGAGTGAGTGAGTGAGTGAGTGAGTGAGTGAGTGAGTGAGTGAGTGAGTGAGTGAGTGAGTGAGTGAGTGAGTGAGTGAGTGAGTGAGTGAGTGAGTGAGTGAGTGAGTGAGTGAGTGAGTGAGTGAGTGAGTGAGTGATTGCGTGAGTGAGTTTTTCAGATACACGGTCCATTGACTATTTCGATCAAGACACCCAGCCCTTTCTAAACGACTTTGAGAATCAGCAGTTTCTGCTACAGCAATTTCAAAGTTCGTTTTTTTTTGCTTTTTTACAAGCAATATTTTTCAGTTTTCAATATTTATGTTTTTCTCAGAGTCTATGACTCAGAAAACCTGTGTATTAGCAAATCATTGTGTACTTATGCGAGTCAAGTTATGTACATAGTCGAGTCGGTCAGCCAACTTTTCTGTTATTTCAGATGGACCTTTTCCCGATGTGGGATCTCTACCTCTCGCCCCACCGTTTGACAATCAGAACTTTCTAATCAGACAGCAACGACAAGAGGTAAGTCAATCGGTCATCAATTCTTCAGGCAGTCAGTCAGTCTGCCAGTCATTAAGTCTGTCAGCAAATCAATCAATGAGTCAAATCATCAGTTAATCAGTAAATCAGTCAGTCTATCAGCAAATGGGTCACCCAGTCAGTAAGTCAGTCATTCAAACAGTCAGTTAATTCAGACAGTCAGTCAATCAGACAGTCACTCACTCACTCACTTACTCACTCACTCACTCACTCACTCACGCACTCACTCACTCACTCACTCACTCACTCACTCACTCACTCACTCACTCACTCACTCACTCACTCACTCACTCACTCACTCACTCACTCACTCACTCACTCACTCACTCACTCACTCACTCACTCACTCACTCACTCACTCACTCACTCACTCACTCACTCACTCACTCACTCACTCACTAACTAACTAACTCACTCACTCACTCACTCACTCACTCACTCACTCACTCACTCACTCACTCACTCACTCACTCACTCACTCTCTCACTCACTCACTCACTCACTCACTCACTCACTCACCCACGCAGATATACGGCGGCGGTGTGCCACAAGCGGAACCGGTCTACGGTACTCCACCCAATGGCGGAGGAGGAGGTTCATATGGAGGCGCCCCACCACCCGCCACTCAACCGGGTACTGCCCCT
>OZ038442.1:28311479-28348979 GCA_964036265.1 Daptonema setosum
AACATTTATTGTACTCATGCATTTTCTGGTTAACCACAATTTTCCTTCCGCTTTTTTTAATGCGTTTTTACAAATAATTTTCAGCGAATTCTTAAAAAAAATCGACGCTTCTGATTGACAATATTTGTTGACCGCTCTCGGTATTTAAGTTTTTATTTATTTTACCCATTTCTTTGAAAATGTGAGTACAGCAATTGTCATAAACCAAAGCCAAACTTCGTGTGAAAAGTAAATGAAAGTGTGTAAGGTGCAGACAATTGCAGTGAATACAACATACTAAATAATACCTGACGTGTTCTAATAAAAGTGCGTCATAGACTCCTGAACAGCTCATTGCCTGATTAATCCATTGATTCACTGACTAACTTTCAGACTGTATTACTGACTTATTAAAAAGGATTATAAAATTAAAACAAAACCAATGACTGACAATGTTATTAAAAAGGATCACTGACTGACTCGCTTACCGACTCACTCACATACTCACAGACTAACTAACTCACGAACTCGCTTACCGATTCACTCACTGACTCATCTCAAACCTGTGGTGGTAGTGGCTGCGGACGACGAAGCCAGAATCTCCTTGATCTTGAACTGTGGCAGGTAGACGTTGCCGATCTTCAACGATTTCTTCTCGCCGTTGTTCCAGATGAGCTTGATGTCTTTGGTCGTGAAGCCGTCTGCAATCCAGTTGGGGTCCCGGTCAGTAGAATCACAGGTCAATGTATAGCTTGATCAGGGTTTCTTGTTGTCAAAATGTCTTTCTACGGAATCGGCTGGCACAAAGTTAGTGTATTTTGATCCAAATGTCATGTGACAATGATGTTTTTATCAAAATTTAATTTTGAAGTCGTATGCGCGCCACAGAAAAACTTTTCTGATTAACAAGAAACCCTGATTTGGCTATAGCTTGGTCCTGTATACTGTTACTCAATTCTCTAGATTCCATCATCCTATTTATCGATGGCATGTGATATGTGAACCAGCAGGAACTTTTTTTATTCAGATGGTCAAAGTTTTTCAAGATGTGAAAAAGCTTACACGATAGATTCGGAGAAACAGGATACAATTACCAAGCCGTATGGTCGCAAAGAAGCGGGGTATTCGATGGAAGGAGTTTAGGTCTCATGTTTCCGTATTTGTGTATTTCTCTACTTTAGGTAATCCGATTTGGTATTGATTGTGTTCCATTTCTTAGGTTCTGAAATGTTGAGTGATTGGGTAGAGGGCACCACAAGACCAAAGACAAAATACATTAACAGAACAAATAATTTCGGTTCATAATTGAAGTTCGTTCCATCGAATACCAGTCTCGGTATTAAATTCAAGTATCAAAAGTTCAAAAACATTCAAAGCTTTCGGTGATAGAAACGGTTGTGTAAAGAGATACGTTCGCTGGAAAGTGAAAGCGGAAATTTTAGAAAGTAGAAAGTTAGTAGCGCTCAGCTGTTCTAGCAGAGATGTGTTAATACGACATTTAGTAGCTGTTTGTATAACTATTTTGTGTGCTAATTGTGTAGTTAGTTACCGTGCTGTGAAATATAAAAGACATGGTGGTTAGATAAACGTGTCGAGCTGCGAAAACTTTGCAGAGTATCACATACATTTAACATATTTTACATACTGTACCTGATACATCATACGTATTTACTAGTTGAAACCACCGTTCGTCAAACATCTGTGCATCGTTATTCTCAAAAGTTTAGCTTTTTTATCTGCGAAGTCGTCATCAGCTCATATGTAAGCTACAAACAACGATTAACATATAATTAGGTGATCACACAATCTCACACATCATACATAAGGTGACAGTAAAAAGTAACGACGAAATGTGTTTCTTATTAGTCTTAGATGACACTGCCACATGTTAAACTACTTTTCATAGTTTCCTTTTTAAAGTCGCAAACGTTAAAGTAAAAACGTTATTGTCTTCAACTTGGAATGGTGTAAGACTCTGACAACTTGAAACTTGATTAATCAAGCCATCAGCGTTTAGTTCAAGAGTTCCGAGAGTTATTTTATGAGTAAAATGAAACCCAGGATAGGCTATAATATAATTGACGATAATCTTACTGTTTTTTCTGGCGGTATCATCCGTATAATAAGGCTATTTCGTATCGTTAATGTATTTAGGGTAAACATTTTTTTGTTTTATTCTTCTATCATTTTCAAAATAGAGAGCTTCCATCTCTTACGAAATACCTTGGTCACCTATAGGACACACCCTTCAGTTGGTATTCCGAATGTGACTAACGAAACATGAAAATAAAGTGAAACTGTGAAATAATAGAAAGAAGATCGTTGAAAAAAAAGAAAATAAGAAATAAAAGGGTGAAAGAATCAAAGTTGGACTGGGGACGCAAACTCAGTGATGCCACCACATCTATTCACTCATGCTACCTTCTTAATCTAAAATGAAAATTGTATTCTATTTACAGTGCATAAGCTTATAAAAAAATTGTGATTACTATTATTTTGATATAACTGAAGTGTTCTGGAAAACAGTGCCACGACAAGTGAGAAGAAATCTATCAGTGCCAAATCAAACAAAAATCTTACATGAACACCACATTATGTACTATACACAGTTAATCACCCTAATTACATAGTAGAAAATTGAGGAAACTTAATCATTATCATATAAGCAATATTTTATGAGCCGATCTGAAATATGTCAATACATTTCACAGCCTTTTTGTTCTGAAACGAAGTTTCTGAGTGACTCCTTTTTTCCTCACAGTTTTTTTGAAGATTCTCCTACTATTTTCTGCATTTGCTCCTCGTGAGAGGTACTGTAGCTTATTCAGGTGTGTCTTGGTAAGATGCACCACTCGTTATGTGATGGCTAAGATCTAAAAACTGTATTTATAGGTTCACCAGGTTATTAAAAAAATCTTCCCTCTGGAAAACTACATTAACTCTTCGCCCTCTAAAAGAGAATGATTATTTTAGATTGAGCAGAAAATTTATTAGTTAGGTGATCGTAAAGAAAGGCACGGAATTTCTTTGATGCCTAACTTGGAACTGAAAGGGGTTTCACCGTGGTTAGAAAAACTTGGCAAAAGTGAGTGTCGATTTCTTTCGCAAAACGAGTTAAATAGTTAGTTAAATTCAGTATGCAAACAAAGCATTAAGTTCTGCAGCCAGATGACGCGGGACGTTGGTGAACTTCTATAATGAAACCGTGAAAATAGAAATAGCAATTTTCTAAAATTACGATAACACAAACGTAGTAGCATGTGTAATTGTATATTAATTTAAATTGTAAAAAAACGTAATTTCATGTTGAAACTGACTTACCGTTTATTTTGGAGACAGCAGTTTGTATGTAGTTCCAACTTGAAAAGGCAAAACTGTAACTCTGACGAGAGTTTTATCATGATTTTCAACTATTACACTGTCAACTAATTAGGGTTGAAAATTTATAGGATTTTACACGTCATTTCTCGCGTTTTCCTCTTCCCCGTAAACATGTTCATCTTTATCTCAACAATCGTGGAGAAAGTGAAAAAACGTTCGGGAAGGGTGTGGAACTTTTTTTAAAGGGCGCAGGGGGAAAACCTTAAATACAGTCAATCGTAACCATGAATTAACTTCAGATTTATACGAACAAATCTCAGAAACGAAAGTCTATCACGAAATTTTTCACACTCAAACTCTTGAAATTGTTTTTACATTGACTTTCGAAGAATATTCTCAATTTTTCGCACGTTTCATAAAAAATTCGTTGGTGGCACGTAGTACTTCGATATTTTCAAGTTTTTTTTCGTATAAACTTCTAGATTTGTTCATGTGTAAAAAGCTTTATCAACTTACCCATTAGACGCTAAATGATGACGACTTTTGGCTATATAACAAACCACAATCAGTTGCCTGCAAGCGAGATTACTCTGAAACGAGAGTGAGTATATTAAATCTATATTTTTATGGTTCTTGAAAACACCTTTTAAACCTCACTTCAAACTTCAATAACATGAAATAGAATTGTTTGAAATAAAAAATTATTCGAACTTAACTGAATCTTTTCCATGTTGAAAAAATTCACAACAAGTAAAAATCCAACCAACGCAAACCAACCGATAGCTGCTGAGGTGATGACTGAAATACATATGATGCAATAAAAATATCAACAATAATATAATATTGAATGAAACAAATACTTTTCAAACACAAAGAATAAAATTAATTTGAAACATGATTAATAAATCACTACTCCCAATAATAATCAACAAACAGCAGGCATAAATGCAATGGTGAAAACAACAATAAGAATAATAATCAATGAAAATGAACGGCAATAAAAATAAATCAAAAAAACGGCAAAGAACATGAACTTTACTGATATTTCTCAAACATCGGCAAACGGTGCAGGGAATAAAAAATAATAATCATGATAAAAACAATAAGAACAATAATAATGGGAACGAATACTTGTAAAACGAATAGTAAGGAATTCGTTCAAACGCGATTAGGAATATGTAAACCCAACATAGGGAAATGGGAGTATCTATACTTAGGGAACAACTCTAATAGTGTGAGGTCATTCCTCTATAGTGGGTATATGGGGGATGCATAGGGATACTACACGGGAATATCGTGCGGTGCTGTTGTTTTATTGCTTGATATTTTCTTATCTTTACTTCTTCGATTCAAGGAGCAAATGATAGGCATAATTTATTCATACTTGCCATCACTTACTCTCTCGTCCAATTATATGGAAAGCTCGTTGTGTTTTGTGTTTTTTCGTTCAGTGTTTCTTTAATTTGTTATTTTTTGTTATATTATTTTACTATTAGTGTACTTGACTAACAGCTTTCGATCTCGAGAGTGCACTTTTGCGAGTCGAGCGGGAACAGTTTGAGATGCATTGGACACGTGGCCGTTACCGTTAATCTGAAACGGACTGACTGAATGACTGACTGACTGACTGACTGGCTAACTGACTGACTGACTGAATGACTGACTGACTGACTGACTGACTGACGACTGACAGACTGACTGACTGACTGACTGACTTACTGACTGACTGATTCTGTTCACCTCTGACTGGTCGTGATATTTCCGTCAGGATTGATGCGCAAAAAGGAGTTATGTGTGGTGGCCAAATGGAAAAATGAGTTCTTCTCATTCGGGAAGAACGTGTCGGGCACCCAGAGTTTGTTCTTGTAGTCGACACCCACCTGTGAGTAAGTGAGTGAGTGAGTGAGTGAGTGAGTGAGTGAGTGAGTGAATGAGTGAGTGAGTGAGTGAGTGAGTGAGTGAGTGAGTGAGTGAGTGAGTGAGTGAGTGAGTGAGTGAGTGAGTGAGTGAGTGAGTGAGTGAGTGAGTGAGTGAGTGAGTGAGTGAGTGAGTGAGTGAGTGAGTGAGTGAGTCAGTGAGTGAGTGAGTGAGGAGTGAGTATAAAACCAACCACCAAATCATCTTTATAGTCAGTATGTGCATAACTCAATCGCGGATCTTTCCACATTTGTCGGAGATAGAAATCAAGTGTGAAGTCCTGAAATACAGGGTGCATCATTATTAGAAAAGTAAATTATTAGATCTGATTGACTCAATGTTTTGATCCTGTTTCTGCTCTTCATCAGAGGCTTTATTATATCAGACATTCCCACATATAATGAGAAAAACACTTTGGTTTAACTAATTTCTTTGAAAAAATTGAGCAATCTGACTGTATACTAACCATCTGCACCTCGCTCACAGCACTGATACTGGATACGTGTATAGTGATACCGACATCCACTGGTTTACCTAAAATTATCAGTCAGACAGTCAGCCAGACAGTCATACAGCCAGCCAGGCAGTCGGTCAGTCAGTTAGTCAGCCAGTCAGTCTGTTTGTAATTTAACTCGAGAACTGTTTTGGTAGAACTGGCAAAATACCAAAAAGTGTGTGTTGTTTCATTTATGTTTCACCTTTTTTACAATAGTAAGGCTAATTTTGAAAACTCTCGTTACTTCGCAGTCTAGTTTAAATCAGATAAAAATGATAACCTTAAAAGGTATATTGTGTACTCACTCACTCACTCACTCACTCACTCACTCACTCACTCACTCACTCACTGCATTGGCTCACTCACTCCCTCATTGATTCCGTCACTCACTCACTCACTCACTCACTTACTGCATTGACTCACTCACTCACTCATTGATTCCGTCACTCGCTCACTCACGGCACTCACTCACTCCTTGATTCCGTCACTCACTCGCTCACTCACTCACTCACTCACACTCGCTCACGGCACTCACTCAAACTCACCGCCATAGTTGGGCCTGAGTCGTTTGTCATAGTTGTTGGGGTGCACCAGTTGATCCAATATGGTCGTGATCAGGGTCGTGTTGGTCGGTGGTCGAGCGTCTGTCGACGGATATGACGTCATTTGAGCATCCACACTGCCAAAGCCGACGAACATTTCGACGACAACTAGTCCGAGTAAAATTCGGCCCGGCCACGACCAGGACCAGGGTGGGGTTTTGGATTTCTGTCGATGCAAAGTTCGTCGTGTTTCACAACGTTCACGACATAAATCGACGGCGATGAGCGGTTGTTGATATTGTGCATGTTGTTGTTGTTGTTGTTGTTGTTGTGGTTGTTGTTGTTGTTGTTGTTGTCGATGACAGGATTGTTGGGTTTGGTTATTGTTGATCTGTGGATTGAGGTGATATGATCCACAGGGTTGGGTGATATGCCAGCCGTTGTTCGGTCTGTAGCTGGTATGGTATAGCTCGTGGCACCAATCATTATCGTCCACTGAATCGCCGCTGCACGCCTGCTGACTGTGACCGGGTTTGTGGGCGTCCATCTTTTGTGGCTTTTGTAGATTTTTCGGATGGTTTAAAAAACTTGTTTGGATATGTTAATCCGATTATCAGTTGTGGGATGAATTTGAATCGGCGACGGACATTGTTGATTGGTATTTATTGCGAGTCGGCAAACTAGTGCCCCTGCAAATGAGTTAAGTGAGTGAGTGAGACTGCTTGACGCAAAAAAATAAATTTGAGCATAATGAATTCAAAAAGTAATAATAGTATTTTTTTATAAGAGTTATAGAGCTAAAAGAGTAAATAAATATAAAAGTCAGTTAATCTTAAAGTTTCATAGAAAGTGTAGAACATAGCGAAGTTCACTTTTAAAGTCAATCTTGACGTAAACCATATGATTCGTAATTCTTATGACGTGAATCGTGATGTAGCACGAATGCTTGGCCCCGTATTTCGTATGTTTTCCGATCGTTTTAGTCAAGAACATTTTCAATGGGGAGTCACATGGTTAATTTATGTCAGGGATTCTCTGAGAGCTATTGAAAACATGCACAGCATCACGTCAATTGTAAGTGGCCAGAATTTGAATTGCCGCCGAATGCTTTTAATGCTCACTCGCTATACTGAAATAAACTACAGTACATACTGTAATTAGGAAAACCAGCAAATGAGCGCTATTGAATCAAAAAATCACATACTTATCATGGCATTGAATTTCAATAGTGAAGCCGAAACAGCATCAATCAGGCAGTTAAACATTTCAAATGATTTGTCTCAGGTTGTGGAATCAGCATAAGGATGCTTCAGTTTAGCATGTGATGTCAAGTATGGATATTTAGTCATGCATGTACGTCGATGAATGGCATACTTGAAAGTCAATTTGAACTCTTCACGTGTCTTTGAGTTCCATCAAGGCCCGATAAAAACATGGTGCCAAGAATCGTTTTTCGGCATTCAATAAAGCAGGAAATTTTCCTCACAAGGAACTTTGAATGATCTGATTTGGAATGGATTACCGTACTACGGAGTTCATGCTGGCTTCGAATCTAATGGATCGTAAATTAGTTGGCTCCATGCATAAACACAGTATTTGTCATGCATCTACATATTAAACTACCGTAATCCACGCAGAACAACAACGAAATATGAAACGGTTAGAAATTGAACGATACCTTACCATCAGAAAAAATATACGGTCACTGAATCTGACAGAACTGTCCACCGATACATCCATATGTTCGGAAACGGGATCGTGAAATTGTGAAATTACTGCGCAGCGAAAGATAACAGGCCAGGATGGATGGTTTTTCTGGTATCTTTCGGGTGGCTTTGAGAAGGCACTGATACGGGACGAAACTGTTTCTTATGTTGGGTTCGGAACTGTGATGGAATGCTTGGAACAAAACGAAGTCACATGTTTTTTTGGAAACGTTGCGATTGATGCGGTTTTATGGACTCCCAAAATATCCAGCTTGGAGCTCCATAGACTTAACAAGAAATAAGTACTACGAGAGTGGAGGTTTTCGAATTTCAGTCCAGTAAAGAGTTAGGTTGAAAGAACTCATCATGCGAAATACTTTGAAAAGGAACATCATAATTTGAATAAGTAGTTGGTAACAATATATAATTTTTTACTTTATCGCACTTCGCGCCTTTCACGTTTCAGTGACGCTAGAAATATCGGCTTTGTGACAAAATCGGTAAAATAATTCGATGACCAATTTAATACCAATGAGTGGTTGGTAAATCATCGAAAACAGGCAACACAATATCAAGTACTATCACTCACTCACTCACTCACTCACTCACTCACTCACTCACTCACTCACTCACTCACTCACTCACTCACTCACTCACTCACTCACTCACTTCACTCACTCACTCACTCACTCACTCCCTCACTATCTTTCTTTGTCTGCCAACCCCCCAAACACAAAGCCCCCGAAGTTAGGGATCATCATAAATTTCGGCATCAACTGAGATGGGGAGGGAAAAGTGGAATTCCCCCCTCTTTGGTGGTTTAAAAAAGTATATTTTATTCCTTAAGGTGTAGGTAAAATAGCCTGAATTCAGCCAATCCCCAATCTTAGGAAATATTCCCCTCTCTTTGGAGGTTTGGCTTGTCGGCCAATGCTATGGCGGATAAAAATATGGTGACTGGTAAAAATTCTACGTAAAAACTTTAAACAAAACATTTAAAAATGTTTATTGGAGTAAGAGCGGATGAGAAAAAAAGATAACCCTCCCTATTTGGGAATTAAATAGATGACTTTGTTCCTCAATCGGTCGTTTCCCCTTTTTTGGAGAAGAATTTCATCTTTTTGAACGATTTGCTCGAGCGGATTTTGTTAATTAATTAACCGTAGATAAAACCCATTACGTTCATAATTTATCGCAAAAATAATCTTGCTGTCAACATCGAAAAAATAAAAAAGTAGTATAGTCTGACATTGATGTTCCAGCAAGCTTATCAAGCCAAACTGGAGAACAATCAGGCCAATTGTCCTCTACATCTGTGATCATAAAATGCCAATCCATTCCACTTTCTACCAGAAGCTGAAATCCCCCAGATACTCACAAAAAGTCATACTGTGGCTGCATCGAGTCATACAGTAGCTGAAATTGAGTTGGTGAATCATTCCCTACAATGAGAAAAAAGTTCTACAAAAGTTCGAAAAAGAAATAAAAAAGTAAGGAAACCACAGTCGATCATAGAAGAATTTGTTCTTGGACTGACTGAGGAACTGACTAACTGACTGACCGGACTGACTGACTGACTGACTGACTGACTAACTGACTGACTGACTGACTGACCTGACTGACTGACTGACTGACTGACTGACTGACTGACTGACTGACTGACTGACTGACTGACTGACTGACTGACTGACTGACTGACTGACTGACTGACTGACTGAAATATATAGGAACACAAGATATCTGGTTCACGCCGGTTGCTCGATCACATAAAAAATACAACAGTAAGGGAGGCCGTGCAATAATCGCTAGGGACAACCACGGCGTCCACAAACTTGTAGCACTTGCATGTATCGCAATAGCAGACGAGGGGAAAACGTAAAAAGGAAGGGAATTCCCCCTTCTTTGGTAGTTCCAAAGGGTAGAACTTGGTCCCCAAGTTGTAGGTAAAATGGCTTCAGAGCTGATAATTCCCGTCTTTTTGGGAAAAAGTTCCTCCTTTTGTAGGATTGGCTCGTCCGCCAGTGGTCTATCGAGTACGGGGATGCCTCTCGATCATGACTTCATTACCACGGCCATCGCAACTTCATGTACACCATTCGCACTTGATTACGATACTGAATTCGGTCCCGGAACGGACTGAAACTTTTTTCGTAACATTTTTCTGTGTGTGTGACTTTTGGAGACCGACAGCATGAGAGCGTTACAATTGGATGGGAAATGTTTTCAGCGAGCATTCAAATTTAGTCTTTTAATCTCTATGAGGATGTAGTGGCTGCTGGAAAAACGCAATCCCAATCAACCGTTCATTCATATGCATAACAAAATCATAGAGTTTTGCAGAATTCTGCTCAAAAAGTCCACGCAGCATATTTCTTGGAGTCTATACTCCGAAGCTGGATAAAGTGAAAATTTGGGATTCTACAAAAAAAACAGACATTCTAGTTTTTTCCAGACCGTGAAAAACAAGTTCATAGTTTTCGTGGTAGAAAGAGAGAGATGTAAGCTAAAACTGATAAAACTCAGCTGTATGCTAGAACATAGGCCCTGGCAATATCTTCTTTATCGTTCTGATCTGGACACGATGAAACGTACATATGTACGTATGTCAACATATAGAATCTTGAAATGGTCTTTATATAATAATAACCGGTGTTTGACCGGAATCGGTCACCTGCGTAATAGGAACCAGAATAAAAAATCCGGAACGGCATTGATGGATGACTTGGATCGAGTGCCTTCGAACATCGAACAGTGAACACACAAATGGGACCGACTTCCACTGTACGGTAGTAGGCATTCTCAGTAAAATATAAATAACTAAATCAACAGGTAAGTCTCCCACTTGAGTCTGTCATCTTCTGTACATACACATGTTATTATGTAACTGATCTGACGCACGCACGGTGACAAAAATGATTCAGTTCTGAACACTGGCGGACGAGCCAAACATCCAAAGGGTGGGGAGTTTCGTCAAAGACGGGGGGAATGGGCAGTTTTAAGGCCATTTCATTTAAACATTAAGAGGGGAATTTCTATTTTCGAACTCACGAAAAAAGGGGAATTCCAGTTTTCCCTCTCCTTCGCTACCGCCAGTGGTTCTGAAGAGTTGCTTTGAATGCGATCGATCACAAAAAGGAGGGGTTTCTTGAGTATTATGTCAATCAACACCATCGGGCGTGCTAGCGTGGCTGACGGATCGGCCGTAGCGACGTGATTCCGTATTCCGGATCGTTATCTTTGTGCCACACAATCTGGCTGTAGAAGCTGTCAGGAGTTCAGGAGATACAGATAAACCTGATGGCGTTTTTTCTCTGTTTTCATATTTTTGGTGACAGAGGGCACAGTTTTCTTGGAATATTGTTGTATTTACCGGTGGTCCGAACTACATATGTCCCATAGTTACTAATAGAATGCATTCTTTTTATTCCAACGGAAATATCAAAGGAGAAAGGATACAAACTTTCACGTTGCCGTTATTCTTGTGCCATGCACATACCTGAGTTCGGCTGGCAAACTTCTCGGTTGTTTTTGTGAAGTTGAACAAACTTCAGTCGTCAAACGTCAAATAATCAGAAAAAGAAGTGTTCATCAGTTTGCAACATACGTTCGGCAATTTGAATTTTTTTCATTTAAGAACGAAAAAAAACAGAAATACAACTGGCTTACGAAGAATCGGATGCCGCCACTTGAAAACCAACGGAATTCCATTATTCCACTTGAATATCTGAACCTTGGGATGGGATGAATGTCTGACTTTGATTGATGATTGAGTGACACGTCGTCAACATCTTCAAATAAAAGTGACAGTAAGCAGTTCGAAACTTTTTTTCGATAATCGTCAGCTCACGTTTGCTCTGCGCAAAACACTCGAGAAAGTGATTAAAAATGAAACAAATCTGAAGTGACAAATCTGAAACAAATCTGAAACAAATCCATCATGCATTCTAGTGAAACTGAAATTCCAGTTCAGATAAAAAAAACATCAGTTTGAGAGGTACTTGTTGGTGACTTTGTGGAACTGAATGACCTTTGTTATATCATTGTAAAAATGTTGTGTCCAGAGTTTTTACCGATATGCTTTCTGGATTTTTCACAACTTCCATTCATAAAAGTCATCTCAAATTGATAAATCAACTGTCAGATACCGCGACGCGAGATTAATGTTTCGAAAACCGAGCTTTAAACAAAAATCTCTTTCTCCTCGGTAACGTTTCTATTTACATACTCTAGTTCAATAGTGAATAAAACTCGGAATCCTAACTTTATCTTCTGGTGTTCACAACATTGTGTCGATTGTCACGGACAGTCTAATACTAGTCCAAGTCCAGATGTTCCTAGACATCTAGAACAACTGAATAATTTCCAATGAAGCAAAAATCCGAAAGGAATAAAAAAACAACTTGCTCCAAGTTCAGAGATGTTGTTATTCCAGTCAGTCCGTTCGAAAAACGAATCAGACAACACATAAATGTAATTGGATGGAAAACAATGGTGACGACCTCTCGCTTATATCAAACCAGCATCGCCATCGACAACCATTGGCGGACGAGCCAAATCTCAAAGCGAGGGGAATCTTCCAAAGAGAGGGAATTGAAAGAAATTCGGTCGTTTTATCTACATCTTAAGGAACAAACTCTATTTTTTGAAACCGCCAAAAAGGGGGAAATTCCACTTTCTCTCCCCTTCTCGTCCGCTAGTGTCGACAACCGAAACAATCGTTCATTACTCAATGTAATTGAACCACTAGCGGACGAGAAGGGCAGGGAAAAGTGGAATACCCCCTCTTTGGCGGTTTCAAAAATCATGATTTTGTTCTGTAAGCTGTAGGTGAATTTTTCAAAACTGCCGATTATATCGTCTTTGGCGAAATTACCCTCCCTTTGGAGACTTTCGCTCTTCCGCCAGTGAATTGAGCGACGTTGGGCAGCGAGGAGAATCGTTCCACTGAGAAGTCACCTCACCATCAGACGTCGCGGAAAACATCGGTCTTCCGTCCGAAGAAAAGGTTCTGGCAATGATGAGTCACTTGGTGGGTGATCTACGTTCAGATGCGGTCTTCCCGAACTTCGAGTTCAGAGTCAAACAAAATACTTCTCAAAAATTAGTTAGACTTGGATGATCTTTCGGGGTTTTATAAGAAGCGTCTAATCAGACCCGGAAGCATTTGGCATGTTCTTCTTTCTTTTCTACCAATATTTGGGTCGACTATTGGTTTTTTCCGACTACCTTCCTCCCAACGTCACCGTTCGTTAGCAGGACTGCCACTTAAGACATGATTTATTCGAGCATTAGTACAACGAGTTGGTCGGGCGATGGGGAAGTGTGGACGCGAAAGCAAATCCATATTTCATCGTGGCTTAATGGATTGGTTGTTGTGTGCGAAAAGGTCCGGGAACACACTGTTGGATGACTTTTATGTTGAAAAAAAAGTATCTGGAGTGACTGTTCTGAGGAATAACATCGAAATACTGAACAATAATTAATGACTAAAAACTGACTTAAATATTGTGAAAAGACATTTAGGTTGTTTTTTTTTGTCAGACAAACCATAGAGAATAAGTCAGTGACTTTAAAATGAGACATATTAAACAAAAAACATTGAATTCGCTGTAATAAGACTCATATTATTTATTATTTATGTTCCTTGCGATCTCTAAAAAGAGATGCCTGAACAAGCCAAATAGGCAGGCCAATTACACAAGTACAATATTGCATGACATCTGTAATCATTTGCAGACATACAGAACAAAAAGATGTGGCACGTCAAGCTTTTCTACGGCTAGTGAATGTCTTGCGGTGATTGGTTGAATGTGGCTTATATACTTTAGCCACCGTTTGCGTCCAGTACTGTATCGGTATAGAATGGCAGCTTTCATGGCGAATATGGCGATTTAACGGTGTTTTTCATTTATGGTCAATTTATGAATTTTAATTCGATTGAGGTCGCTCAATATTAAAATTTGCGTGATGTGGAAGCCATTAGAAGTGATTCCTGAAATATAATGTATGGTTAACCTGGAATTATTGATTGGTAAAACATGAGTAACTTTAGATATTCACAAATATTTTAGCCAGTGAGTGAAGACAATAAAACATTATATAAAAACTTAATATGCCTTCATGTTCGTCCATCCCCTGATGTTTTAAAATATAATAAAATTCCAATTGTACTATAAAACACTTTGAGCCGGAGAATACTTCTCGGAGAACAATCTTTTTTTGCGGGCTGTTCGAACAAATCGTTGTGTTTGCCGGAGACAGAGAGCGCGCGAGCCGAGAAGCGGGCGGTAGAGCCAAAAGGCAGAGTTCTGCTTAGTCGTGTGATTGATGACTTAGCACGAACAATGAAAAAAAGGGGATTTTACCGGAAACACGGGAATCTTCATTTTCGCAAACTTTTTGTTAACACCTGACAAAACGAAATGAAAAATTTCGTTTCGTGAAAAAGTGGGTTTTTCGCGGAATATTTTCGTGTCATCTCTCGTCCGCTTGGTCGTGTAACTCGGGCATGATGGATGTCAGAATACTGGGCTGACTACTGGCCGCGGGACATCAGTCGAAACGAAAACAAAAACAAACGAAACGGAACCACCGAAATCTCTGACCGGAATACCCCTGTTTCGAGAAAGCAGAAGTACAAGTCGAATTATGAAATATTGTGAAAATTATGTATGAGGTGAAGATTTTTCCACAATTGCTTACAGTCCTCAAACTTCAATGGTTTATGAAAATTATTGTTGAAAATATTGGGGAAGTTATTTAGAATAGTTACATATGACTTTTGAGGTAACACTGTGGTTGAACCGCATCACTTGAAACAACTCTGGTAAGTAAAACCAAAATCACAGACAAAGTGGATGAGTTTTATGCCTGACATTGTAATGAAGAAGCTTGTTTCAAGTATCAGTTTTTAAGGTTATGTATTCGAACATTTCCAACAACATTTTTATCTCGTTTGGTTAAAAGTATCTTCCCTAGTTTCGACCGTAAAAATCGGGGAGCAGCCGAAATGCCATTCCTATTCTACTGCCGAAAACCATTAATGGTTACGGTACATGAAATAGAGAATATTTGGGAGGAAAATGTACCTTTGAAACGTTAACCAGATAAGACCGTACTACATATGTATAGGATACGGTATCTGACACCGTCGCAGCTCCGAATACTGTAAATTACGGCAGGGAATCAAGGGACGGCCGCTAGGCCGTTCCCTTAATATGGTTCGATTAAGATAAGCTTTTTTGCGGGTATCTCGATCTAGCCTCATCGTATCGACTTCTAGTCTACTCCATCGGTTTTCTCGTGTGATTTTACATATCTCTGGCTATTTTTTTCCTGTTAGGGATGAATTTTCATTTTTCAGGTCCAAAAACGATGAAAATGCGATTTTCCGTTTTTTTTCCTCCACCCAAAACGCTGTCAGCAAGTTGGGCCGAACGGATAAAGCTGAAAATTGGTACATAGGTTAAAATCACGTCCAGGACCCGATTTCCGGAGTGTCCCGTAGATCGGAGGAAGCTTTTCACTATTTTTGAGGGATTTTATTTAAAAAATGTCAAAAATCGCAGGCAAAGTGGAGAAAGAATTGCTGTATGAGCGATAGGGTGATCCGATCAAACTGAAATTTTAACTGGATGTGTACTACACATGTCGAAGTATGTTACGCTATTCAATTTATCATTCTACTCAAAAACACAAAAAGCGCATAGGGTCATGTGAGAAAAAAATTTGACGTAAATTTTCAGTATTGATCTATTACTCGTGTTGAAAGGATTTAATCGTTGTGAAAAAACGCCTACCATATGCGGAATCAAATTTCAGTATGACCCTTATTCGACACATTTTCCGATAAAATAATCGTACTTTGCCAAAAACTTGAAAAAACTGATGTAGAAAGTTTCAACGTTTTTGATGACTTTTGCTCCTTCGAAAGTCAGATTATCTCAAGACATAGAGCCTTGAGACCCATTGTATTTTCTGAATGTCTAGGATGACTGAAGTTGTATCGAACGCAGAAAAGATGATTCTTTGTGTATTCTCAAAAAATATTTATGAGCCGCCAAAAACCGGTGAAAATTCAAGTTCACTTATTCAAGCTGTTTCAGCCACATTGGATTCCAAAAATTTTATTTATACAGAAACAGGATAAACTTCTTTTTAACAGGTGGTATAGAGGGATTACAGTTCTGATAAATTACGTTTTTAAAATTTGATCAGTAATTTTAAATAAATTTTTATGATCCGTCAAAATTAACAGAAATGAAGAAAAACGGTTGAAAAATTTTCTCGAAGTAATTTTTTTCTTCGTTGTTAGACGTATACCAACATCTATAAAACACCTCAGAACCTTATTATAAGTGGTCTGGCAGTAAGGAAAAAAATTCTAGATTCACATGGTACATAGCGTTCGATGTTAAGTACAGCTAACCTAACAATAGTCAAGTTTTGAAGCTATTTTAATACTAGATATAATAATAAATTTATGATTTGAAACTAGGATTGATGTAGTCAATCAACTTTTAAAATACTTTTCGTCAAGTTAGTATAGTGGATAGTGCGTTTGCAAGTTAAACGGGTGGTGCTGGGTTCAAAACCCCTGAAAAACTTTTGCCATTTTTGATATTATATACTTCTCTCGAACTTTAACTGTGAATTTTAGATATAATAAGGCAGCTTTTAACTCACTATATTACTAATTCGATGGACTACTACGATGGATTACTAACCAATGGATTTTTTTCATCATTATGTTTATTATGTAATGACTCCTTTTACAAGGAAAAAATTTAAGGGGCTCGCAAACGATCACTGTTCACAAATATTATTGTTATTCAATATTCGAAAATCTAAAGTTATAAAAGGGCATGAATCTCATAAAAAAATTCAACTCATAAAGCATTTTTGCTACATTAGCACGTATTTAGTCTTCAAACTGTACATTTGATTTGTTCACACATAAAAAAGTTATACACAAGCAACTAAAAATGCCCTTAAGGCATGGGGAGTAACGAATATGGTTCGATCCTGGCTAGTCCAATCGTGAAAAAGTATGAGACAAGAAATTTTAATCTCATATTTTAAATAGTCTGATCGTGAAAAAGCAGGAAACAAGATTTGCGATGAATCACGAAAAAAAGTTTGTACTTCATTAAGTCAAGAATCAAACCAAATTACACGAAACATATTTGTGACTTTTCAGTGGAAATGAAATCCCCTTAATTTCGTTTAGTTCGTTGTGGTGAGCATGAGTAGTTTTACTTCGGTTTGTGTGACAAATCTGCCATGAAACATTTTTCATTTCATTTTCATTCAATAATGATGGTATTTTTTATAAGACACTTATGTTTCAAAATTGAATACCAGCATTTTGAATAGGATAAATCTTACCACAATAATCGTGAAAAGTCCCGAATATGTTTCGTGTAATTTGGTTTGATTCTTGACTTAATGAAGTACAAACTTTTTTTCGTGATTCATCGCAAATCTTGTTTCCTGCTTTTTCACGATCAGACTATTTAAAATATGAGATTAAAATTTCTTGTCTCATACTTTTTCACGATTGGACTAGCCAGGATCGAACCATATTCGTTACTCCCCATGCCTTAAGGGCATTTTTAGTTGCTTGTAATAGAATGAATAAGAATGAGCATTATCTTTATGATTTGAGGTATCCCTCATCCAAAATCCGAAAGAACGAAATCATCAACAAAAATGTTCGTTATGTACATACAGTATGTAGCTGTATCATGCATAACAGAACCAGTGTTGACTAGTTACAAACCGATTTATATACAGTACTGTTTATTC
Source organism: Daptonema setosum (assembly GCA_964036265.1). Taxonomy (NCBI): domain Eukaryota; kingdom Metazoa; phylum Nematoda; class Chromadorea; order Monhysterida; family Xyalidae; genus Daptonema; species Daptonema setosum. Next base: position 28,329,248 of record OZ038442.1, read on the forward strand.
AGTATATTATATCAAAGATGGTGTCCATGTGGTGTGTTCCAAGCGGCGTTGATTGATCATACAGTACAACATAATGCTGAGAACGTTTCGAATTGCAGTGAAAGGTGAAATGTACAGTGGCAGTCAAGAGTTTAGGCCCACCCTCAATTTGGGTGTTTTATCTCTATAAAACATGGTTGGATGAATTCAGGCTGAAACCTTCAGGAGATGTGAAAAACATGTGTTGGAGCCTGTTATGTTTGTATAGTTGTGTTTCATTAATTAAAAAATGTTTTTTAGCTAGTATAAATATGATATTTGAAAGCATGCGTTTGTTCGTGGGTGACACTGACACGCGTCGACGGTGGTTCGAAGGCAGTTTCCAAGATTGTGAGCTTTACATTTAGACTAAAAGCAGCTTGATGATATTCTAGTTATTGGTGTTAGCCACATCTCATACACAATTTTTATCATGTTTTTATCGCTTCCTCGCATCTCCTAAATCCACTTGTAGTGAATCCCGCAAAATGCAAGGAAAGCCACTGAGGACTACATACATATTAGGAACAACATCTTATAAAAATGAGATTCTATGCAAGAAAGTTTGTATGTATGATGGTGAAGTAGATCAGATATATTCGTTTCAACTATAAATACGTTCCGGAGAAGCATAATAGTCAGCATGAAATAATAAATCCCGATTAGTACTGTTTGTGATAAGAAGAAAGAAATTGCGTGGCTGACTTATCTTGTTTTCGGGAAAAGCGGAGATGTCTGCTGAACCCAGCTGCTTAGAAATAAGCGTTCCTTATTAAATTCAACGCACGAACTGTTTCAAATTATATGACAAATTCTCAAACAGCTCCGAGAAAATCTCTGCGAACCTCAAATCTAAGAAAGGAACAAGCAGATCATCAAAATAGTACCTTAATTACATCACAAAACCAATTTAGTAAACAGCCAATGGGTACAACCGTAGCACCGAAAAAGTGCGACCGAAGTGGGTCTACTCTACCAGAGTACCATACTCAATACCAAAACAGCCACTGGCGGACGAGCTAATCCTCCAAAAGGAGGAGAATTTCGTCAGACAGGAGGAATTGGCAATTTACAGGTAATTTAACCTACAACTTTGGGTACAAATTATACTTTTTTTATTACCCACGACGCTGGAATTCCACTTTCATGGATTACCACCTCTTCTCGTCCGTGCGAGCAGCAGCGACCCAACTTTATCAACGCCCCAAAAACCCGTACCGCCAATGTACCAATACATTTAAAGCCGGCCAGATACCGGAATTGCCTCGTCGTCCCTAAAACGAAGTGTGTGTTGCAAGTACCATCTTTGGCCATGATGGGCTGCATCACAAATGCAAACGAGATTTCTTTGGCATATCAGCTGACTGGTTTCACAGATTGTGTATCAGCTTCTGGATCAACGCCATCCGAAGAGAACACCTCTGCCTGTCAGATGTTTTTGATGGAAGTGCTTGCGTTAGCAATGTGCGGCATAACATGAACATGAGATCTACTCAACGCTGCACAATGATAGATATGTATGTATCTCCATATCTTCAAACTCTGTTTTATCGGACATGGAATCCGTACGTTCCCGTCTACTACATCCATCTAGTAAACATGGACCACAGTCCAAATTGGAGGTACTCATTGGACGCGCCCGAGGTGTCAGCTTGATGTACCCATCATACCCTTCCATACTGAATACACGTACGCACTGGGGTACGAGAAGGGATGGGAAAAGCGGAATTCCCTTGTCTTTGCCAAGTTTAAAAAAGGATAGTTTGTTCATCAAGGTATTGGTGATATGAGCCAATTTCTGCCACTTCCTCTCTCTTTGGAAAGATTCCCCTCCCTTTATAGGTATGACTCGTACGTGCATTACAGGCACAAACCATCCGGCCCGAAGGTTCCGAACTTGTGCCATAAACATATGGAGCCAAGAGGACCACATGCCCAATTCAAGAGGTCCATACATCCGAATAGGGTACACCTCTTCATCCAGGGCTACCCTACACTGGCGGACGAACCAAACCTTCCAAAGGAGTGGAATCTTTCCAAAGAGGCGAATTGGCGGACATAACGCTAATTTACCTCCACCTCAAAGAACAAACTCTACTTTTTGAAACCACCGAAGAATGGGGATCTCCACTTTTCCCTTCTTTTCTCGTCCGCTGTTGCTACCCGATAACAATCCATGAAAATGGGACCGAATTCCTGTTACGACCTCGGGTATACCCGGACACCATCGACCATCCAACGTGTCGGCTTGACTACGTTTGATCGGTCAGTTTTCGAGGGTGCACGGGGTTCAGATAGTACTTTTTGCAGAAGTTCTTCTCGGTGTGCTCGATATCGGGAGGTTTGTACGTTGTTCATCTGATCTGTAACCGTGGGTGACAAGGAAAAGATTCGTCAACAAGATGCTCCGTGTTTTGGGGAATCATAAGGAAAACCTGACTGTAAAGCGGAGTCAGCATAGATGAACGAACAGTTGAAATTTGTCAGTTTTATTACTTGATGAGAATGTCACTGTAAATCAATCAAAACCACCGTTTTATCATGATCGATGAAACTAAATAAGTGCCCAGCACTATTCACATTGGGAAACTGTTAATCCGATTTTCTCCCAACGTGATCATCCGCCATTCTGCTTATATGTAGTCTGTTTAGTAAGCACCGACGTACTTAATAGTCGAGATGCTACTGCTACCGTCAGGAGGGGTGGCCAGAGAGGATGTCCTGAACTGCGGGACTTGGGACTTTAAAGAGGGGCATCCTGAACTGTGAGACCTGAGACATACTGCGACCGTCTTATAAGGGGTGTCGGCAGCGATGGGACATTGTGCCGCCGTGTGTCCCACCCTCGAGATGGCCAAATATGGGCATGGCCCGGTAATAAACACAAAACATCGTGTCATAAAAACAATCTTTGCAGTAGTTTTTCATTATGCATTTGTGGCAGGACGCGAATTCACCAACGATGTTGAATTTACCGACACTATAAGAGATGCCAGGAACTGGGAAATAATATCAAAGAACTCGGACTGGTCGTATGGGGGACAGGAGACCATGAGATGGAGGGGCACCCGACACCATCGATTATCATACCATAGACATCGGTGGTATGTACAGTGGTACAGACGAAGATGGGTGCCACAACGCTCCATGTGTTCATTTACCAGTATGGAGATCAGACAGAGACATTAGCTATACTTCTAGATAGAGCTTTGACAAACTTTGGAGATCCATGAAGTCAATCAGCAGTTAGTAAACGGTCCTCATATTGGTACCTGAACAGAAACAGAGCAACGGATAATGGATAATCATTATCAATGATCCTCTTTCATGAAAATAGCCATACATGAAAATGTGGTGGAAGAATTAATTATATGGCAAAAAAACATTTTCTAGCAAAGATTTTAAAGTCACACATGAGTGGACCGTGAAAGTTGACTAGAGATACTAAACGGTAAATGTTCAGTAACTAGTGTACCTTAGAAGGACCACACTAAACGGATGTCATGAGCTGTTAGTCAAGTTGTGTTTCAGGGAGCGTTGATCATCACAATCAACACTGTCAAAAATTATCAAGATTTGACTCAACTATCACCGCAATATCGTCAGTTTTCCAGCATGCTCTGCAATTTTCTCTATCAAAACTTCATAAGCATCTCGTCTGTAATTTTTTCTTACGGTTGCTTAAGTTATTAGTCAGTTTGGCGTCACGCCAGTGTGCCCCTCATCATAACCCCACTCATCACAACCCCCCTCCCCACGACACAAAGTGACGGTGGTCCATTCATGTATCAGAGGGTCCATAAAAGGATGATGCCGAACTTGGGACTAACAAAGAGGAACGACACAGACCTCGTGGTGGTCAGAACCCTGCGGTGGTATTCTAATATTTGCCATCGAACCCCTTGCCGTGAAATACGTGACCGACCGGCATCCGCGATCGTATCAGTGACGTTGGTTGGGTCGAGAGCCATCCGTTGTTCGGTTACTGAATACTTGTATGGAACGATAGGTACTTTTCTAGAAATTGAGAGTATCAGAAACGAGAGAGACGAGAGAAATCAAAGAAAAGTTATTTAACAAGAAGGTGAATACTTATATGGAAAGATTGAAAAATATTTTCAGGTACTGTAGGAATTTGGGTTAATCAGTTTGTTGGAAGTATGTTGTTTGAACAGTTGCACAACAGCGTGACTTGGCATAATCTAATAATAAAGAGAAGTTGTGTGAATCGAAACCCGGGAACTTTTTTGGTACAAATAGAGTATCAATTCGCATTGTGGTTTTTGAAAGTCTTTCAAACAAGCTACAAATCTGATTCGCCAAACATTGAACATTGAGACAAAAAAAGGGTGTGCCTGATAAGGGAGGCTCGCGTGGGAGAAACCCAAAGTTTCTCGTTCATCTTTTGGCAACTGTACAGCCATAATTTATCTTGACCAGCTTTTGGGGTGGCGTTCAGATTGCAGGGAGCTGTCATTTTAGGTCAACTGAACGCAGTAAAAGAGCTCGGACTCTGCCATGACCAATGATGATCATAGATATTGTATGACTAGTCAAGTGTATGGTTTCTGGAATAAAATCAAAAAGTTCTATGACTTTGTGATCAAGTTATGAATCGGGATCTAGAGAGTTGTTTTCAAAGCACGTTCCGAATGATGGTTTTCACTCAAAGAAACTAATTTTGGGAACTTTTTACAAACTTCGAAATTTGCCCATCTAATTTGACAATGCCACAACATGGGAGTTCCGAAATGCATCATCTTCTCTCACAGTTGATGCAACGGATCTGAAATTGGAGTAGTAAAAGCTGCCACTGTTTACTTGAGTCCCCAGGAGTCCGTTACATACATTTTGGAGTCTGTACAACCGATCCGTCACAGGCATTCATTGTTTGTGCCACGTTCTTCCGTACATGATGGTATATGATGCTTCATGTCCATCTGACTTCACTTCGCAAAATGCCATCTATCACGTCCATAAACGCGTGCGCGCGCGCCGCGAGTTTCCGAAACCGAAGAACGACTTTGACATTATACGGGGGTGAAATATGTTCGTGGTCTGTTATGATATTCTACTGTGTAATGGAATGGACTGACTGAGTGACTGACTGACTGACTGGCTGACTGACTGACTGAGTGATAGATTGACTGACTGACTAACTGAATGACTGACTGACTGACTGACTGACTGACTGACTGAATGACTGACTGACTGACTGACTGACTGACTGACTGACTGACTGACTGACTGACTGACTGACTGACTGACTGACTGACTGACTGACTGACTGACTGACTGACTGACTGACTGACTGACTGACTGACTGACTGACTGACTGACTGACCGGCTTTAGGTGACGTTGATGTATATGTACTGCACATATGCGCGGGTATAATCAGGTTTGGAATTTTAATGATAACAAGAAGTTGCGGATGAGTAGGTTATCTACGAATATTTCCGTAGTAATAGTACTTTAAGCCCTTGAGTAAACAACTTTTAAAACTCGATCACACGCTACGTACCATTCAATTTATTCAACGGAGTTTAATGTGCTAAACGTGAGTGATGAAGTTATACATATATGTATCTGAATTTAACTGCCACCGATATTTGCTGCACTAAACAATCTCCTACATCTGGCATTAGACAAGAGGAAAAACATCGGTAGAACCATTGAAGCATTGAACTGAGAAAACATGGCTAAATATGAAGTAGAAATAGACCTTTTAAAGGTTCGTTGTATTTACATGCTCTATATCGGTGATGCTCTACACGTACTCTCACGTTTCATTTACAGAACAAAGTTCGTTGTCAAAAGTTTAGTTTACTAACTTTGTTTGAATTAGTGAGAAATGTGTGAGTTAAGTTAACTTTTGAGTACATGTATGTACTTTATGTGAATGAGCAAACGTCAGAATCAAACTAAAAGTCACTCACTCACAAATTCCGTAAACATATATAAGGAAGTATTTACATACCTAATAACATGTGAGAGATGATAATCAAGTTAGAACGATATGCACAGTACAGTGTCTAACACATTTGTTTGCTTGGAAAACTGTCCTAAGTACATACATACATATATGTGCTGTACCTCGCGTATCATTATACTGTAAGTGAGTTACTGTGTGACCGGACTTAAAGAGACATGTAAATAAGTAAATTCAGTCTTCCGTCACGTGTTGGAAACCGTGAAACCCTGGTAACATTGCCACTAAATTGTGTGGAAGTCTTCATTATCTAGACATACGTACAGTATTTCATATGTGCTTATTTGAAACTTCTTCGGGATCTCATTCCGCAAGTCTACCAAGACTTCCGAAAACTAGTGGTCTTTCAAGTTTAATCAATCTTCTAATCACTGGAGAATAAGAATTTCTTCCGTTCCAGCAAAATTCATCACATAATGCACTGTGGTACGAATTTGCGTAAATACAGTAGTACATTCATGTATGTATGAATGTAGATATTAAGTACGAAGTTTGAAGGTCAGCACTGTGACGGACCACTACATAAACACCATCAGCTAACCGTACGTAATCACCTACAGTAAAGTATACCATTTAGTTCGAAGCAGTTTATTATCTTGAAGACAAGAAAACTTTACCAGTCTGTGCTTCTGAAATAAAGAATGGTGGCTTGAACTTATCAAACTTGTTAATCCGCTACAACGGCACGGTTGTCCCACTAAATAATCGCCATCGGCGAAACGACCATCCACTGTTTACTCGGGCTTGCCAGGGATCACTGGCGGATGAGCTAACTTTCCGAAGAGAGGGGAATTTTACCTAAGAGAGGGGAATTTTCAATTTTGAAGTCATTCTGCCTACACCTTGAGGAAAATAAATATTCTATATACTTTTTGAACTCACCAAAGAGGGGCGAACTTTTCCCGCTCCTTCTCGTCCGCTAGTGGCACTTGGCTTGGCAGTGATCGACACTCAGAAATGAATAATGAAGTATGGGGAAAGTAGTTTTTCGATATTTAGATATATGTAGAATACACTTTTAAAGTTATTCAATAAATAATGAACAGATTTGTTCAAACGGAGAAAAGGAATGAAGAAAACATGAAAAAATTATAGTGTTTCCACACAGAAAAAAGACATGAATGGCATAGGTATGTACATGAATTTCATCTGATTCCTGACTCCAGACTGCTTCTACCTATAACGATCTAGATGAAATTTTGGTCAATGACTTTCGAAAAAAGTGATGCTACATTTTGTCACCGCTAAAATCTGGCAAGCCGACTTTTCTGTCCTGTAAACCATCATGACCATAGATTGGTATACGAACTCAGCTCAACCCATCATACTGTAATTACATACACGATAACACAGAGTAGCTCTCATGACTTCTACGCACTTTTAAGAATATTTTCTCAGCTCTGATGTTCGTTACCCCAAGTATTTATGTAAAATGCAGAACATCAAGTAATCTAATAACATTACCACATCGACGCCCTCCTTCGTTCATTTAGCCGAATCACCAGTAAAAAACTTCCGTTACTCAACGCAAGAATTATCGAACGGCACATGCACTGTACATGCAGTACATAGGTTACGGTAGAAACGGGCGATTTCATGAGTTAAATATGGAGAGATCCATGAAATGCTGCTGGAATAATTTGAAATGTTTATATGATTACAAAGGAACAGAGGCTTTAAAGATGCGAAGAAACCCATTAAAGATGCGAATGACTGACATACTGTATGTATCAATCAGTGCCGAGCATTTTGTATCCGGATTCCGGAACAATGAACATATGTACAAGACGCATGCTGCATCTTGAAACATATATATATTCGTTATTTACATGGCATATCTAAAAATAAATGTCTGGTACATCTCTAGTTCATCCAAGTATTCATTATTATTTGTTTAGAGACGGCGGCTTCATTACCGAAGTCAACATGCCATGGCACATCGGGTACCACATTCGGATGCCACTGCGTTCTTGTGCAACCTGGTTGAATAAACACAGACGACGGCGGGGAAAGACTAGAATTCGTTCAGAGTCCGTCACGTCAGATTCTTTCAGATTCGGCCAGGTTTCGTCGAATCCAGACTCAAATCCAGGTTTTCCGTTTTCCGCATAACTAGTTTTCTGATTTCAAATAAGTTTAGAAAAGTAGTGTGAGGAACAATTCAGGTGGAAGTAATGTGGCAGAAATTTTGGAGTAACTATCGATTGGTAGACGGTATTGGTGGTCTTTTCAGTCTGAGTGATTGAGAATGAGTGAGTGACATAGAAATTTTTCTACCGAAGACCTACCGCAAAACAGAGGCTGCGAAGTCAGCGGCTATTGAAAAAAATGTAGGATATATACTTTACTTGTAAATACTTCCAGTTCGTGCCGCCGGCTAAAGTACATCCTGTAAATCTCATCAATGAAACTAGATTCAGCTAGATATTTAATTGTACAGATTGTGTTCTTAACTGATTAACAATGCTAAACACACGTTCATGTACTCTGGAATCCCAAAATACCCGCATTCACATGCCATTTTGGCATTCCGACATATCGTAATTGAGATTGATGCCTGCCCGGTGGGGTGGTGCACTGGCGGACAGGGAAAACTGGAATTCTCCCTCTCTGGCAATAAAAGGACAGTTATTTCCTAATATGTAAGAAAAACGGCTTTTAAACTGTCGATTCCTCCTTTTTGGGGAAATTCCCCTCTCTTTGGAACATCCGCTCATCCGTCAATGGAATCGTGAGACGTAACGTAATTACGCTCGATTCCCGCACCGATTACGACCGGTTGAAGCTGGATTCGAGGAGAGTGAGAAGAGGAATTTTCCCCAAAGAAGAATGTTTTCCCTAGAAGCAGTGATTTTTTTTTATAAGTGTTTTCATATTTAGTTTTTTTGTTATACAAAATATTTGTATATAAACAAGATAAGCAAGAGCATAAGACGAGTGTACATAACCAACCATATAAGTGTAGCGGCACCTAATTTTTTGGATCTTGACTTTCTTATGGACAAATTCGACGTTATAAGTGACTTTCATTATAAAGGAGTTCACTCTTCCATACATTTCTTTTTCGGACGTGAGTTAGTGAAGAAGTTGTGCCAGTAATTAGAGATTCGCAAATCAAAGTGCCGAAAGTCACGGGACGGAAGCTAATCTAGGTGACGTTAGCCCAAATCGGCTAGATAATAAGACAGACGGGATTTCCACCTAAATTCTTATGTTACATAACTGAAATTTTCTCACCCTATGTACTTACTTGAAGAATGATTATCCTCGTATGAGTGAAGCCCGCATGAAATCTCCTTTACAAATGTAGCATTAAGAATTTGTAGTTATTCTGCGGAGCAGACGTGATTCCAGAATTCAAGTCATATAATTCATTCGGAACTTTCTGAACTTGAAATCATAACCGGAATCATTCTCACTTGAAAGATGACCCTGCAAAGAGTATATTCGACTTGGCCACCATCTTGACATGTTGACCGTTTACTTACTTGTTGTGTAAAAGTTGGCTCCAAAACATGACTCGGCTGCTTCGATGGTACTGAAATCAGACACCTGACGTAGAATTTCGAGCTATAGAGTCACAAAACTGAAAAGAAACTGGTTCATTTCGTCGTTGACCAAAAGCGGGATTTACATTTCTAAGCCGGAGAGAAAAATGCCGAAAATTTAAATACATACCTTCTTAATTCAGAATTTTTCTTGTGATTTAGGTATTTAGGTTAGACAAATGAAATACTGCTAGATAATTCCTGCATCCGGAAGAAATACATAGTCGAAAAAATTTAAAAATTCTATAAAGATACAGGAAAAAATGATAGGATAGAACAGAAAATTCTAGCAAGTCGGAGGTGAAAAAGTAAATCTTGTGATTAGACAAAATATGGGAAATCCTGAAAGTTTCTGGTTGGTAACGTGAAATCGCGCTACGGCGTATCTCGTGGGGAAAAGGTGAAAATATGTACAAGCTTGTGTCGTGCCTTTTGTTTTGCGCTTCTGCCGGTGGCCTCGGATCGAGTTTCATACCACCAAAAACTAGCAAACTCACCGCGAAGCGGGAAGATGTTGACGTAAACAGGTTAGTAACAAGTTTGGAGAAGTTAAGAGAGTTTAATTTCGTACATATGTACATACCTTTCGCACCTGCACTGACGGTGAAACTATCGGTTTGGTCAAGCACGATTTTTCAGAATAACCATAGGAGTTTTTAAAGGAAAAATCAAGCATATTGATTCAAATTAACTGTTCTTATAACTCGTTTTATTACCAGTTTTCATAGGACATTGTATCTTTATTACCACTTTCCAATTTTTATCACCAGTATAAAAACGTTTTCGAGAGAGTTACTATTCGATGAATTCGGTGAAAAACGCCATGATAACGTTGTATCACGCGAAGGAAACGTGACATGAAGTGTCGAGGATTAGTTTACTAATAAACCGGGATATAAAAACGTACATGACAGTTTTGGCAAGCCAAAAAACTGGGATGGAGTTTTTACCAATTAATTAAGTCGACTGAAGAATGGTATTGTTTTATATATCTTCTATTGAAATTTGAATTGCAGCAGGCCGGGCACGCAGTGATAGTAATCTGAAAATGACAGAGAATTATAAAGTTATTTCAAAATTATTGCAGGTATACATATAAGTGAAGCTTTATAATACATTTTACAGAGTTTATCGAGAATATAATAGCGGAACATCAATATGTTTGAATAGCTGCACCAAAGAAAAAATATCGTTCAATGGTTCGCTATTTCGAACAGTTCATATTCCATTCAACAAGAAGAAGCGAAAATGAATGAATCTCTTTTTTATGTTAATCATCGGTTACAACAAATACCTTAAATGTAATAGTAGAATATGCATAAGCTCGGATGCCAAATTAGGCATCCGATCAAAAGTATCCATGGCATTAATTACATGCTTGAATTATCACTAATAAATAACTAGCTGACCGAAAAATGAAATTCCCTGCAATAATACTTTTCTATGATATTTTTTACCAAATACAACTCACACCAATTGTGGTAAATCAAACTTATTTATGAATAGGCTCCTTTAATTTGAGTCAGAAAAAAACAATGAAATAACCAGTATTTGTATCATGTTTAAAAATTTAATCGTTTCGCTTCATCTCAGTTAAACAGACTTAACAATGAACGTGTGTTTTGGCATATTTTATGAACGTTTTATAGAGTTATTAAAGCATTTAACTTAGCAACGTTGAATAGCTCCAAATCGAATTCGATTACGTTTCGGTAATCTATGATGCAATTTGAATGTGTGTTTTTCAACGGGATATATACGGTGGTACAGAATACGTAATTAAATAAAAGAACCACTCGAAATTCACAAAGCCTATTACAACAGTTATCATATGTACCTTTACTCATGCTGCTTCAATGTGGAAAACTACATTTAGAATAACGAGTGAACTTGGAGAGCATGATAAGAATGGAAAGTCAAATCAACAAAAAGCAACATTTTCTATTAACAAATAATAAGTCTACATATGCTACCAAAACGTGAAAGTCTCTTCTCTGGAAAGTGCCAGGAACTCAGTAGTTCGGTTCACACAGGTACATACTTTAGATGAAACAATCAAAGAACAATAGCCGGTGGGCCCAATTAAAGGAGATAATCCCGCTCTGAAAATCATCAAAATTCATGCAAAACTATCTACGAGAAAAAGTTTCCTAATATTCTCGAGGGCACTAAACGAAGTCTTCTGGCCTCTTCTTATGCATTATGCCCACAAACACCCAATCAATACTGATTTAGTATGGGGGGTCCGGTGAACTCAAGCGTTGATGGCACCCCTACACTCGATGGAGTAGGTGGGGGCCACTAGTGGACGAGGGAACAACGGAAAAGAAAAATTCCCTCGTCTTTGGGAATTTCAATAAGTAGAATTTGTTCTATAAAATGTACTGTAGGTCAAATAGGCTAAAACTGCTAATTCCCCCTCTTTGAAGAATTTCCCTTCCCTTTGGAGGGTCGACTCGTCCGCCGGTGGATGAAGGGGTTAAGGGGCACTTGTCGTCCCGGATTTGGCCAACAGTATATCAAGTGTGCGATAATTTGATGATTTACCGAGTACCGCGGCAATGCGGGAAAATTATGTAGCCACGATAGTGGATGACGTTTTACTGGGATGTTGCCGAAAAGTAAAACTGCCCCTCTTTGGCGGTTCCAAAAAGTTAAGTTTGTTCCTAAAATTCTAGGGAAAATGGCTGAAATTCTGTCAATTCCCCTTTTGGGGAAATTGCGCTCCCTGTGTAAGGTTGGGTCGGCCGCCAGTGATGTTGCCATTGTGAATATGTAGTTCGACACGTAGTACGACTCCAATGATCGCATCAATTATATAACAGAATAGTGTTTTTAATTAATTTGGTGGGTGGGCTTATGGGCTGTTTTTGTGTCAAACCTGTATCGGAATTGTTTGTAGTCTGTGAAAAACATACGTATGCAGAAACCTCCAAGCTCATCTCGGCGAACTCATAGCTCACATACATATCTTGCGATCTACCATTTTATCCAATCGACACATGTATGTAGGTTATCTTAGCAACTTTCGAACAACCTTCCTCACGTCTTCAATGAACCGATAGCTGGTAAACAAAGATCTTAACCTTCAGAATTCCTTCAAACATCAATACTAAATTGTCGCGAATATTCCCCTGGTTAGTTCGTTTTAACCAGAAACCTTTGACTTTGCGCAGATTTATTAGCAGGTCTTAAGAGTGTCTGGCGACAGTTTCGAAATTTAATGGGTGTTTCAAAGCTCCGCCCCCCCCCCCCCCTCCATCGTCAACCTGACAAGATGACCAGAGGACAGGGGCTGTGGAGGTAGGCGATTTTCCTTGCTTGAAGGTTATGAAGGGATTGTAGTTTGTTCGGCAATACCTAAAAGGGCGAATTCCGCCTTTTTGGGTAACTTCCTCTCGTTTTGGACGACGCTCGACGCACTAGTGCCTCTTTCCTATCCCCCCACTCAAACTATGGTTGACGTCAGACCCCTTGGTGCCGCCTCCCCCAATGAGCCAATGATTAGTGTTTATTGGCCGACTGCTGTAAAACTTTTACACCTCAAGAATTATGGGTAAATTTGACTCAAGACTGGTTTATTGATCTGAAGTCTGGTAGGCATTTTCGTTAAGGTGGTGGGTGCGGAGTTATGTACGTTTGTCCTCAAAGTGGGGAAAGGGGCGGAGGGGGGGGGGGGGGGGCGTGGATGATTTCAATGACAGCTTTTTTTCACGTCGGCCAAGTTCAAAGACCATACGCGTGTAGCAACATTGATTTATAATGGGCCATGAAACTATTGTTGAAATTGGAAATTTATTGTCTTTTGGTTTGGCTATTAGAAATACAGTTTGTATAATGTAGTATTCTCATTTAATTAGAGGCTAAATTATTTGAAAATGTCCCCTTCAACTTGGTGCTAATTGCGAGGGTGTGATAACCTATCCAGGGTTTCTTTTTACTCAGAAAAGTTCTTGGCGCGTATTCAAAAGGGAATGAGTTTTGTGTTTCATAATTCATTGAATAACAATTTTGATAGCAGAAACGATAACCAACCTTGATTTTCAGCAAACCTAAACAGAACAACAATGACAGTGTGCAATGCATCAATCACTCAAGTTTCACAAAAATGGCGCGCTTTCGAATTGAGTCTCGTAATGAATTGATAATGGTATAAATATGTTCACCTAACTTTCTCGGCAGGGCGTCGATTGCCATTCACCAGTTTGGCTTTGTGTATGCCATTATTCGGGCGAACTCCAACCTCCCCCCGCCCAACGTTTCGGTCGCAACTTTTCAGTGAACCCCTCATGATGAACTCGAGTGCCCCCCCCCCCCCTTTGGGGTTTCCACCTTCCTCAAGACACCCACCAAGTCCGCGCGGACGAGATAGTTCTCTAAAGACAGATGAAATTTCTTCAAAAAGAAGAAAATTAACTGTTTTGAGGTCATTATATTTAGACCTGAAGGAACAAATTCCACTTTCGGGACCTGCCGAAGAAGGGGATTCCACTTTCCCGTTTCCTTCTCGTCCGCCTGTGTCACCAAATGACCCCCAATGACAAACGACAAGCAAACTTACATCCCAGAAGTGGTTTTTTATTACAGCTTCAGTGGAACAGCCGGGCGTGCCGTCGAGGTGGTCAACTCGGGGGCACAATTATGCCATTTACAGGGTGTTTAACAATACAGGAGGAATAATGACGTACCACGCGACGCGCCACTGCGGATGGTGGTTGATAATGTGGACTGATTGGTCACCGGCCGTATTTTTAGTCAGAATGTGTTTGGCGCGCGAAATTCAAACTCTAAACTGATTTTGGCGCGCGTTCAAATTTTTTTGAGAATCGTAATCACATAGTTGAAATCACATACGAAAATTTCGTTTAATCCACTGTAAAAGTAACATCGGGTTGTCAAAAACAACTAGAACCTTGATTTAAGCAAGCTACATATACCCGCAGAGCATCGAGTGTACAAACATGATAGGTCGATTCGCTACCGGACGAGAAGGGAAGAGAAAAATGAAATTCCCCCCTCTTTGACGAGTTGAAAAAGTTAAACTCGTTCTCTATAAGGTGTGAAAATAAAACGACCTCCTAATATGTAAGTCATAACAGCCGATACCCCCCTCCTTCCCATTTCTTTGACGAAGTTCCCCGAAGTTTGGCGGTGTGGCTCATCCGCCAGTGGGTCGATTGAAAGTAACAACTTCCTGGTTGTTATTTTTCTCACGTGAAACTTGAGTGGTTTATTCTTGGTGTTCATAGTATATCTCATGAACAAGATCATGAAAAGTTTGGCTGACTGATTGACAGACTGACTGGCTGACAAACAATTTGAGTGACTGACCAATTGACTGTAAAGCACATCGTATACCATGTTTAATAAATTGGTAGGTAACGAACTATGTGACAACAAGACGGGGTTCCGGGAAACGGTTCAAAGAAACCACTCATTTGCCTTTTATTTTCACCCCATATGGACTTCAGACTCCGCCAGAGGGGGTAGTCAGTCCTACCCTACCTATGAACCATACCGATTATATGAGCAGAGATTATTGGATTCTTGACGATTTAAATACAGTTTATCCTTTAAGGTTTTGGTAAAAAGGATATCAAAACTAGAACTTCAACCAATGTAACTTTCAATATGTACTTGAGACATAACGTAAACGGCTTAGCGGCACAATATGTATCTCTCGTTTGCTTTCTCCGCTCACTGGAAAGAGATGGAATTTCGGACAACCGGAATTTCCTCAGGTTAAGATGTCACTTAGTAAGGTTAGTTTTTTGTTGTGTATATATGACGTAAACACGTACGTACGAGACAGATAGGGAACACGCCTGGTATGGATAAGGTTTACAGGTGAACAAAACAAAACAGGAATTTATATATCTAAGTACATACTATTTTGAACGATTGAATCCGGGGTCCAATTATCTTTTATTACATTCGAAAAAAATCTACATTTTCTCAACTCTTTAGCCTTAATGCAGTAAAACACCTTTTGTAAAACCACCCTGCAATGTACTCAAAGATCGCAAAGCTCAACAGTGTAGACGTTGAGGAGAAATCCGTAAAAACGAGCTCATTAAACGCTCGTCTCGTCAGTCACCTCATTAAAATGTAACCTTTCTACCACACACCATAAGAAATGATGAGACCCGCACAGGAAACTGCTCATAAATGTGACGCAAAAAGACACGTTCATAATTTACTGTGCTTACGTAGAGCTTTTGTCATAAGTTGAAAAAAAGTTATTCATTTACTAGGAAAAACTTGGGATGATTATTCTGGAATTCATCGAATACATTAATCAAGGTTGATTAGGAAAAAAATTAATTATACGTGTGATTAATTTCATTCTCATTCTTTGAGGCACTCAAAAAAATTCAATCTTATATTCAATTGATAATGGTGTATTTACATAACTACATATGAACAGAACTGAAACCAGCTGAAATCGAGAAATTTTTATGGCCCCACATTTATGTGGATCCACACCTCTGGGCTCTGGGGACGCCGTGGGGATATATTAATGGTCGTCGTGGACTACCAAACATTGATTACATTTCGGAAACAGTAAACGACTTTTTTGAAATGCTTGTTATTGTGAAAACAAAGCCGATTTTATACAGCGGGGTAAACAGATACATACATACTTTATACAGATGTAAACCCCGTACGTTGTTTCTGCAAGCAAAAATATTGCCTAAAACATCTAGTAATGAAACATCACTAGCCTCAACTCAACTCGGTTGACACCATAGTTTCACACATTATAGCATGGGGTGATGATAATTGATGTGCGTGTTAACACTGATTGTCTGATGTTTCATTATCAGACGTTTTTTGCAATATTTTAGCTTGCAGAAACATCATACGAGCTTTACATACATATATGTCCGTACATACATACGTTGGCCAAAATATGAATGGAAATTTTAGCTTCAGATGGCTGTTGTGTGTGGGTTGGAAGGGGGAGGGGCGACTATTGTTCTTTTTGAGTGGGTTGGTGTTCTATTTAGACTGAAGACGTAATCCAGAATAAGCAACAATAGTGGTCCCATGTGTACCAAACACTGAAATACCCATAGGTCACGTTCCAAATGTTTTGCGATTTGGTAGAAGATGTTATCTGGATCTAAATTGAGTACTAGAACTGCGGAGTGATCCAAGATGTTCACGGTTCCTCGTATTGTCTTTTTACCCTACATATTTATATTTACCATAGAAATATTGGGCTAGATAGCACAGATGACAGATTAGAAACGTAGATTACTACGGAATTTGCATACTCAGAGGCTGAAACTTCTCTAACAGATGAACTACACTATGTACATATTCTACTCAAGCATGTATCCCTCATATTTATAGAGCTCATGTGAGTGTAGGAAACAAAGAAGTTGATTTACAACATTTAATCAAAAGATAAAATCTCCTGGTTTCGACCGGGGTTGATATGGATCATCATAAAGCAAAAAAAATATGATTAAAGTTTTCGTATTAAATGATTAATATCTAGAGGTTTAGACAGTGACTAATGCATCTTTGATGATTTTCATCTATACTGTAGTTCACACGTTAAAGATACTTATCTGTTACTTGTTGTCATTTATTGTAACATCAAATTGTTGATTACATGGCTGAAACAATCGTTGTGGATTGTTGGTCTCAATAACTCATATAATAAGAGATCATTGTGTTATTGAAAATTATTAATCCAGTATAATCATATTTTGAATGTAAAATGAATAACATCATCTTCATAGTAAGTCTTGGTACTACAAACTGATAATGAATCTTACGTAATATTTGATTTAAAAAAATTACTATATCAATTTTTCAATCAATGCATGACTATTTCTAATCCGTAGGTCAGTTGGTCATTGAAAATATTTCCAGGTAAAAGTGATTGTCATTCATGACCACCAGTCCGTCACGTCACACACAGCTAGATTTCTAGACACCTAAAAACATCCCGACAATTAAAGAAAAATAGTTCTTGACAAGTGTAAAAGTACAGTACAATCTCCTCGCCCACTGGTTTCACGATAAGAATCAAGTAGACTAGAAGAACCTATTAAGCATGAAAGAAAAAAGTAAACGTGTTACCCAGGAAGAAAGGTTATCCTAAACAGAGTGAACTTGACGCTAACTTAACCGATAGCAACAGGCAACATTTACAGGCACGTTGCCGTTGAGTTTTCGCCGATCCGAGTTGCCTATCGCGAGTAATAAGCCGATGAAACATGGTTTAACGAATTGTATTCATTATGTATGATAGCAAAGAGAATGGGAGACTGCGTTTGAAATCCCGCCTTTTTGGACCTCATAGTAAGATGTCAAGCATGCAAAAACACAGCACAGTTTATTGTTTCCGAACAAAATTGTTTAAACATTTTCTAAGAACTGAAATAAATCTCTTGCTTGAAAAATATTTCAGTAACAATAATCTGTACGATTTTTCAATACATACTTTAATGACTTTCAGACATGACACAGATGAAACGCCTATTTTAGGGAGCTTTTGTTTATCAGAATCAAATTTGCTACTAGATAATCAAGTTAGAAAGTTATCTATAATTTATAAACTGGTGTTCTATGCTATGCAAATGCTGGATCAGTTTTAATTATTGATGTTTTTATGACTTGTTGTTCTTAGTCTGTATTTGCACAAGTTAATATACTGTATACAGGAAATAAGTTTGTGTTGACCAGGAAAAAGTTAAGGCTGACAGCAAAGCAAAGAAGTACATAATATATACTGGGAAAAAAACACGTGTACTGGGCAAAAGTTTATGTAAATATGGGTAAGGATAAAGTTACTATGGATAGGGATAAACTTAATATGGACAAGGGATGAAGTTTATCTGGATATGCGAAGGGATAAAGAAAATCTGGATAGGATCAACAGTAACAGCTAAATTTATCTTTGATTAAGCAACTAAACGATTTTTTTAAAGTTATGAAGTCTTTTGAAATATTATTCCTAGATTGCAAGGCAGCTATATACAGGGTGGCTGTAAAGTAACGACGCGTTTTCCGGCCGCCCATTTCTCAAAAAAATTATATTGTGTGATCAGTGTCTTTATAGTCAAACTTGCGTAAAAACACCTGAAAAATCGAACTATGTGGTCAGATTTGACGTATTATAATGTATTTGAAGGCCTTTTGTGGAATTTCTGTCAAAAAGCAAATTTTTTTTTACTTCTTCGGTCCTAGACGGAATTTTTTTTCCAAAATAAAAGCTTTATAGGATTCTAAAAAATTACACACTATTTTAAAAATGATTTTTGAAAAATCTCACCGCCAAATAACACTATTTGTATTATCTAATGGTGAAAATTAAGCCAGCTTTCACATGTCACTTTTTTACATCAGAATCTTATTTCTGCCTTTTTCACCAATTATCATGCTTTTATGACTCTTAATGGTGTCTTATGACACCAGATTTGTGTTATAGGAGTTATGGAAGTATGATAATCATACTTAGGACCTAAATCTTTGATTTTCGAAATTTTGGAATTTTATCGAATTTCGCATTTATTCTTCAATCGTTGAGACTTTTTGGTAGTGAAGTACTATGAATTCTAATTCTTTCATAAATTCTTTAACACAAAACTCAACTTACCATTTGTTTATATCGTTATGAATACTGGTTGAAACCAATTGATACTTAATTCGTATTACTATGGTCAGTTTTCATGGAATTTCGGTCAGTTTTGTTGAAAAATAACGAAATTTCCGTCAATTTTCGGAAAAAAATCAATTTGAGCAGTCCTACACTAAAATGAACCTCATAATCTGAAATTTCAGGTATGAATACATATAATTGGCATGTAAAAGTTAATCATGCAATACAATAGTTCTGAGAAATAGACGGCCGGAAAACGCGTCGTTACTTTACAGCCACCCTGTATAGGTCAAATGAGTAGGCGTAAATGAAAGATTACGGTATATGGTTTTGTATACGAAGACAAGATTAACCATCGACTAAATATACAGTACATAGTAGACACATTACTATCAACATTGTTTACGATAAACGGTAAGCAGGAAACTGTTGAGCGCTGGCTTTAAGTGGAATCAAATTACACTCGGCGAAACCGAAACGGCACGGCATAATTTATGGCGTCTCTGACTCTGACCATGAATTATGAAAATAGTGTACAAACCATAACACAAATGTAG
>OZ038442.1:28351479-28391479 GCA_964036265.1 Daptonema setosum
CGAAAACGTTGTTTGTGGAGTGGTAGTTCAAGGGACATTAGCGCGTATTCAGAACCGTACTTTATTGGAAAACGGCAAATTCTCAGGATACATACAGTAGCTCCATAACTCGGTTGTTCCAGATACCGTGAGATTGTTTTTTATGATTCTAATATGAAAGAACCACCTGATTTGGTGCTATATTAGCCAGTATTATAAATATTCCTTGGAAACAATAATTGATAGCCGGCGGTTATTTACACATGTGTACGGTAGCTGTTAATAACACTATTGGTACATACAGTATGTCGAATATGTACATGCATACATGTGTGTATATGCCTTGATTACGGTGGGTCGGGCAAAACCAAGATAATACAAAAAGTATGTAAATAGTTCAAAACAGAACGAGAAAACATTCGTTCTCCGATTGACTGAGTGCGACAATTCGGAGAAACTATATTTGGAGTATTATGGTGTCTTTATCATCCGCCGAATTACCGTGATCGGATACGATAAGAAGGAGTTTCCCTGGAGCAACCAATATGATAAATATTATCATGTATTCTTGGAAGTTGGAACACGTAATCACGATGTACATACATACTGTGATGAGCCATCGAATCAGCTGCTTTCACAGATTGAGCCAAAAAACCAACGATTTTGAACAAGAATAACTCAAATGCTGAATGTTGTAATCAAATGCTTTTGTAAACATGTCTGCCTTCATAGACCTTTGCATCAGCTTTCCTAATGCGAACAGTTTGAATTAGATAACAAAGACTCGGAGTATAATTCAAACTCGAGTTTGAACTGGGGTTTGAAAGTGGGAGGTAAACTATTCAAGCAACCGAAATGGATTTCTGATTGAAGACATAGATTGAACCTAGGAATGAACAACATACGTATAAACATGTATTACAGAGTAACAGTTGAGAAAACATCCCCATCGAATGGGGAACTGATTTTTCATCACGCTCCGATTTTTCGATGCAAATTTCTATGCAAATATAGAAAACTTACCCTGGTTCTAGCAAACATTGGTATTGTTATGCAATATTACGATAAGGAAGAAAACACCGGCCACTTGAGTATTGCTTGTATGACCTCTTAAAAAGTATGTACTATTTGTCTGTTTAGATATCCAAAGGGTTTTTTCTGGATCAAGTCGGGCGAAAGAGTCCAATCTGTAGATAATCAATACATAAGTACGTAAACATACTCATTCATACAAAACATGATAATATGTGTTCTATGGTGGACCGAGAAGAATGTATTTATATATGTAATTGTGAACACATGTAGAAGCCTGGTGTGGCCACTTTTTTGGCTTCTGAGAATCAACGGGTTACTCGCGAAAAAGCAAAGCATACTTTTTTTAATATACTGAAACCTGGCTATCGTTCGTAAGGTTCGTCTTATAGTCAGCAGCTCAGGTTTCATCATTTTAATATAATTGTTTGAAACTATTCAAACCATGAGAAAATGCAATCATTTTTGCGCATTCGTGCCAGAGGTAGGTGAACCCTTGGCAATTGTTGGGGTAACGACAGCCACCCTGAATGTAGTGGCTATTTTTCATTCACGTTTCTTATGGGTCTGTTTTATATAAAAGTATCCTTTAAATTACATCCTATTGGGCGTCAGCCGTAGCCGGGGTAGGGGAGCAGTCGATCGCTTCGCTCTCTCCATAAATAAGCAAACTAATAATATTTTTTGCTACTATTCATACAAAGTTCTTAAAATCATCAATGTCGACACATAGCTGAAATTTTATAAAATACGGTGGATTTCGAGAATGAAGGAGTGAAGGAAGGAATAAACGAGTGAATTTCAAGAATGTGAGTGTGTGAGTGAGGAGTGTAAGAGTCATAATCACTCAGTAAGGGAGTGTAAAAGTCAAGGCACAGAAGAAAAAGTGAGAAAATCGCATTCCTCATGTTCGTATTAGCCTATATACTTTGTTTATTATGGTCAAATATCAGAGTTATTGAATTTTTCAAACTAGTCAGAGTGGTAAATTGTCTCATGGAATTAGGTTTGCGATGTGGAACATGTTTGTCACTTTTATTCTGAGACAGGTTGTTGACTCATTTTCAGTATTTTGAGTGGCAAACATGTCTCGTGAAATACCGAGTCATTTTGTCCACTTTTTGGGTAAGACAAGTTTGCCACTGAAACTCTCCAAAAAAGTGGCTAACTTGTCTCAATTTTAAGTGGCAAACTTGTCTCGGTGCCA
The DNA here is from genome assembly GCA_964036265.1 of Daptonema setosum. Taxonomy (NCBI): domain Eukaryota; kingdom Metazoa; phylum Nematoda; class Chromadorea; order Monhysterida; family Xyalidae; genus Daptonema; species Daptonema setosum. Next base: position 28,353,698 of record OZ038442.1, read on the forward strand.
AAGATGACCGATTCTCATTTCTGGCCCCTGACCATAATAAGAACGATTCGAGGGCAACCATCCCCCCTACAATCAGCGAACGAGAAGAAGTAGTAAAGGTATAATTCCCCCTCTTTATGTTGTCCAGAAGTCTAAGTTTTGACCTAAGGTGTAGATAAAATGATCTGAAAACTAGGAATTCCTTTTCTTTGAGGAATTCCCCCCTCCTTGGAGGGTTACATAGCTATGTAGACGGCCAGTGCCCCCCCCCCCCCCCACTTCTCACCTCCACCGAGATTGTACCAACGCCCCCGTATTTGGCACCACTTGTAAGCCACGCTGTTAAATACCGCGGAAAATTTTTATCGATTCCTATTCGAGTTCTGTCGGCAACCAGCCAGACACTTGGAGAGAGATAAAATGTTCTCTGAGTATCGGAAGACATGGAACGAGTATCAGATGTTATGAGCGAAATTTTGATTTACCCAATTTTTTGCAACAGTTTCTGACAGTAGAATGAAAAGAAATGAAGATCATGTCTTTCGATGTGTTTACTATTTTAACATTGTCACGCATTTAGTTAGAAATTTGCTTTTTTCTATCATATACGACGCATTGCTCTCCTATGTATGTTAAAAAAATTATAAGAAAAAAAAACCTTTGTCCGAAATGATAAAATGCTAAAATTCTCGAAGTCAGATAGAAGAACCGCTTCAGATGAATAAGCCAACCTTAAATGAATATAGGAAAAACATGGAACAAAATGGACGTCGGAAATTGCCATTAAACAACGATGCCAGTATTAATAGTCGGTTTCCGGTGGCACATATTCATCGCGGTTTGCTTAGTGTTCTCTCTCATACAGCCCAAATGTTCAATGCCTTAGCGGACAAGAAAAAGGGGAGTATCGAAATTTCCCCCTTTTTGAAGGTTGTTCAAGGCAGATTGACGACATGGGTGAAAAGGGGAGAAATGACTTTAGACTGTCGGCACTCCCATCTGGAAAAAACGCCTTTATACCTTCCAGGTCTGGCACATCCGCCAGGCTCAGTGGCTCACTTAAAAGCTTTCATTTACTGTAGCTCGGCCAAAAAAACTTCTTTCAGCTTGGCCACGGTATCTGATTACTAAAAATACAAATTGATTTGAAATCTAAACCAGCATTACCGTTCGTTTTCTGTTTGTTCCGCTGCACAGCCGGAAACCGGCTAAGTGAACGTGTGATCGGTCGACAAACAATCGAACGTTTTTTATCAATCCCTTCCCTGCTCATTGCATACATTTGGTTTTCAGTTTAAAAAAGTTAAGGAATGAGTGATATGATTGATAAGCATAGGAATGACTGAATACTGAGTGATTGACAGAATGATTGAGACTCGAGATTGGGGATATAGTGAGCCTGAGCGTTGATCGTTCAATCGTTTGATGTTTTAGTGTGTGTATATGTGTCAATGTGAGTTATTGAGGAATGAATATGAGAGTCTGTTGACAATTCATTGAGTATTTCACATGAGTGTGGTAGTTGTTGCACGGATGAATGGGTGAACATTTATGAACAGGAGTCAATCTGTAAAAATTTAAGAGTGAATATGTGGGTTCATGAGTAACTCAATGAGTATAATACACGAGCGAATGAGTCAAGATACAGGTGAAAGATTTAATGAAATCAATGAGTAGATGAATGGGTGTGAATGAGTTCGTGAATTAGAAAAGGTTTGCAAACTAACACAATGTCTTTTACAGTACATATTTCTGAACGGAGAAACTTTTCAGGATAAATGTTCGACAGGCCAGAGGCAAAAGTAATATATTATGTATGTATTTATTCCATAAATATGAATTGCCGAAACGAATTGTGGCCGCGGCTGTCACGCTGGCCAGTGCAACTTTGGTCACACCTTGGTTCGGTTCTCGGCACTGGCGTACGAATCAACCTTACAAAGGGAGGGAAATTTCTTCAAAGAGTGGGGAATCGGCAGTGGTCAGTTCATATTACCTACACCTTCAGCTTCAGGAACAAATGATATTTTTTGAAACTACCAAAGAAAAGGAGTTCCACTTATCCTTCCCCTTCTCGTCCGCTAGTGGTTCCGGATGAGCAAGCGAGACAATCGTCAAATTTAATCATTCCGGAAGTAAACCTTCCATTTTTCAAGTTTTTTATGAATCTCAAATTTGTAGTTTTCCCCTCAATGGGGGAATTTAATTCTAATGAAACAACTTTCTCACTCGCCGTCGCCAGTGACCTATCCAAGTATTTTTATGGCCAAAAGGTGCAAAAACTTTGATGAGCCCGTTACAAATGTAGCAAGCTGAGACCGAAGTTGTGCTGCTTGGGTAAGTTGGGGCAAATGATCGGGTTGACAAAATGTACTTCGATTCGAAGTGTTTGTTTTGAGTAAGCATGATTCTTTGGGTGTCAATATATCGAAAAAGGCATACATATGTACACATTGATGTCCAAATTCATAAGGTGCACATTCACGAAAAAATGTTTATCTATCTGATTGGCACGAGTTCGAGTCTCTTAATCAGAAGTTCTTGTTGTGACAATGAACTATTGTAATGAATCCTAAAAATGTGTTTTGTCTTAAAGAAAAGAATAACCCAAATTTATTACATACTACAGATTTGTCGGCTATTATCTTAGTGTGTGACCACAAAAAGTTTATTGTACGGAGTACTTGCAATCGACAACAAGAAAAATAATGAAAAACACAAGAAAAGTTTGGAAAATATAGAGATGCCTTAACTTACATAGCTATAATTTATTGTTGCTTAAATCTAAATCACTAAATGGTTTCTTAAAAGTAAATGTTGTCTGCTAGCAAAGTGTTTGCTGAAACTCGAAACAAATAAGAACACGCGCAAAAAACTCAAGCATAGGAATAAGCTGGCACAATAATTTCCCGGTAACGAGAAACTTTGAACAAGCTATACGGTAACGGAAAATTTGTAATAAAAGTTACAAACCTGGTCACTCACTCACGCACGCAATAAAATTTTGACTAAAGAAAAGCTGTACCGAATTACCATTTTCGATTCAGTTGTATGCGACACAAAAGCGCACACATTTTTGATTTATTATTCAGGACCAGAATCACCAGCGGATGGGAGGAGAGAAAAGTTTCCGTTTTCGGCGATTCCAAAAAGTTTCTTCGTAATATGTTGGTGAAAAAGTTTCAAGTCTATCAATTCTTCTCTGTTTGGTGACTTCTTTTTTTTCGCTAGTGGACGAGCATATCCTCAACAAGCAGAGGATTTTCTCCAAAAGGGGGAATTGATCATTTTCTGAGTTTTTTTCATCCTTACCTTGTGGGGAAATGTCCACTGTTTTCCACGGCCAAAAAGGGGAATTTAAATTTTTGCCCCTACCCCTTCTCGTCCACGAAAGCACCGAATTACCGTTTGTTCCATAGAGCCTATCCAGAGATCCTTGTTGCTCAGAGAGTTTTTGGTTTGCGCACTTTGAATTCAAGAACAAAATTAATTTTTTCACATGACGCTTGACCGACACACGAAATGCTTAATTAATTGTAAATCTGATAACGGGTCTAGAAAACTAATTATTGATATCAAGTTCCCCCGAACGAGCTATACCGTTCGATTCGATTCATAATTCAGGACCGGACTTCACTGGCGCAGGATCCAAACCTCCAAGGGGAGGGGAATCTGTCCAAAGAGGGGGGAATAGACGGAAATTAGGCCATTTTACCTACACCTTAAGGAACAAACTCTACTTTTCGAAACAGCCAAAGAGGGGGGAATTCCCCTTTTATCTCCCCTTCTCGTCCGCCAGTGTCGGACTCGGACACTGGACTGACTGCGTACCAACTTGGCTGCCGGACTGCCCATACAATTTGGCACATTGAGGTACGTACACGTTGAAAGCCCGTGGTCCCTCCCCCCCCCCAACCATGAAAAGGAATAAAATTATAGCGTTTGGACTTTGGACGGGCGGTGAAAGTGGCGTTCGTTCGTTTGGCAGGTGCATAAAGCGGAAATCGTTACTGTACTTACCACGGCCGGTTCCAGGAACAGTCAACTGACTAAGACTGAGATTGTGGCGTGATTTTGAGCGGCATTATGAATACAGTTTACCTTACCACCGTTGTGCGGTATTGTTTAGTTCAATCAACGAAACTAACTTTCTGATCACGTTTTTTGCCAGATCTGCATGCTTGCACAGACGTTCGAATGCTACATATGTACGTATGACTCCAGTGCACCAGCCACACCAGCTAACTCCACCAAAGAAAGAAGAATTTCGTAAAGTGGGGAATCGGCAGTTCAAACTTTTTGAAAATGCAAAGAGGGTGATGGTCGCCTCGTTCGCTATAGGGCGTGACATTCGAATGAAAGTTACACAATCAAATTCAGATGCCTGCCTAAATTGAGAATGATGTAAAGAGCTTCTGAAGATTCAAGTGAAATTACATATAATATCGTTGATATTTATTAACAAGAAACAGCTGAACCTCTAGATGTAATAATTATAGTTCACCTGATATATGTATGTAGTAGGAAGATTTCATATATACAATCATTTAAAAAAAACATTAAATCTTCACTGATTGACGATTTGCATTTGCAGTCACCCATGTGCAGTTTGTCACTGGACGAGCTAACCCTCCAAAATTAGGGGAATTCCGTCAAAGAGGGGAGTTTTTCACCATTTAGCTCACACCTTCCAGAACAAGTTATACTTTTTTAAAACACCAAAGAGGGGTTAATTCCCCTTTTGCCACCCCATGTCTCGTCCGCTAGTGTACAGTACAGCATGAGAGTGGTTTCAGAACCCATATTTGTCCATGGGTGGCTTTCAAAAGACCAGCAATCGCGTCCACGTCCACCTATTCCTCTATTCAAATGTGAGTGCCACATTATACTTAGGTAGGTACACCAACGTTCAACGGTAACTTGACTGCACTAGCGGAAGAGAATGGATGGGAAAAGTGGAACACCCCCTCTTTGGCGTTTTCAAAAAGTAAATTTTGCTCGTTAAGGTGTGGGTAAAATGGCCTAAAGGCTGAAAATTCCCCCCTCTTTGAGGAAATTCCCCTTCCTTTGGAGTATTAGCTCGTCCGCCACTGCTTGACTGGTAACGGGTCAAGTTAAACACAAAAAATGCGAAAACTGTAACTTGTTTGTATAGCGTCGTATCCGGGACCACTAGCGGACGAGAAGGGGAGGGATAAGTATAAATTACCCTCTCTCGGCGAATAAAAAAAATGGCAATTTGTTTCATCAAGGGCAGGGAAATGTTAGGCATTTCTGGAAAACCTCCCCCTTCTCTACTGGCTTCAAATATGTATTTGTCTTCATTGCACTGGCAATTACATGAAAAGTAACTATTTACATGAGACTTCGGTTTCTGTGTAGAGCCTAGCTTCTCGTTAACTAGTGTTATAAGGAGGATCCTGTTATCCGATTAAATAGTCTTGCATAATGCTTAATATTGTTGTTTTCCAGAGTTTGCTATGTTTGATCAATCAGCCCTGCAGCCAAAACAGCCGCTTATGTACCAGGCTGTGTAATCGGTTTACCACTGTCCGATTTTGTTGGTATGATTTAATCATTGCTTTTCCAAAGAATTTATTGATTATACGCAATGGTTTATGTTTTTATTATTCAAAGAAACAGATGAACTCATGTGTGAAACAGAACAGAATTCGTTCATCAACAGTACAACGGGTATTTCATTTTATTCATTCGTTTTCATCAGCACGTTTTACATATGTATAATACAAAAAAAGGAAAAGTACATTCAAAGCAAATATTTGACAAACGGAAATACTGAATAGAGGTTAAAGAAAAAAATAACAATAGTGATCATAAACACGAAAAGAATAAAAATCCAACGAAATGGATTTAACGAAACCATGGCTTACTACATAAATGACAAGGCGCATTTTAAGATAAGTCAACGAAAATAATCAAAATAACACGGGTTTTGAAAACCAAAATCATCGGGTTCCGAAAGTCAAAGAACAATGTAAGCCAATGCACAGATGAAAAAATTAACCAAAATACATTTATGAAAACAAAAAATCACTGATTGATCCGATAGTTAAAAGAAGATGAACAACGAAAACCATGATTTCTGAAACGCATAAAAACCACGAGGTTCGTGGCGTCAAGAATGGTATGGAGTAGCATATTTTATTTTGATATTAAGTCTGCAGCTATCAGCTCGTAAAGTATAGTATTATCATATCATTAATTAAAAGACTAATTAAAAAAATGCGCCAGATCCGAGACAACTCAAGACTATGCGACGTGTTGATTATTGATTCGAAGCGTGATTTCGCATACATAAAACGGTTGCGTAATGTTTCATACTCGCTCTTTTCATACTCGTATGTTTTCATACTCGTACTTTTTCATACTCGTACTTTTTCATACTCGTACTTTTTCATATTCGCACGGTTCATACCCGTTATGTTTCATACTCGTATCTTTTCATATTCGCATGTTTCATACTCACACGGTTCATACTCGTATCTTTTCATATTTGTATCTTTTCATACTCGTATCTTTTCATACTTGGAATATTCATACTCAAAAAAAGAGTGCGTTATGTTTCATACTCGTATCTTTTCATACTCGCATCTTTTCATACTCGGAAAATTCTTCTCAGTAGTTTCTTACTATTATAATAATATATGCGTAATATAATGTTAGAGTGAGTGAGTGAGTGAGTGAGTGAGTGAGTGAGTGAGTGAGTGAGCGAGTGAGTGAGTGAGTGAGTGAGGGAGTCAGTGAAGTGAAGTGAAGTCAGTCATGCATGAAAACTCGTTAAAATGTTGGTTTTTATCATCGTTTGTTCGTGTCCGTTAGTTGTTAAAAATACTTTGCATAAGATATATGCATATATTGTATAAGAAGATTTTGGACTGCTTATGAAACACAACCGGGAATGAATCAGGTCCTCATGCATACAAGGCTCACGCTCTTGCGCTGGGCATTCAAGCGGATGATGACTGCGTGTTATCCAGCTATGAAGCAAAGGATAGTGGCGGTTGAATATCTCCCAAAGTAAATATTTTAGAAGTTTACCTAAGCATCACTGCCTAACAACCATACACACTCACGCTAATATGCTGTTCAGCTAATATCATTGAATTTCAATGACGAACCAATCAGCTTAGAGAACGAGCCAATCAGCACAGAACGCTGTGCACTCTCCTGGCTGGACGGCTGTTTATTTTGTTTTAATATCTACATTACTGTAATAAACTTCTATAAAATATACGGAAATTCTACCGCCAGTTGTACACGCACAGGCACGTGTACTGCTTGTTTTGTCCGCTTAGACTTATTATTGTGAGTTTGAAACATCAAGATCTCTTTTATTCAAAGTTTGATTTTTTAGTAAGAAAGTATGAAACGTAACGCAATCCTTTGTTAAAAGAACAAGTTTTCCGAGTATGAAACGTAACGCACTCTTTTTGAGTATGAAAATTTGCGAATATGAAAAGATGCGAGTATGAAAAGATACGAGTATGAAACATAACGCACTCTTTTTTCGGGTATGAAAAATAGCGAATATGAAAAGATACGAGTATGAAAAAGTACGAGTATGAAAAGATACGAGTATGAAAAGATACGAGTATGAAACATAACGGTTATGAAACATGCGAATATGAAAAGATACGAGTATGAAACATAACGGGTATGAAACATGTGAATATGAAAAGATACGAGTATGAAAAAGTACGAGTATGAAAAGATACGAGTATGAAAAGATACGAGTATGAAAAATAGCGAATATGAAAAGATACGAGTATGAAACATTACGCAACCCATAAAACATGGGTGTCACTGTCGTACTGATCTTCTCAATGCAAGTCTCAGTGCATGCCAGCGAAAATTGAGATAAAAATGTGGTTTTCAAACTCAGTCTAGTCTGCGACTCATTCGAGGATGCTATATTAACGCCTCCCATCAAAATCAACAATCAATATAATCCGTTAATAATCAATATAATCCGTTAATAATCAATATCGCTCATGTTCTCCTCCTCCTCGCCATACCAGTGAGCGTACTCCCGGTCCCTGGCCGCTCCCGGCCCAAAGTAATCGTCTATATACTCGGAGGGATTGTGCCCGGCCAACTGCATTCGTCGCATTTCTTTCGTGATCGAGTCCTCGTAAAGATCCTCCTCTGACTCTTCGGAGCTTGCGTCTGACTGGAAGTGAGTGAGTGAGTACGTGGGTGTGGGTGAGTGAGTGACTAGAGTGGGTGAGTGAGTGAGTTAGTGAGTGAGTGAGTGAGTGAGTGAGTGAGTGAGTGAGTGAGTGAGTGAGTGAGTGAGTGAGTGAGTGAGGTAGTGAGTAAATGAGAGAGAGACGGTGGAGTAAATGGAGAAAAGTGTGAGTGAGTTTCTACCGTCAATCTGCCCCCCCCCCCCCCCACCGCGAGCTGGTATATTACTCACAGATTATAGAAGTCTCACCACCATACTAAATGAATGTCATCCAGTACAAGTTCCGACAGTTTTTAGTAAAGACAAAACAGCGAGTCACCGGACTGGAATTGACACTATAGCACACAAGATTCACTCAGAACCTACGCATAAACGACGGTTCTAAGCTCCGAATGGTGCTTAATGATTTATTTTTGACATAAATATCTGCTGCTGATGGAAATCGAAAACTAACAGTGCCCTACTCCTACTGAACTTTATCGAGTTCAAGAAACGTGAACAGAACCGGTACCAGACGATCGATAAGTTTAATGGTCTGATGGAGTTGGTACGGTTGCATTTCAAAGCATTCCCCATCCATTGAGGAAGTTGAATTCAAACGCTTCTCAGTTATTTTTAGAAATAATTCGTGTGTGAATTTTTTTACTGTGATCTAACTGAAAATGTCATCAGTAAACGCTTGAAAATATTTTACAAGAATTCTAAACTTATCGGAATATCAAATCAAAAGTCTCCTAATTCATTGACAATGCTGAATGATTGACCAGAATTCATGAAATTAAGCCACCTCACCTCATCATCAGGATAATCATTCCTCCAATTGTCCTCTGCATTCTCATCCGAGTCCTCCTCAGCCACAAAGCCTCTCTCCTCCAGTTCATCATCATCTGGTTCGCTCTCATGCAGTATGATCTTATCGTCGTAGTACCCGTGCAGCTCACCAAACTCATCCGCCCTAACGAACGTACCGCGCGCCATTTGTACGTTGGCCTGCAAGAGATATAAATTAATATAGATTACACTAGCGGATGAGAAGGAGTGGGAAAAACGTAATTCCCCCTCTTTGGTATTTTTAAAAAGTGGAATTCGCTCCCCAAAATGCAGGTCTTATTTGTGCTAATTCCCTGCTCTTTGGAAAGGTTCCCTCCCGTTAGGAGGGTGGGCTCGTCCGCCTGTGAGAGTATTAATATACGAATGAAAAACAAATACTTGGAAGAATGCTTTGCTGTACCTGTCCGAATCTTTCATTTACTTAGTGAAAAAGATCCATGTTTGAGTTCATAGATCATGAATATACGAATGAAAAACAACTGTACGAGAAACGACAAATCAAATGTTTGTCATGGACAACTTCACTGTCCACATATCAGTTTTCAGTGGTTAAAATTAGAATCACCAAGTAAGATAGATACAAACAAACGAGATACAACAACAACAACAACAACCAACGAACCTGTTCAAGTACGTAGTAGTCGTACACCCAGTCCGGGTGTTTGAGCACGGATTTCGGCTGTTGTGGTTTGGCGGGCAACTGAAAAATGCGTTGTGTCTCAACAGGGGTACAGGGGAATCGAACCAGGACCATCGGCTTGTGAGGCCGGTGTCTAAACCACTAGATAAGAAAACCGACAAATATTATCTCTAACCTGTACCTGTACAGCGGGTTGCCCATTACACGTCATGGCCTGACCGAACTGCACCTGCTTCCTGGATGACTTGGCGTCGGCCGCCGCTTTACTCGTCGGTGATGGCGATCTGTATCAGTTACTTTGAGAAATAAAGACAGGATCCCTGTCTGTCCGTTTGTCTGTCTGTCTGTCTGTTGTCCCCTTGACTGCCTGTCTGTCTGTTTATCTGTCTGTCTGTCTGTTTATCTGTCTGTCTGTCTGTTGTCTGCTTGACTGCCTGTCTGTTTATCTGTCTGTCTGTCTGTCTGTCTGTTGTCTGCCTGTCTGTTGTCTGCCTGACTGTTTATCTGTCTGCCTGTCTGTTGTCTGCCTGACTGCCTGTCTGTCTTTTTATCTGTCTCTCTGTCTGTTGTCTGCCTGTCTGTTGTCCGCCTGTCTATTGTCTGTCTGTCTGTTAGAAGTTTACTACTGTGCACGAATGGGGTATTCAGGATGAAAAGGCGCAATTGCGAATTCAGTCTCCCAAATCTCAATCATCAATAAATTAAATCTAACCTGCTAAACAATTTATCGGCCAGCATTCTCAATGGTGACGATGTGCGACTGCCGACGGGTGTGATCGGACGTGAACCCGGCTTGGAACCACCGTCCTTATTGTTGTTGTTGTTGTCTTGGATGTTCGAGGTGGAAGAGGCCTTGAGAATTGACGTTGGCGTCGTCGGTCGATCCTCTCTGAGAGCGCAAGAATAATGAAAACAAACGGGATGTATGTAACAGAAACAGAAAAATATAGAAAATAGATTGCAACTACAAAAACTTCTGATTTGGTATTAATTTGCCTGGTTGATGGCTTCAGTGATGAAGCAGTCCTCCAGTGATATCTTCAGAAATCAAAACGTACGACAAGAAAGTGAAGAAGAACGCACCTGGATTGTGAGCGCTTGCGGGCATCACTGGTGTCTTTCTCCCTCGATACGGATCGGGGTGACTTGGGTGGTCGGCCATCGGTGGACGGCGTACGACGTCGACCCGATCGGTCCTTATCACCGGCTGGTCGGTCACCCGAGGCATCACGCGATCGGGGACTCTTCGATTTCGTGCGACGTTCGGTCGAATTGGCGCGTGAACCTTTAAAAAACGGTCGAATTTTTTTTTCATTTGAGTTGACATCGAATATTTTACGTCTGCGAGAAACCACTCGCGGACCGTTATAAAGAATGAGGAAATATGGCTTCGTTCAAATTCAGAGTCAGAATCAAATGAAGATGGTTTAATTATAACTTCATCCATCCATCCATCCATCCATCCATCCATCCATCCATCCATTCATCCATCCATCCATCCATCCATCCATCCATCCATCCATCCATCCATCCATCCATCCATCCATCCATCCATCCATCCATCCATCCATCCATCCATCCATCCATCCATCCATATATCCATCCATCCATCCATCCATCCATCCATCCATCCACCCATCCATCCACCCATCCATCCATCCATCCATTCATAACACCGACCGTCCTTGGATGGTGTATTGGATCTGGATCGGATCGGTAAACCGGTAAACGGATCCACATTGTTGTTGGCATCGGCCGATGGTCGTTGACCGCTCACTGGCACTGATCGCTTCAGATGGGCTTTGGTTTGGCTGGGTGTGGCCTGAGTGAGTGCGTGAGTGAGTGAGTGAGGTGTGACGTAAGTGAGTGAGAGAGAGAATGAGTGAGTGAGTGAGTGAGTGAGTGTGACGTAAGTGAGTCAGTGAGAGAATGATTGAGTGAGTGAGTGACGTGAGTGAGTGAGTGAGAGAATGAGTGAGTGAGAGAATGATTGAATGAGTGAGTGAGAGAATGAGTGAGTGAGTGAGAGAATGAGTGAGTGAGTGAGAGAATGAGTGAGTGAGAGGGAGGATGAGTGATTGAGTGACGTGAGTGAGTGAGTGACGTGAGTGAGTGAGAGAATGAGTGAGTGAGTGAGTGAGTGAATGAGTGGGTGAGTGAGTCAGTGAGCGGGTCGTTCAAAGTAATGCGGCAATAAAAAATGTACCCACCGGTCGTATCTTGCATGGATCGCGCAACGTGAAGTCGATCATCTGCTGTTGTACGGCATCCAAATGGTAGGATCGTGGGCGCTTGGCACTCGGACCTGCTGCCGCCTCCTCGTCGCCTTCATCCCGTTGCACGACCAGACCGATCTGCAACATCATTGATTCATTGAATAATGAATACATCGCAGACACGTTGTAAACATTTTTGAATTCAGTCATGTGTCGAAAAATGATTGCTTGTGTTGCACGGAAAATTTGGTATAAAGCTTTCAGGAACGGTTAAACATGAAAGTCATTAGAACCTTCGAACATTTCCTCTCCTCTTTGTATCAAATGAATTTAGCAAACGGAGTAAACTAAACATAAAAAATCTAATCACTCACTCTTCTTACCTGAACTGTGGCGATTTCTGTTTCCTGAGCGTCGAGCACTCGGGCCTGATTAACGAGCGACTTGATGATCTGCTTGTCAAACGGCAGGTCGCTGGTGAATTTATGGACAAAACGTTTGTTAACCGACTGGTTGTCAACGGGCAGGTTGTCGTCCTGGATTGGCACCCTCGGACGTTTGACCTGAAACATTAGGTTGGGTCACATTGTGTATGAAACATGTCAAACTTATCGAAAACGCGTTCGTAGTCGTTTCGTATGGGTACGTTTATAGTCTTCCCTGGTCTTTCCCTGGACTTTCCCAGGAAACATTTGTCATAAGCAGCGACCAATGTGGCTGCTATAGCAAAGCGTGTTAAAGTGTGAAACATCACGTTTCCCGGGAATGTCCAGGGAAAGTCCAGGGAAAACTATAAACGTACCCTAAAAACGCTCACCTGTTTTACTCTGAGACTTGGGTTGGGGTGCACAATAAATTGTTTTTTTCTCCCGAATTTTTCGAAGTTTTTGGCGGGAACAGGAAAAGGGATCGGGAACTGACTGGCGGATGAATAACATGCAAATCGCTATGTAAAAAATCGTTGTTCGATGATTGAAGAGTGCATTCAAGGACGCGAGCATTCCAGGGTGCAACATGCAGTAGAAACGAAACAGTAAAAAATTAAAACGGTTCAACCATTCTGCTCGCATAGTCAAAGACAAAAGGATAGTCAGTTTGGCACATCATTTTTAACCTCATGTTCCTGTTCTACAACCTGAAAAACACAAGGAAACGTGTTTTAATAAAAAAAACTAGCCGGATGAACTAGAAAACTGATTTTCAATATAATGACACAAAGCTAGCTATTATAACAGCAAACCACAAATTACAAACCACAAATTAAAGTTAAGCTAGCATAATACAAAACTTCGATAGACACCTCGAAAAAAACAACAATGTAATATTTGCAAACCAGCTAACAATACCATAAATCACTAAAAACACTGATAAATGCATATGAACGAATAAAATATAGGATTCCGAAAGAAAAAGATAACCCCAAATAAAAACACAGATAAGCTAGTAATAAAAAAAATTTAATAAAATAATAATAAAACAAACCAGCAAAGAAGTCAAGGGTGCCGAGTCAGTCAGTCGACGTTTCACCCGAAGGATCACCGGCTTGATGCGGCTGGTCGTTGGTAGATCGGCAAAGTCCATTGTTGTTGTTGTTGTTGTTGTTGTTTTTGTTTTGTTGTTGTTGTTGTTGATTTGTTGTTGTTTTTGTTGTTGTTGTTGTAGTTTATATTAGCTGATAATGGTGGTGCTGCGTAGTTTTGTTGTTAAGATGGTGCTGTTATTGACCGTTGGATTGATATGATAGATGGCGAATATAACGAGTGTAGTTATTGAATAAGACACGTAACGACGCAAATGAATATTCAGTGTGGATTAACAATGATAGAATATATAAAGTCTCTAATTGTGTTGACCTGGCAGCCACTACGTCATGTCCTCGCGACGTTCGGCCAAACCTGTAAAACACGGATGTACTTTAAATAGTCATTGTTATTATTCTAGCCAGTGGCCAGAATTGATGATTAATCCAGGGCCTAAAAAAAGTTTGGTTTAGGACTTATCACTCACTTTCATGTACATATCTCACTCACTTTAAGTTATCTTGAACAGCTTACACTGAATTTTGGTACGGTACAAGAGGTGAGGTTCAGGAGAGCTATTACTAAACTAGCAAAATAATTGATATACCATTACTAATATTGACTGAATTTCTAATACAAAAAAATCTAAAATCTGGAGAAAAAAACAAAAAAGAAAAGCTGACCAACCTTCCTGGAACTGTTCGTCGAAGAGATGCAGTTCGGAGATGAGGTCCTCGATGGCGGCCTTTAGAGCTTCGGCCGGCGTGTAGTCGTCCGTGGTCTGGAGTGAGTGAGTGAGTGAGTGAGTGAATGAGTAAGTGAGTGAGTGGGTGAGTGAATGAGTGAGTGAGTGAGTGAGTGAATGAGTGAGTGAGTGAGTTTCTGAGTGAGTGAGTGAGTGAGTGGGTGAGTGAATGAGTGAGTGAGTGAGTGAGTAAGTGAGTTTGTGAGTGAGTGAGTTTGTGAGTGAGTGAGTGTGAGAGCGAAAATGGAATTGATCGAGTGATGTGAATTACCTGCACTCGAAGCAGCAGCTTGTGCTCCAGGGGATGAGGGTTACGGTAGCCGGCAAACAGCACTTGCGGATCGCGCAAAAGTTGGCTGCAATTTGTTTTTTTATCATTTGAATACAATACCTTTTGATTTCGAATAAGTTGTATGGCCCAATCCAAGGATTTTTTTGATCCAGAAAAGTTTTCGCGCGCGCCATTCGAATTCAAATCTGTTTTTATCACGCGTTCAAAAATTCTACGATTTTACGGGGGAATTGGACATCATTTAAACGTGCCTTGCGCCTGATTCATTCTATTCGTACCATTCCAACCGTAACCGGTTTATTTAGAGAACATTTTTGATAACACATTAATCTAACCACACGTTTATTTAATTTAAAAATGTTTTTCAAACGACAACCAACTGTTTTAGCAGGTTGCCGATGGTGTGATCCTCCTTATTGATAGTGAAGACAGCAGCGTTGGGCACTTTGGTGTCCTTCTCGACCGTGATTCTGAAATTATGCAGCAGTTGAAAACATATTTTTTTCGGATGTCAGATAATTTTTTTACAGAATCACAGTGTTTACAGAAACGAGACTTCACTTAGAACATCAGTGTTTAATAAAATTAGAGGCTTCATTGAACAAAATCTTAATGTTCACTTCACAAAAGTTGCAAGCTGTATTTTTACCTTGGAGCAACAAAACCTAGTTCTAGCTCTGCATCTGGCTAATAACATAAGACAGATGTAAATTATAAGAACAAGAATCATTTGTATCCAAATTCATTTCTCATGTTGAAACTCGTTAATGTTCCGAACTACGAACACGGAACCAATACAAATAGTGTTTTATGGGTTCGCTCTCATCGCGAAAGCAACCACTGGGCGCCCATAATGATGAATTATTGCGCGTTTTGTGTTCGGGTAGTAAATTACGATACTCAGCGCAAGAAAAATGGCAAAAAGTCGACAAAAAGGCCATATCTGCTCTACTTGAAAGATCTTCATAGATCAGAACTTCTTTGAACCAAACACCTAAGTTATAGCCACTGCAAAGGCTTTCGTTACAAGATAGGGCAGTGGCAATCTAACAGCCATATCATCAAATGCCATAGGTTGTTTTACTGCGCTGTGTATAACCAGAAAAGTTATATTCGATACTCGACTACATCAAATGAAGTGAACATTAAGTCAATCGACATATGAAAAAGACGGACCGAAATACTAACTATGGGAGCAGATCTGCAGATTACACAAAAATCGCATCAACGAAGAACTCAAATTCAAAATTCAAAGTGCAAATACGATGACTCACATTTCACTATATTTGTAATCTGGTATCAAACCTTGCTGTTGTGTGGCATAATAACCGAAGAAATTTAGGTTAATGAATAATGAAAAAAGATCTGCCATATCTATACTCAAGAAGATCGCAAGAGGACACAACATTGACACGAAATTCGAAGCGGTTCGAATTGTGACAGCTGTGGCGAAAACTTACGTTTCAGCGAAAAGTTGCCCCTCGAAGCGAAGCGCAACAATTTGCGCCTTGCGTCAGGTCTGTACTATTTATTACACTGGTCACTGGAGACCCTCGTGGACAACCAAATTTTCAGTGAACGGATGGAATTTCTTCCAAACACTGGCGGACGAGAAGGGAGAAAAATGTGGAACTCTCCACTTTTTGGCGAGTTAAAAAAAAATACTTTGCTCTGTTCCCTAAGGTGTAGGTGACGACCTTCTCTTTGACGGAATTCTCCGTTCTTGGAAACAATTTAATTTCGGCGGTTTGGCTCGTTCACCACTGGCGAACAGTATACTTTTTTTATATTTCACAGCTGTTTTGTTGCGAAATTTCACTTTCAGAGATATTTATTCAACATAAGAAACTATATGGTTCTCAAGTGATTAGATCGTCTCATCCGCTTTTGGAATGTGGCGCAGCAGTGTCGCTGTCAAGTGTTCCTGATGACAACAACGGCGGGTGCAGTATTCAGCTCACTGGCGGACCAGCTAATCCTCCCAAAGAGAGGGGAATTTCGTCAAAGAGGGGCATTCGCAGTTTTTAGACCATTTCACATACACATTAGGATACAACTTGTACTTTTCGAAAAACTATAAAGAGGGGGAATTCCACTTTTCCCTTCCCTTTTCGTCCGCTAGTGACGCACAAATGAGAGTTACCGTTTTCATCGTAAAATTGACGAAGCCACACAAACCCTTAAATGCCGAGCAGTTTACTGCAAACTGGCCATCAAAAACTGGTGTTCTTCACATTCACAATATAATCTGGTGAAAACTAAACGATACTTCCGGTTTCACTCGTCATTCGAAAGTCTGAACGTTTTGCATAAGATTCGACTGGTTAAAAAAGATATGTACAGGGTGTCCCAGCGAGGGGTTCACGATTTGTTTTTTGAATAACTTTAGTATGCGTTAAGCAATAATCTTAATAAATGATATTGTAAATACCAATGCCTTAAGAATTTTTTTCCTTTTTGAAATTTCAAAATTCGTTGATTACAGTTCAAATTATAGTCGAGTGAAAAAAACCTAAATTTTTTACGAAATTTTCAGAAGAAGTTCATTTTGAAACATATTCAAAACTAATTCAATGATGATTATACGACATATATATTAGCTAATTCATGGATTGCCAAAAAAAAATTCACACATTTTTTTTTTTTTTTTATTCATTTTTTTTTTTTTTTTTTACAAATTTTCTGGTATTTATCCAGGATCGACCATACATGTCCCAAATCATCAGTAGGGTACTGATTTAGATTTATTTAATGATTCTGATGACTTAGATAACAGTTTTGAGCCCAAACTCGTAAGGAATAATTGATTAAAGTAAGGTAAAGAACTGCCTGGAATTCAACTGAAAAGTTGTAGTGTTAACTACTCCAACTTGTGAATCGTTACATAGCTGCATCAAATGTAAGAGAAGGTGATGCACAGTAGTCGACTGTTCGACTCAACCCAGCTGTATGCTATAACATGCAATCATCATGTTCAGTGGGTGTTACCCGGGTTGGACAAGTTAACGTGTCATTTTTTCACTTGAATCTCAAGAAGCTCTTTAGCTCGGGCTGGCGATTGAGCAGATCACCGTAGGCTTGCACCATCATGTCTGACACGTGTAGGTGTGACACGTGTGAGCGCTGGCCATGACTGAATATAAAAATTAATTCATTTGGCGGCTTAGCATATTGACTGGAGGAGACGGCATTTTGTCCCCATTTATGAAATGGGGACAAAATGTGTTCCTCGTTTAGTGGGCAATGTGTTTTTAGAACTTTTCTCACACTTCTGACATTTTATATTACACTTTAGAGGTGTTTATTAACGTTTATTAACGTATTACAGAAACATTTTCAAAACTTAAAAAAAAAAAAAAAATGACCAATTTTTTTTTTTTTTCATTTTTTTTTTCATTTTTTTTGGCAATCCATGAGCTAATTTTGCGGGAAACAATAGAAAAGAAAAGCTTCATTTAATATCACCACCGGATTTTATTGATACAACTATCTTTACGAGTTTTGAGATCTAGTAAAGCGTTTGGTCGCGATTCTGCAGTGATGTTTGCCATTTCCAATAAGATCATTTCTATGAGTTCTTCCACTGTGATCATTTTGTGGGAATAAACTAGTTCCCTGAAATGTCTTCAAAACCAGTAATTAGTAGTTGTTAAATCGGGAGTTCCTCCACGTTCGACCCATTCAGTGAAGTGATCGTGCACGCAGGAACCGTGCCCTCCTCTGTGGTGGGGCACCGTCAGCTTGCATGATCATCGGTTCATGAACAAATTTTCTAATACTTTCTAGATGCTGCAGTAAAAAATGTTTGAGCCTGTTCAGGTACAAATTTCTCACAAGTTACAACTCCATCAAACTTCAAAGAAAAATGGTCCGATCAAACCGCCGTACAAATTGGCACACCAATCGTTGATTTGGGTGCGTGCGGGTTGAGTGATTTCAGGATATGGTGGAAGTATTGAATAAGACAATTCTTTTGCATCGTTTATAGCATAATCTGTGATTATATTTGTAGTATAACACCATTGAATTAGTTTTGAATATGTTTCAAAATGAAAATTCTTCTGAAAATTCGTAAAAAAAGTGATGTTTTTTTCACTCAACTATAATTTGAGCTGTAATCAACAAATTTCAAAATTTCAAAAAAGCAAAAAATTCTTAAGGTATTGGTATTTACAGTATCAATTTTTAAGATAATTGCTCAACGCATACAAAAGTTATTCGAAAAACAAATCGTGAACCCCTCGCTGGGACACCCTGTACTAAAGACACTCCCCACAATCCGAAAGTGAGCGAAAATATTTTCCACGTTGAGATACAAAAATAAATTATTTTGAATATATGTAGGTATGAGATGGGAAAACACGCATCTTGTCAATGTCAACATTAGTATTATGAAAAAACATCGATGGACCTTCAAAATTAAAAAAACTGAACAATAAGAAAATCTTCAACAAGAAAAAAAACATAACGTAAACAACTGACAAATTAGAGAACAGATAGAAAAAAACAAAAAGGTTGTAAAAAATTTACAGAATAGGAAACAGAAGAAGAAACTCGACAAACTTTTTCTCTCCGTCGTACAGCAGAAACGATTCAAACGCCTGTGGCGCGTTCATACCAACTGACTATCGGGTGCGTGGGATGGCCAGCGCGAAAATGGCAGCAAAAATGTTGGTTACTTTCTAAAAAAGTTTTTTCAACATGAATTTAGTTTTTTAGAACAGTTACCCATAAATACAACTAAACACAATGTAACAGACTAAAGTCATTGAAATTCCAGCAAGATTATGAGAAATACAGCTCTGAAAAGGGAAGGATCATGTTGAACTGTCTGAATCTGAAAATACTAATAATTATCATAATAATACAATTGAAGGTATAACGGCGATATCGCCCACCGATTAAACGATTATCAATTCCACATCCAGCAACATTCAACTTCAGTTATTTTCTTTCTTTATAGTTCATTTTTCAAATTATGATCGAGAATTCAAAAAATATCAAATCAACAGACACGCATAACGATAAACAATAATTTTAATTCCATAAAAAAACGACTAACAACAGCAAAGCAATAAAGAGACCACAACGTTTTTCGGGAATTCAAAATAAGAAAAAAAATCTAGCAATTTATATTTCGTGAGTGACACTTTGACAACGAGCAATAAAAACAGAAAATGAGATGCGAAGAACACGCAACAAAACTGGCAACTGATTGTGAGAACTCTCCTATTCTTCATCAACAAAGTACCCCCGCATAAGAAAGATAATCTTGACTTTATGAGCCAGTCGCGTGTTTCATTTAACTCTAGTATGTTCAGGAAATTGGTGGAAAAATTATCAGGTAACAGCGCCTGTAAGCTGGAAAAATGCCTTGGTGTAATAAATCTGTTAGCTCCTTATGAATCTATACCTAAACTGATAGCTTAGGCTTTAGCTTCATGGTTTCAGTCAACTTCAAGTCACAGGCATCGTTCTCTCACTTACCAATTACATCATCATACTTCCAAAAAATCACATATTAACAAAATAACAGTTCCATAAATCAAAATCCATCCATTTCCAGAAAAAAAACGCAGATCACATGGGAATGGGATAGGAGAACATGACGTCCTGTTTGGCCAGCTCCAGCAACATGGGATCGTCGAAGAACTTGTTGATGGACACGTCCTCGCTCAGTCCTTTACGTCGGCGGGTCTTCAGCATGAACTCGCGGGCCAGGTGGGGCGGCGGTTGCGGTTCCAGTGGGCGGATCGTGATTGATTTGTCCAACGGATCACCGGGTACGATCTGTGAATGAGTTGTAGAATCTATGACTCACTCACTCACTCACTCACTCACTCACTCACTCACTCACCCCCTCCCTCACTCACACACTCACTCACTATCTCACTCACTCACTCACTCACTCACTCACTCACTCACTCACTCACTCACTCACTCACTCACTCACTCACTCACCCCCTCCCTCACTCACTCACTCACTCACTCACTCACTCACTCACTCACTCACTCACTCACTCACTCACTCACTCACTCACTCACTCACTCACTCACTCACTCACTCACTCACTCACTCACCCCCTCCCTCACTCACACACTCACTCACTATCTCACTCACTCACTCACTCACTCACTCACTCACTCACTCACTCACTCACTCACTCACTCACTCACTCACTCACCCCCTCCCTCACTCACTCACTCACTCACTCACTCACTCACTCACTCACTCACTCACTCACTCACTCACTCACTCACTCACTCACTCACTCACTCACTCACTCACTCACTCACTCACCCCCTCCCTTACTCACTCACTCACTCACTCACTGACTCACTCACTCACTCACTCACTGACTCACTGACTCACTGACTCACTCACTCACTCACTCACTCACTCACTCACTCACTCACTGCACTCACTCACCTGCCAATGATGGAACACGGACAGACAGAAGGCCTGACCCTGCGTGTGTGTCCGCAAATCGGTCTCGAATCCGAACGAGTCGATGGTGGGCATGAATGCCTTGATGGCGTACAGCGGGCTGCCGGCGATCGGGGAGTCTTGAGTCACGTGACCTCTGAAACATTACATGTCAAACTTGAAATTAGATTTTTAAAATGAAATACAACTTGATCAAGATCACATGGACATCACGAGGAAGTGCTTGGATTTTCCGACCAGCAGACACTAAGACCGGTTTTTTCGTAAGACTGTTTTAGGTTAAGTTTCAGCAATTTACGAACCATAAATTTCATGTGTAAATTCACGATCGAACTAGTATAGCATGTTCTGTTGTCCCTGATTTTCAAACCATGAAGGTTCACTTTCCACCTTGAAACGTTAGTCTCACTAGGTGATGGGGAAACTTACTACAGCAATTAGGTTCATAAAATAAAATCACGTATAAAATAAATAACTAAGCATGATTGGTTACTTTGCGCGTGCTCGACACTCATTGGCTAATTCAAATTTAAAATCGCATGTGGTCCCACAACGAAAAGCGTGTCTTTTCGCCAGCGTGTAATTTGAATGCACACACGAGCGTCAGAATGCACGTACACAACTGATGTGCATGAATTTTAAACTGCCCGCGCGCGCGAAACCCCTTTTCGTTGTGGGACCATATATGCTTTCAGATTTGAATTAGCCAATGAGCGTCGAGCACGCGCAGAGTAACCAATCATGTTCAGATATTTATTTTATACGTCATTTTATTTTCGAAGACAATTTTTTGCTCTAGTATATTTCCCCATCACCTGGTGAGACTAACGTTTCAAGCTGGAAAGTGAACTTCATAGTTTGAAAATCAGGGACAACATAACATGCTATATGAATATACCAGAAAGAACAAATAATAAATCATAAATAAAAAAATACAAGTATTATTAAAATGATGTAATCGATAAATTAATTACCTGCGTCTGGCCAACACGGTATAGACGGCCGACACGCAATCGGCAGGTGCCGTCACTTCCACGAAGTTATAGGGCTCCATCAACCGAGGCGTGGCCTGAAAAAATATTATATCCAAAAATTTGGAACAGTGATTATTAAAAAAAACTTTTCGAAGTTCCAACCATCAAGAAGGCGGAATAGGCGACTCGTCGAGCGGTCGGAATCACCTGACCACCACCGCGGGCGATTGGCTCATCCGCGATCACGGCGTCCAGGATCTTGAACTTGACGTTGCGGATGGCTGTAAATTGTTCTTTTATAATATAACTCAACATGCTTTTATAATTAGTTGTGCTTAATTTCGTAAGCTCTATATATTCAGTCTGGTGTAGAACTACAAAACAGCCAAAAATGCAAATCAGAATAGAGTCCAGAACGGAGCAACAGGGAAAGGGAATGCCTCCATGAGAGCGAATCGCCAGTTGAGGCCAGTTTCAGTTTTGGAACTGCCGCAGAAAAAGGAATTCCACTATCAATCCTCTTCTACTCGGCTAGTGAAGACACCCAACCCAACAACAAACAACGTTAACAATCACTAACGTTCTTCACACAACGGTCCCTCTCTGGTGGCCCACTGGAATCCCTGTACCACCGAATCACGGATGGATCCGAGCAGATTCTTGTCCACTTCGGAGGGCAGAGTGTCGTCGACCAGGATGTTGGGTCCGGCCATATCCGGTCCGAACGCCCAGATACTTCGGGCCGCCAGCAGATCCCACTCATATTTGGACTGGAAGAACTCGCCGAGACGTTTCCTGCAAACGGATCAGAAAAAGTTTATTTCACCGTGATAACCAAAACAATAAAAAAATAATATTATTTATAATATAAATAACATGAAACAGTGACTGCAATGAAATAACAACGAATAACACTCCCCTAACTTACCTGGGCCACGTGATCTGCACCGTCTCCATCTCGATGTCCTCGGCCAGGCCCTTCTCCAGTGGTTCGGCGATCATGTTGATTTTGTTTCTGAAAACGAGAATAACACTCGCAAAGGAACATCTCTTTATCAAACCATATCAAGAGTCGGTCGCTTGATAGTCATTTTCAAATCCCAATTATTGAGTGAGTTTTTCATTTGTGGCAACTTCCAGGTATTCATTGAGTCGAACGAGAAACAATCTGACAGCCAACGGAGTTAAACCAACTTTTTATTGGGTGTTTCGGCAAAGCATTTTAGTGACGACGTGTCGACGACCGTTTCACAGAAGCTAACCACGGGGTCGGCCACTTTGATGTCGATTTCAGCGAATACCTGAGAAAATGAATACAGCGTCTACAAGTCGGGTACTAAAAGTTGATTTCCATTTGGTGAATTTGACTCATATAACTCATTCACATGATTTGTAAAACATACAAAAACGGAGATTTTTTTGTGAAAACTTTCAGGCACAATTGAGCTGCGTGATCAATTAATGTCTTACTTGGCTGCTGGAACTGTTCAACATATTTTGGGGTTGGGTTTGCGTTTGTGGGAAAAAAATTTCTTCCTTAAAAAAATCGGCTATATTTTTTTACAAACCCTGCTCACTCAGAAATACAATGATTAGGTTCTTTTCATATCTCTTCGAAATAAATTACTGCACGCCTAAAGCTTGAGAGTAACAAGAAACCTTTATATGCTTTTACAAGCCAACCTTTCTCAGATCGTGCATCACCGAATCCATGTAGACTTCGCCAGTGCCCAGCAGCACGTGCTCGCCAGACTCTTCCACCTGAAAAGCGCGCCAAAATTTGCCACTCGTACATTTTTTTGCCGACTGTAATTACGCTCGCATTTTGTAACATGAACTTTTTTATTCCGTGGTTGATCAGATTATGGAATTTATCAGCTTATTATGGTTGATTATGTGAATTATTATAAATTTGTTACCGTATATAAAGAGTAATACGATTTACAGAAGAAAACCAGTTTTCACCTTAGTGGTAAGTAGTGGATACGATTTGTTGACCTTCCGTAGACCGTCCAACATTTTCGGCAACTCCGACGGGTTGATCGGTTCGACGGCGATCTTCATCACGGATCGGGTGTTGAATTTGAGTGGTCGGAAAATGTACATCTGCAAAATAGTTGTGTGTTCACATTATTGATGATTTAATTACTAAACAACTTAAGGTTAATTATTCCAAATATAATGTTTACACTATCAGCAGATGTTGCTAAAACGTTGCAAAAAATCACCTTAACCGGTACATTGACCGCGTACTGCTACTGAAATACGTAAAAAAATACAGCAGATAAAGATACAACGGTTGAACTTTAATTAATGGTTGTTCTTTTCCTTTTATTTTCGTTCCGTCGACTGGAAAAATGTTAAACCAACGTCTTCATCGAGTGTTGGCTCGGTGATGGTCGACGTCTTGACGATCGGATCGTCGATGCCCTCAATCAGCACCCAATTACCGGCGGGTACACGATTCACTTCCAGGTTGTACCTGAGAAAAATACAGGGTGAACTTTAATTTAACAATATAAATACTGGCTTGAGCAAGACGAGCGTTTTACACTGGTCATCAAACGCTGAAACTAAGCATCCTCTCTGAGAGAGCTAGACCCTGTCTAGTCGCGTTAATCATTCATTACAGTTCAGAAATATAAAAGTGCTCTCTTTAATCCGTGTCATATACGAATTACGGTGATATATTGAACATCATAAGAAGAGAAGATTGCACTTAACGTGACGAGTAACGAGTTCATATAAATAGTTTCTGACAACCTGATACTTGGCCAAGCTTTAGGATCCAACCCACAGACGTAAATCATGCCAACCTGGCCTCGCACACCCACAATCGTCCGATGGTCATGATACGACTGTCCTCTTCGTCCTGAATCGTGTAGTTCTCACCCAGTAGTCTGGCCTCCTGACCAGCATGCAACGTACCGGACAGAACTCGGCCCAGCACGTGGAAACTCGTCGCATCCGTCGTTGCGTAGTTCTTCGACGTGTGCACCATCAGTGGACCCTGCAATATGAATTCATTAACCTAATAAACGTCAGGTCTACCGAACCTCTTTTTAACAATCAACGATTGTTGACTTGGGGAATGGATTATCAACATTATTATCGGCAGATGTCAGCCGCAGGGTGGCAGGCAGGTAGTCTTCCTCCGAGACAAAACTTCATGGGTTTAAATGAAAAATTCTTAACGTTTGATGAACATTTCGAAAATTCTGTGAACTTTGATGAAGACTAATTTATTTCGCAATGTTGACGGCTCAGTAGCTTTAAGAGAAACCAACATCGGGATCGCACTTGAAGAGCTGCTGTGTGAATGGCGAATCCATCGGTCCGGTGTAGGTGTGTTCGATCTTGTTGCGGTTGTTGTCCAGTGGTGATGGAATGTGCTGAGTGATCACATCAACCAGACCTGAAACACAAATAAACCTGTGTAACAAATGAAAAACAGTCCGTCATTTTTCACCCGTATGCGGGGCGGTGCATATGGATGCATAGATGGAGGGGGGGCATGAGTCTGTTGTTGTTGTGGTGGCCCTTGAAGCGTTGTCTCACATGCCCTCAGTCAGCTGGGCTGCGCGGGCTGGATCCGACCAGAGCAGGGTCGGGTCGATGCCATTGCAGGTTAAGGCCGTGAAGGGCTGTCTCGGGTTCGTTGTTGCATTTGCGACACCTGTCGTTTGTGTTGATGCCGATGCGATATTGGTATGCTGCCAGTGTGCTTCTGTAGCTTGAGCGTAGTTGAGCCAGTCGCACTCGCGCGGATCTCGTCAGACCACGCTCCAACTTATCGACATAGTCAGGCGGTTTGGGTAGGGGCCGGTTGAGGAGTTTGTTGTCCCCATAGTTGTTGATCGCCTGCTCTACATGTTTTTGGTGCAGGATTTTGACGATGGTTTTGGGATCTTCATCATCGTCGTTGAGGTTGAAGCGCGACATACAGTCTTTATAGGTTGTAGATAGAGTTCTGCGGATGTTGCGTTCAGGGGGGTCGGTTATGACGTCATTGTTGTTTGGGTGACCCTCAGCTTTTGCCATGGCTGCGAACTGTGTTGTTATCAGTTGGCAATGGTTCTTGATCGGGAGACAGCGCGTCTCGTGTCGCAGGTGATCGGGGTCCGTCATCTTCACGCAGCCTGTGGCTGTTCTGAGTGCCTCATTTTGTCTTGCCTCGAGCTTTCCCCAGTTGGTGTCGGCGACGAACGGGGACCATGCAGCTGCACCGTATTCCATTGAAGAGCGCAGGATAGTTTTATAGATTGTGATGATTTCTTCTTTGTGAAGACCATCACCTGCAGACGTTAAGGCCCTGATGGCGCTGTTTCTGGATTTGGCCATGGTGTTGATGTTGTTAACGTGCTGGTGAAAGTGTAGGCCGTGGTCGAAAATAACGCCAAGGATGCGTAGGGATTTCACAGTAGGTATGGTGGTGCCTGCCATGTTGATATTGAGGTCGATGTTGTATTCGGCACTGCAGGTTGATGTTAGGAAGGCAGAGCATTTGGCGGGAGAGGGCAGTGGCAAGCAGCAGGGGGGGGGGGGGGGCGCCCCCCAAAAAAAAACAGGGCGGGAGGGTGCCCTTGATCGATCGACCGTAAGAGAGATTTTCAGAATTGACCCATTGACCGTAACGGTCAAAACTTGAGAGAATTTACTGTCAAAATGACCTAAAATTACACGAAATCGCCTAAAAAACTACCAAAAATTGATCGAAAACGTTTCATGTTTCAATTTTTTTTCAAAAATTGGTTAAAAACGTTTCAAATTTCAAAAAAATCAACCAAAAATTGGTCGAAAACGTTTAAAGTTTTAAAATCAGTGTTCGTTGGACCGATTCGATGCACGATACGATGATTGATGTATGGTGCTGGATGATATACTCAGTACTGTATTATCAACCAACACTGCGCGCCACTAGATACGTTTCTAATACAAATCAGTGGGCTAAATGCAGAAGTTTCGACGCTGTGCACTCAACTTGTCAGTTTTCAGATCTTTCTGATACAAATCTGCGGGCTTCAAAATGCAAAAATTTCGGCGCTGGGCGCCACTCAGCCTGTCAATTTTCAGCTATGTTTCCAATACTAATCAACGGGCTTCAGATGCTAAGATTTCGGAGCTGTGCACCACTCAGCCTGCCAGTTTTCAGATATGTTTCTAATACAAATCAGCGCACTTCAAATGTTAAAATTCCGGCGCTGCGCGCCAGTCAGCCTGGCAGGTTTCAGATATGTTTCCTATACGAATCAGCGGGCTTCAAAATGCTTGAGCTTCGACGCTGTGCGCCACTCAGCCTGTCAGTTTTCAGATATGTTTCTAATACAAATCAGCGCGCTTCGAATGCCAAAATTTCGGCGCTACGCGCCACTCAGCCTGTCAGTTTTCAGATATGTTTCTAATACAAATCAGCGCGCTTCGAATGCCAAAATTTCGGCGCTACGCGCCACTCAGTCTGTCAGTTTCCAGATATGTTTCTAATACAAATCAGCGCGGTTCAAATGCCAAAATTTCGGCGCTGCGCGCCAGTCAACCTGTCAGTTTTCAGATATGTATCTTATACAAATCGGCGGACTTCAAAATGCTTAAGTTTTGACGCTGTGCGCCACTCAGCATGTCAGTTTTCAGATACGTTTCTAATACTAATAAACGGGCTTCAAAATGCAAAAAATTCAGCGCTACGCGCCAATCAGCCTGTCAGGTTTTAGATATGTTTCTAATACAAATCAGCGGGCTTCAAAATGCCAAAATTTCGGCGCCGCGCGCTTTCAGTCTGTCAATTTTCTGTTATGTTTCTTATACAAATCAGCGGCTTTCAAAATGCCGAAATTTCGGTCATTATTTCAAGCCATTACTGATGTTTTTGAGTAAAAAATTCGACTTCATTTAATGTTGACCGTCATGCCCCCCCCCCCCCCCAAAACCGAAACCCGGGAGGGTGCCTGACCGTAAGACCGATTTTTGAAAAAGTGTATGACCGTAACGCCATTTTGGCCAAATTCGCTGCCCACCACTGGGAGAGGGTATCAGCTGCTTTGCGATAAAGTAGGTGTTGAGTGTTGCGAGATAGGGGTTGAGTAGTTGGTAAGCTGTTTTGAGGTCCCGGCCTGTTGTGTAGATGGTGATGTCGTCGGCATATGATGTAACATATACGCCGACAGGTGGGTTCGGGAGATCTGATGTGTATATGGCGAAGAGGAGTGGGGATAGGACTGCACCTTGTGGTACCCCACAGCGTGTGATTAGTGGGCCAGAGAGTCTGCCATCAAAGTAGACAAGCTGCTCACGCTTGTTGACGAAGTTGCAGACCCAGCGCTTTATACGGTCATCGAGATCCAGATTTAGAACATGAGTTCTAAGTGTGGTGGGATCTACCGTATCAAAGGCAGACTTCAGATCGATGGCGACTGTGACAGTTCTTTCTGGGTTTTTGCGGTTGATACCTTCAGCCATACGACGAACGATCTGTACAAGGGCAGTAGTGGTAGAGTGACCACTTCGGAAGCCATTGTGGTGAGGCGGCAGAGTGACAGCTTCTTTGATGTATGGATGTAGACTTCTTTCGAGTAGTTTGCTGATTGGAGATAGAAGAGAGATTGGGCGGTATGAAGATCCGACACCGGGCAGTTTCCCATGAGTCTGATCTGATCGGGGCACGGAAATTAGACGACATTTTTAGAACACTAACTCGAGTAGCAAAATGTTGTCTTTTCAAACGTTTCACGACGTTTCAGACGCCTATCATTTCACACCGTACACGCCCGGTAACTCACTGTCGACAACTAAGATTCAGGACTTTTATGCTTTTGATCATTTCCTTTGCATCCCACAAAAGAGGCCAAAAAATTACCAAGAATTTATACAGAAAAACTTATATCTGGGAATCATTGCCTTGCCACTAACCCTGGAAATCGCCAAAGAATCGTTTGCAGATGAGCGAGAGCAGCGGACGAATGTTCATCTTCTGCTCCTCCTTGGTGAGACGTACTCCGAGCTCCTGGAGCACGCTCGGCAGTGCCGTGTCAACGTCACCAACAACCTGAACACAACATTATAGACATTGCAATCAAGGGGGATTATCAAATTAGGGTTCTCAATCCATCCATAAGATGGTCCCTTATCATTCCGCCCAATGGGGGGAAAAGTTTGGACTCCAACGCAGTGGGAAAAAGGCTGCAATGAGGGGCCAATCATATAGTGAAAAGGAAAAGACTTCCGATACGTCACTTCACTAATAGAGGTGTTGCCCCGAAATCTTTCAATAAATGAACACGAATGAATAAAAAACTATATACGATATTTTCAAAATACAGGAGAAAAAGTTAGCAGTCAGTCATCACCTCTATCACAAACCTGCGAAAAGATCTTGTACATCGGCTCGAGGATAAACTCGATGAACGTCCGCTTCTGCGTGGTCGCGGACGCCTTCTTGGTGAATCGACGGGTAGCCGAATCGAAGTAGATGTCACCCCACAGACGACGTGCGAACTCCTGCGTGTTGATCTTGTTTCCTGTAAAACAACCATTGAAATTACAAAACAATAGAATTCGAAACTATGACAGAAAACAATCAAGAAACGGATGATAGTCTGTTCTCTTACAAAATTTCAGTAAACTCCTGGAGCCAACTCCCTAAGACCTATTGTTTTAACGGTCTGATTCATCGATTTTCTTGTGCAATTTTACATCTCCCGCTGTGACCTAATCATTCGTTTTTATAAGATTTTTGAAAAAAAATCCACAACAACTACACTAGAGACGAAGTGGCTTATGCTAATGAATGAAGTATACTACACCACAACAACCAGAGCAATAACAACAACAACAACAACAACGAACCTCCGTAAGTCTGATCGTAAAGTTTGGAGAACGAGTTCAGCGTGAAGCAGATGTTGTACCGTGAGCTGGCAAAGCAGACGTTGTTCAGGAGAGGCGACAGTTGCAGACTTGGATCATCCGAGTACGTTCTGGAAGTAATGAATGAATGAGTGAATTAGTGAATAAATGAATGAATAAATGAATGAATGAGTGAGGCACTGAATGCGGCACGGAATTATGACAGTGACTGTTCTAATTATGATTAATATTCTGACTCAACCCAGTGACAGGAAATAATTTTTTCCATATTTTTGAATTTTGATGATCTTAGACTATATATGGCACAATGGCAGATAAGTGACACAATTTATTTAATGTAGACTGTAGCAATCTAATCGTGTGACCAACACTTCATAGTAGAACCAATTAAACAATTAATTTATTGAAATAAAAAGTTTTTTCAAGGGTTTATAAATAGATGAATCTGAAGCGTTACCAACTGCAGCAGACTGTTGACCTCATCGATAATGTTCCTGATCTTGAAGTACGCGTCGGACGGCGGCAGTTTTAGCTCGAGAATCAGTCGGTCGATCTAGAAAACACATCGCTGTACTTTTCTTAGATTTTAACCGAAATAGTTTTCTTTATCAAGAGTCAGCGCTTGGTTTATTCTTTCTAGTGATTCAAAATTATATTATAGAATTGGGCTCTTATTTTTCGAAACTTCGCTCAAAACTCAAAACTTACGAGAAAAGTTTCGCAGACTTAACAAGACTTAGAGATCTCAAATCAGATGATCTGCCTCTCCTCTGCCAACCTTATTGATACACAACGTCACGGGCATCTTTGACTGTACGGCATGCTTCAACACTCGATCCGTGTTCATCATCACCTAAATATAAAATGGGGATAAATATACACAATGTTTAACACGAAGGCAGAGCAAGGCCCCCTTGATCAAGATATGAACAACAAGACTCGAACCCACCCCCTCGTGCGCGTCCACGACCAGCATTACACCATCGCACAAGCGGAACGCCGCCGTCATCTCGTCGTTGAAGTTGACGTGACCTGCAATAACAAGAGGGTATAAGGGGGAAGACCAGGGGTGATCCCTTGCTACCGAGAAGTATTTTCAATTCCATTCCAATGTATCCATTACGAGGCACGTTAAACGCCAAGTTATCACATGCAGTCCAAACCACGAAATTTTCTAAGCACGCCAAAATCAGTTTTGACATCAAAGAGCGCCTCAGAGAACTTTTCTGAGTGACCAGAAAACTTGGATACGCTATACAGTCTAAATCAGACCTGGTGTATCAAGAATGTTGAGCAGGTACGACTTGTTTCTGGTATCCTGCAACACGAGTGTAACGGGTGTCGACTTAATGCTCAGACCACGTTGTTGCTCGGCGAACAGCGTGTCCGTGTAACGTGTCTATAATATAAATAAAGATTGCATAGCTTCCAGAAATTATTAAAGTTATTTCAAAGAAGGTTGTACCTGAATTTGTAGAAACATTTATACCACGGCATATATTATTTTCTGAGCGTGAATCCGTGGAAGAGCTATTTGGATCATCATTATAATAAATAAAAAATTTAGCAAGTTCTTATAAAAAATGATAATAAAAGAATTTTAACAAAGGCGAAAACCAACGTCACTGTCATCGGGACGCACAAAATCCGGATGCGTTTGCTCGATGAAACAGTCGAGCAGGGTGGTCTGAAATAATTCAAAATTGTAATTGAACATCAGAACATTCATCAAATTCAAAAACATCACTCACAGTCACAACTCAGAACTTTTTATATCGATGACCAATATCACTTCATCAGCTTCTGCAGACTTTTCAAACCACAAAATGTAAAAAATGTCAATTGGTTTGTTGTATCCCAATTTTTATAGTAATGCAATCAAACCTACAAACAAGGATGTTTGCAGAGCAGAGACAAACAAACAAAAAAAGAAATGAAAAAAAAAATTCTGACAGAAAAACATGGATTGGAAATGTAGCATTTTTTATTACAAAAACTCATATCCAACCTTGCCGTGATGCAGATGACCAGCGAACGCCACGTTGCGAATCAGATGCGAGCAGTCCATCAAGTCGGCCAGGTACTCCTTGTTGTAGACCGTTTCGGGCAGATTCTGCTCAACTGCCTGCAATAATGAAAGAAACTCTGAAAGAATTTATTTTTTCAGCGATTCCGATACGACAAAAAGGTGTAGGTGTAGACGAATAACATGGTCTCAAAATTTCTGATTACCGCTTCTTCAATAAAATTCCCCTTTCTTTGGAGGACTGGCTCGTCCGCATGTTGTTGTGTAAAAGTTAGCAAAGTCCGCAAGTGAATGGTCAAAGACGAGAATCCAATATTACAGTTACAGTTCTACTGATAAAAGATCCATATTTACTAGCATAGTTTATTAATAAATACGGCAACCACTTGAGATTTGCAGGCCAGAGGTGGGCCGCAGGGGGGGGGGGGGTAGGGGGGGGTTTACCCCCCCCACTTTTCAGGGTCGGCGGGTAGCCTACCCCTCCCCCCTAGACAAAAATTTAGGTCGCCTACCCCCTCCCCCCCTACTCGAAATTTTTGAGAAAATCGGCCTCAAAACCTCGATTTTGAGGCTCATTTTTCAAAATTTTCTGGCTGTAAGAATTTTTTTTCGAAGAAACACGTTTTCTGGGTTAATTTTCTTGGTTAAAACCTGAAAAAACCGGTATATGTGATGTTTATACCATATAATAGAAGATTTTTTAGCAAAAACAAGCGTTTTATGCGAAAAAATTTTTTTTCTACCCCCCCCCCCTACCCGACTTTACCCCCCCCCCCACTTTTCGGACAGGTCGGGTAAAATGGGATTTTCTGTCGGCTACCCCCCCCCACCCCCTGCAAAGTGCCAAAAAACCCGGCCCACCCCTGTTGCAGGCTATAAGGTCATTTCAACAAACCTGGAACTTGACGGCCTTGACGGGTTTAATGATGGGCTCGCTCAGCGGCTGTGCATCCTCTTCCTGCACGATTGTCTCCACGTCGGGCCCGTAGATCTTAAAGTATAGGTTAAGTTAAGTTAAGCAAAATTTAGTATAATGTAGAATTTATTGAATACTGTAATACTACATATGAAAATACGAGATTATTCTATGAGAGCAATATTGTCTGTTCTAGCTGCTGTTATGTTATACATTTCCTCGGTTCTGCACTAAAAAAAAATTTATTATCTTTTATTTCCCTCTTTATTGTTTGAAATTATATGATTGAGATAAATTCTTCTATTTCTTAATAATATTAAACGATCCAACCTCCGAAGCGGACGGGTAATACTTCTTGTCCTCGTGCAGCACGACGGCGGTCGAGTCCGACTCCTTCGGTTCGTCATCTTCGTCCGGTTCTTCAGCGTCCATTTCTTCATCTTCCTGAAAATAATTCTAAAATAATGCAACTGAAACTAATCAGATTTAGCTGCGCTCAATTATAACAGGGTTCGAATCCGGAGAGGGAGCCTGAGAAACGGCTACCATTTTTAAGGAGACAGCAGGCACGGAAATTCTTTCGGTAAGCACATTTCCTTTCTCATGAAAGAAAACAAATGCCTACTAACCACGGGCTCGGGCTGTCTGCCGAAATCCTCCTCTTCTTCATCATCGCTATCCAACTCGGGGCCGATGTAATTGCCAAACTCGTCGTAAAGATCAGAATCCATGACTACCGCTCACAATTTCGATTTCGACCGCGATGAAGACCAGCGAATTCCTCCGAGCTGACGAGTTTATCAACCTGAAGATGCAGGTTAACTCAACTAACTCTCGTATAACTGACCTAAACAACGATCGGCTGGATTGCATATTTTGGGTCCGAACCCCTATTTGACCAGACCCCTATTCAAATAGGGGTCGGTCAATCAGGGGTCGGTCAAATAGGGGTCCGACCCCTATTTGACCGTGGTCAATCAGGGGTCTGGTCATATAGGGGTCGGTCAAATAGGGGTCCATGAGGACAACAGACCCCTATTTGACCGTGGTCAAATAGGGGTCTAGACCCCTGATTGACCGGGTCAAATAGGGGTCCATGAGGACAACAGACCCCTATTTGACCCGGCTATCGCGACCCGTCGACCCAGAATTTTGATATTGTTTGTACGGCTTCGGCTTAGTTCCTAGCACCGACTTAAGTTTACAAAAGTTATTCTGGAGCACTATACTAACAGTTTGGCAGGTGTGAGCATCAAAATTAGGTTTCTGTGTAGGCTTAGGCTTAGGCTTAGGTTTTTGTATGGGCTCGGGCGCGTAGCGCTCGAGCCTATCGCAAAAACCTAAGCTTAAGCCTAAGCCTACACGGAAACCTAATTTTGATGCTCATGCCTAGCCTTCTAAACCTATCCAGCTATGTAGGCAGCCTAAAAACCTCCAAATGGCCGGTCGACCGATCTCGGTCGACGGGTCGACCGGTCGACGGGTCGCGATTACCGATTTGACCGTGGTCAAATAGGGGTCTAGACCCCTGATTGACCGGGTCAAATAGGGGTCTGGTCAAATAGGGGTCGGTCAATCAGGGGTCGGTCAAATAGGGGTTCGGACCCAAAAAGTGCAATCCAGCCCAACGATCGATTATTCAATATTAATAAAATAAAATTATTATTTATTTGTTTTATTTCAATTCAAATACGATGAAATTCGAATTTTGCGCAAAATCGGTTGGCGGAAAAAATACCAATCAGCAAGCAAAAACATTGTAAACTTTTTCGACGCATGAAATTGTATTTTTCTCTGACGAACACATTTATAATGAATGGCCAAGTCGCGAGCGGACGAGAAGGGGTGAAAAAGCGGAATTTCCCCTTCTTCGGTGGTTTTTATTAGAATTTGTTCCTAAGATGTAGGTAGAATGAAATGAACTGAAAACCGCCAATTCCTTTTCTTTGGCAAAATTCCCCTCCCTTTGGAAGATTGGCTCGTCTGCCAGTGAGCCAAGTGTCATGCCTACGATATCGATTCCTAATAAAAACATGATTATTTAATGACTGGTGCTCTGGTGATTGTTTGAAATCTCCCTATAAACACAGCTGCCAATGGCCCCGTGCACGTCCAACTGCCGGCTCTCGAGGAGAGCCCAGTTAGATAGTGTTAAAAAGTATAGGCAGGGCTCTCCTCGAAACTCTCTTCGAGAGGCCGGCAGTTGGACGTGCACGGAGCCAATGTAACCAGAAATCAATCAAATTGGTGGTGAACATGAGTTGTTTTGTTGTTACCCTACTTGACGAGGAAAGGAGGGAAAGGGATAATTTTCCTCTCTTTGGCCTTTTCAAAAAGTATAATTTGTTTCCCAATGTGTATGTGAAATGGCGTTCTAACGGCCGATTCTTCTCTTGTTAAGGAAATTCCCGTCCCTTGAGAGGATTCACTGCCAGTGGGCGCTACTGACCTCAATTGCAGACCTTCAACTTTCTCTACTCATTCATCGGGGAATGCTGCCAGACGTATGCTCTTCGTGAATCTTCTACTCGCCAGAATTAATTTTGATTGAGACTGTGTTTTTATTTGCCGAATTCGTCGGTTTACTCTTTTTCTGCTCTATTCCTCATTATATACCATCATACCAATTTTACTCATTTGATTTCTCACTCTCCTCATATCGACATTGGTTTGTGAAACCTTTTACGAAACTTTTTTCTTAATTCTACAGTAGCTTCAAAGTACGATACAAATAACGTTTATTTCGAAAATCACAAAACACGACAGGAAAATGACCAAAAAATCATAAAAAATGAAATCACCGGAACAAGACGAAAAAACGTTGACACAATAATTTTGCCCATCAAAAAATAATAAGTAGTAAAATATAATTCAATAAATCGCCAATGGTGTGAAGAATTCGCCATTGAAAATATTTTAACAGTTAAGACAGGACGGCAAGGAAATGATGTCAACCTGAAAATAGCAAACGGTCTGAAGAAGCCACATAAAGTATGTACATACATAAAATAAGCTAAATTCGCAAACCATATTATATTTATATAGAAAAATAACTGTGAGTAAATATAATACAAAAAGTTCTGTAACTATCGTAAGCATTGCATAACATTATCTTGCATTCAACATATTTAATAATAACAATGTGGCTCAGTTATTGTGTCGTCAATCGACAACGTCATAATATCGGTTAGTACTGGTATGTATGTAGGTGCGTCAATCGACCACGTCATAATATCGGATAGTACTATATGTGCGTCAGTCGACCACGTCATAATATCGGATAGTACTATAGGTGCGTCAATCGACCATGTTATAATATCGGATAGTACTATATGTAGGTGCGTCAATCGACTACGTCAGAATATCAGATAGTACTATACATAAGTGCGTCAATCGACCACGTCATTATATCGGATAGTACTATAGGTGCATCAACCGACCACGTCATAATATCGGATAGTACCATAGGTGCATCAATCGACCACATCGTAATATCGAGAGTACTACATATACATAGTTGCGTCAACCGACAACGTCATAATATCGGATAGTAATATAGGTGCGTCAATCGACAACGTCATAATATCGGATAGTAATATAGGTGCGTCAATCGACAACGTCATAATATTGAATAGTAATATAGGTGAGTCAATCGACCACGTCATAATATTGGATAGTTCTATAGGTGCGTCAATCGACAACGTCATAATATCGGATAGTAATATAGGTGCGTCAATCGACAACGTCAAAATATTGGATAGTAATATAGGTGCGTCAATCGACAACGTCATAATATTGAATAGTAATATAGGTGAGTCAATCGACCACGTCATAATATTGGATAGTTCTATAGGTGCGTCAATCGACAACGTCATAATATCGGATAATACTGGTAGGTGCGTCAATCAACCACGTCATAATATCGATCGGTTGGTTGTGCGTCAATCAGTCTCATTTTGTTGTCCCCGAGTGACGTCACGTAGTGCATCTGGCAGGTCGCATTCGATGATCGCCAACTAAATTAATTAAATTGATGAGTTTTCGTTAAGCTATGTACATAGTTAAATAACTTTTTATCCAATAATTATATTCTAATACCAATTGTGTTGTATCCATGGGGGTGTTGGATGATCGCCAGTTTGAGTGATGAAAAGACTGTTTGGCTGATTCACAGATTGGCTGTTAAACTAGTGGACAATGCTTTGACTTTATGATTGACTGATCAGCTGATCGATTGATAGACAGACTGGCCGTCTTTTTGACTGACGGGTTGACTTTATGATTGACTGATCCACAGACTGGCTTAAATTGACTCACAGACTACATACAGGGTGGGCCAAAAAAAAGTTTGCGCGTTTGAGGAATGACTGTGAAAGTTGTTAAAAAGCTGTGTGGCAGTGGTAGCGCTCATTCGAATGAGTATATTTTTGCCTTCAAAATAATGTATGACCTAAGATTGATTCTAATTTTTTCTGATTTTACAAGTCAATTCAAGAAAATTTCAAAATTTCGCAGTTTTTTTTTGTTTAGTGCGTGATAAAAACATGGTTAATATCTAAAAGAAGTGTGAAAAAAGTCAGAAACACAACCATCATATATGAAATAAAACAGTTTCAGACGTAATGGTCATAGTCAATATTATAAAGCTCGGAACTTTTGTAAAGATATCATTCACGATTAAAGGCTTCAGAAAGCAACCATGGTAGCTTGAACTCATTGAAACGGTTTTTCGGTTACAAATGATTGTGTATAGTCGAGGGCAAAGTGATGGGCAAAACACATTGCTTATTTGTCATTAAAAACTCAAAAAAGTTACTAAAACCGACAAACGTGCCAGCAGCAAGCGCAGCGCAGCAGAGGACTCAAACACGATCTCATTTCTCTGCTCACGTTTGCACGTTCTGTTGGGCGCGCATTTGAAAGAAAGGTAAACGTTGCTGCTGTAAACTTCTAACCCTGATCATATGACACCGTTTTGTAGACAAAAACAAGCCGAATCGATTGCGCTATACCGCAATCTCACGGCTTGTCTACAACTTTCACAATAACTGCTCAAACGCGCAAACTTTTTTCGGCCCACCCTGTATGTATCTACTTACAAACGCCTTGGGAAAATTTAGATTTTTTTG
>OZ038442.1:28397977-28453694 GCA_964036265.1 Daptonema setosum
AAAGTTTTTGAATTATTCATTTCTGTGCCATCGACATGGGTGGGCCAACATTACCCGTCCTTTACTACCGGACGAGGAGGGAAGGGAAAAGTGGAATTCTCCCCTCTTTGATGGTTTAAAAAGTAGATTTTGTTCTTTAAGATGTAGTTAGAAAGGCTGGAAACTGCCAATTCCCCTCACTTTGGAGAGATTTTCTCCCTTTGGAAGTTTGACTTGTCCGTCAGTGCCGTCCGCTGCCACCTGGTCAAAAAGGACAGTAAACTAGGATTGCTTGAATTCATCATTTTATCAAGAATTTCGTAATCTTCAAACTTGCAAACTTAACCTTTAGCGTATTTGAAATTTTCTCCTATATACCCAGTGACGCCACAGATATGGGTTACTTCCAACTTCCAGGGCTGACGACGAAACATGTGAATTATTCCGTCCAAACACCATCCGAAACGGATGTTGCCGGTGGTCGCCCGAAAAACGTCCGCCACGTACGGCGGCACCTGAAGAAAAACTACTCAGCGTCAGCAGCAATACGGTCTGCGACACTGCCAAAAGTATGTCAATTCGCGGCCCATAATCAACCCCCACAGACTTTTCCGCCGGACCCCCAGACCCCCTCACCGAAACTGTCGATAACCCCAGCAACCACGGGAGCCAGTCTTGACCCATCGCCGGCGTATGTGATGATCATGAAAAAAAAGGAGTTTCTCAGGAGATGGTTCTACCCTAATTAGGGTAGAACAGCAAATACTGAACCAACTTCAATTTCAGATTCACCAAGGAATCGGAA
Source organism: Daptonema setosum (assembly GCA_964036265.1). NCBI lineage: Eukaryota > Metazoa > Nematoda > Chromadorea > Monhysterida > Xyalidae > Daptonema > Daptonema setosum. The sequence continues at coordinate 28,398,762 of OZ038442.1, forward strand.
TAATCATGATCCACAATTTGTCATCCGCTTTGACTAAGGCAGGGGTACCCGGGTTTTGTGGTATAGGGGTGGATGGGGGGACTCTACAGGATGAGACCTTTACAACTCAATTACGGACCCACAGGCCGGGCGGCCATTACTTGTAGCTCTGGCCCCCTTGGCCCCCCGACCCTGATAGAGGCTGGAGTAGGGTTGTACCACGAGTTGACCATTCTACATTGTGTATATTGTGTGCAAAGTCTTTCCTGGATTTTACTCCATCCACACCGCAATCATACTTTTTGTAAATTGTTTAGGCAAGGGAGAGTATTGCCCAAAACTTCGGATAATGAAACATCACTAGTCTCATCTCAACTCTTTTGTCGCTTCCCTCGTCAAGTGGTTAAGGCGTCGGCTTCGCTCGCCGACGTTTCTGTCTCGAGCCCCGGGTTGAGACACAGCGCATTCAAGAACGTTGTTGATGATCAGTGATTGTCATTGTAAATCGGATGACCGTTATTTCACTATTGTGACTTGGTATCCTACTTTGCTATTATGGCATAACAACTGAATAAATTTGATTTGATTTGAACTCGGTTGGCATCATAGTTTAACACAGTATACATGTATCATGGGCCATGGGGTGATGATGATTGACGTGCGTGTTAACACTGATCGTCGGACGTTACATTATCGAACGCTTTAAGCAATACTTTTGTTTGCAGAAACAACACACATGTATGAGCTTTATATAAAGTCTTTCCTGGCCTTTACTCGTTCATGACACCACCATCATACTTTTTGTATATTAGAACTATCGATAGTTCCGATCCGATTGTTTTCATAATCGTAATTTCAGATTGTCCGTTATTTCACTCTTGTGACTCGGCATTTCTCGTTTCAAAGAAACCTGAATAAACCCTAAGGCCTGAAACCATAAGTCATATTTTTGTGTCTCTCATCAACTACGTAGAGATTGGTCCCACAATACTGTGATTCGATGACTGGTGAAACATGGTTTAATTTTTCGACTTAATTTCGCGACAAGTAGAGTGTAGATTGAATTATAGACAACCGTATTATATTTTCATAGTGTCACCGCTGCGGCCGAATCTGAAACCCGACCCGAAGATTTACGATTTTGTGGCATGGCCTCTGAGCCGGGTGGTGCAAGGTTCGAAATCTGACTTTTTAGGATGACACAAAAAATGGCGCTCTTGGGTTTCCACCTTCTCTCTGGCCTGCTCTCTCTCTTCTCTTAACCTGATGAAGTGATTTCTACAAAAAATCACACACAGTATTTTTTATTCTCGAGGAAAACTAACCTGTACTCAAGTTTATTTTCCTAATCAATTCAACATGCTATGTATTCTATATTACTATATGTTAATCATCTCTTATGAACACTCAGTTAAAACTTCACTGTCAAACACGGTTTACTCAATTTCGAATCATTGCTGGCCTGATAAATCTCGTAAAATAAAGTCTCTCAATCATCAGGCAACGCTTCACTACTTTTTTCTGTCTCCTCCATAATATAGGTATTCACGGATTTTTCGTAGTAAACTTTTTAATATCGTTTCATTGCTATTCGTTTACGCTGAGTATAATGTTCTCCGATTTGGCACCACCGGCGGACAAGCCAAACCTCCAAAGGGAGGAAAGTCTGTCCAAAGAAGGAGGAAACTGTTTTACCTACACATTGAGTAACAAACTCTACTTTTCGAAAAAAAACCAAAGAGGGGGTATTCCACTTTTTCGTTCTTCTCTTGTCCGCTAGTGTTTGGCGCAAAGATAATGTTTCACGGCCGAAACACATGAACTGGCCGAGTGATACACACACGGAATTGTGCCCAGCACTTGACGATAGATAAAAATAACTCCAGACGGCGACGACGAAATTTGTGCCATCTTTATGCTGGACACGCGGGAATTGGCAGGTTCGACGGCTGACGAAACGACGATCGTCGAATATGTACTTACTCACTTTGCTATAGGTGCTTATATATGTCGTAGGCATGAGCGTGACACCGACATATGTGTGACATTTCACCACCTTATATATTTATGTATGTCGTAGGCATGGGCGTGACACCGGCATATGTGTGACATTTCACTGCCGATCGGACAAACAGCGAGAGAAAAATGCGATCATTTGGGTACCGGTTCAACTTAACTAATCAGCCGTCAACTGTTAGAACTCGGGCCAGACGAAAATCACAGACTTATCAGGTCTGCAAATTTTTTTATATTCCAATATAGAAAAATTTTTAATGCGAAATTACTTTGCTATAGATGCTTATATATATATGCTGTAGGCATGACCGTGACACCGAGCTTATGTGTGACATTTCACTACAATACAAAGTATGCGTTTATTGCGTGTTATTGGGCAACCTTGTTTTTGTATTCCATAATAAACTATCATCATAATCATTAAAATATTTCTCTTACGAATTTTTGTTTTCTTTGTTATAACATTAGGTTATGAGGAGTTTGGGGCATTTTCGTTTGTTAGGCATGGTGGCAAATATTAGCATTGTTTTGAACACCATTTTCATTTATCATTCCTTAAAGCCTTGTTTATACTCCAGCGTAGACCTTAGATCTACGCTATATACGCCTGACTACGGGTCAACCGTTTATACTCGCTCACGCGTAGAATTGCATTTTCATCATGCGTAGGCTCCGTCTCCTGTTTACGCATAGGTTTTGTTCCTGTTCGCTCAATATCAAATTGATTTGATATTCTACGCGTAAATAGACGAGGAAAAAAGAATAAACTTAAAAAAATATGCAGCAAAAATAAGAAAATTTGTGCATGTAAAATCTATTATTATTAGAGTTAACTTGGCCTGCTGATAAAGACATGTTCAACCCCTGGAACCAGACACCAAGAATTGAGTCACATGCTGACGAAACCAAAGCGTCATGAAATTTATTTACATCTTATAACAAAGTACAGTTGCAGGTTTCATGTGTATGACTTCCTGGTTTAATCAATTTCCAAAGAGGACAATTTTTGTTTTGACTAGCATAAATAAAAGTTTTCAGTACATGTTAAATTTATTATTATTAGAGTTTAGTTCACCTGGTGATAAAGACATGTTGAACCCCTGGAAACAAGAACCAATGCACCTCCGGCCCTACCTCCCATATTTCAAATTTCTTACGTTAGGGTGTCAAGAAGTGAGTCATATGTTGGTGAAACCAAAGTGTCATGAAACTTATTTATTTACTACAAGTACAGTTGCAGGTTCCTTGTATTTGTATATGACTTCCTGGTAAAAATTATCAATTCACCAAGGTGGACACTTTTTATGACTAGCATAAATTAAGGTTTTAAGTACATGTAAAATTTATTATTATTAGACTTAAGATAAAGACATGTTGAACCCCTGGAACCAGAAGCCAACGCACCTCAAGTCTTACATTACCTCCCATAAAAATATTCTTACGTTAGGGTGTCAAGAAATGAGTCATATGTTGGTGAAACCAAAGTGTCATGAAACTTATTTATTTGCTACAAGTACAGTTGCAGGTTTCTTGTATATGACTTCCTGGTATAATCAATTAAGGTAGACACTGATGTAGAGTATGTAGGCGTCTACAATAAATAAAAAATTTATGCCAGGTAACAATTTATTTTGATTTCGCCATTACTAACCGATTAAAGTGTTATATTCAGTTACGTTGAACCGCTATGGAATCAATTTTAAACGATTATATTATTTATATTTTTTTATTTAAAAAATTGTTTGTCTATCGAGAATCACAGTTACTTCTTTCAATGTTAAATATGTTCCTCACATATCCAAATTCAGTCTACCATCATTTTGGGCATTGCTTTTCTGTTAGGATTTTGAATTTTTTCAACTACTCCTGGTGCCTTTCGTCATTCGAATTTTTCAAAAATTTCTGTCTTATTTAACTCAAGAGAAACTCGTTGAGAAAAATTGCGTTGAAATTAATTTTAATAAATGACAATTTTATGGGACCATTTTATTTACTTTCCGTAAATCATGCTCCATCGGCCCACCAAATTTACTCCCGAACATTGAAAACTAAGATTGATAATCTCTTGGTGTGTCGGTGACGTGTTGGACTTGATAATTTACAGAAAATATATAGCCTAGACAAGGTTTCTTGTCAGTCATCGTTTTTTTCTGGCCCAACAGTCCAATGGCCCACAGTTAAGGTCTGGTATGTTGGGGTGCTTTCAGGAGGAAAAGAAAAAGGAACGGAAACAGACAGACTGTTAAGCTTTTGCCCGAAAACAAGCTTTTCCAGAGTCTAAGTTGTGAAATTTCAGGCCAAAGTTTTACACTTATGTAGATGCAAGTTTGAAAGCCTTCACCTTTCTTTTTTTCTTAAACTTTCCTTTGGTCTCTGAAAGTAAATGGCTTGGGAATGGATTGGGAATGGCATAAAACATTTGACATGTGGAGACCATTTACGGAGGATTTTAAGGAAAGCTCGGAATTTTCGCTACGATCTACATGTATATATTTACTCACCGAGTAATCTTATCACTTAATCACTTACTGTATTTTACCAGTATGTTTAGACCATGAATCTAAAGATTATGTGTATTATGCATTTTCTGAAAGTTGTAACCAAGCTATAAACTAGTATTTTTTTTAAATAAATCAACGAAATATTCATCATTTAATTCGAATGACCGAATTGTACCTCTCACAAAATTTTAACAAAATGCCTGTGAATGTTTGTTTAGGTTTACATCGGAACATATGCATACATATACGTGTAACTCTAGACTGCAGTCAACGAAACACGATCGTTTCTATATATGTAGGTACATGCTTTCGTTCAAATTCCGATGGTTGTTTTTATTTCCATGATCCTCATCCAAGATACATACACCACGTATGTACACCACGTAGAATATGTAAGTACCCTCAATGAATATACGCCCTCGTCTGAAGTACAGTAATGAGCCAGAACGAAAGCAATAAAGTTAAGGGCGGACCAACCATATTCATGGAGGAAGAAACTTTTCTTTTGAATGGATCATGGAGAAATTTTTTTCAAAGCCATTTGCTCCGATGTACGTGCATATATTTTGTATTTGGTAAATTATGGCAAACCCCACAATTGCCCGCTCTTTCTCTCCGCTTTAAGTAGGAGCTATGAGTACAGAATTTAACGAAGCAGAAAAAAGGTATAAAGATACAGCATTATCAGTTGACTAAGACACTAAATATATATTTAGCGTACCACATTCGTACCCATTCGTTAGGAAGACTTTAACACTAGCGGACGAGAAGGGAGGGAAAAGTGGAATGCCCCCTCTTTGGTGGTTTCAAAAAATATGCTTAGTTCTTTTTGGCCAAGCTTGCTTTTGGCGCGCTTTCATTTTTTTCGGAATTTTTGTTTCACATGACATCAGAACAACATACAAACATTGCGCCTAATTCATGAGCGATAAAAAATCCGGATAACAAGATGCGAACCTTGATTATAAGTGAAAAAATCTCCCGTCTTTGTTCATAGTCATAGTCCTAGAAATCTTAATCATAGTTATAGTCAGTCTTAGAAAGCACCGAAAACTAGAAACTAGAAATTCGGCTTCTGTTAAGTCAAAAATAATATACATAAAAGTCTAGAGTGCTTAGGGAGAAAATTTATACAGTACCTTTCTGAAACGTAATATCACATGACATTTTCTACTTAGTTTCAGACTAAATAACTCATCTTTTAACTAAAAAGGTTTTCCCAAAATAGTCGAGTTCAGTAAAACAATTTGACTGGACTAATAATTCAACTTAAATTCGTTTCTGGCTGCTTTTCTCGTCTATTTTTAATCGCTCTCATCTCAACCAATGTCTAACAAACGAAGAAACGAAAAAAAAACAATAAAAAACTGTTGTACTCTCACAAACGAAAGAAACAAAAAAATTAATAATTATCTATTTCATCAGTTCATTTCATACTGTTCTTTGTTCCGTACTCTGCCGATCGGGCAAACACCGAGAAAAATCGCGATCATTTGCGTAGCAACTCAACCACGAGCTAATCCTCTAAAGGGAGGGAAAATTGTCAAAGAAGGGGGAGTTTGCAGCTTTTGGTCGTTAATCCAACACCTTGGGAAACAAACTCAACTTTTTGAAACCACCAAAAAAGGGGAATCCCACTTTTCCCTCCTCTTCTCGTCCGCTAGTGAACTTAACTTAACTAATCCTGACAGCCGTCAGCCGTCAACTGTTAGAACTCAGCCCGGACGAAAATCACAGGTTTATGTATCAGTTATGTAAAAAAATTACATTCCAGTGAATTTTATTATTCTATGTGAAACAAAATTTCCCGAATGCTGTTCAATCTCAAACGGAATCAAACCAAATAAATACGTTGAACGATGCCTTGCTGCATGTCTTCAAGACTGGCTGGCACACCCGACTATGTGTACTGTTTGGAACCTTGGAACCCTCGGCATAGTGCCCCACGTCCCCCCGACCCTAAATCACCTCAGATTATGACTCGAGTGTCGTGATTGGGCGCATAAAAGTGGTGGATGGGGCAAATCGGTGAAATGAAGTACGAAATCTCAAAATTCTCATTTTTGTCAATCGTTCCTGCAAGATGCTGAAAAGAGGATCATTGGATACTGAGATCGATAAAGTCGAGGTTTCTTCTAATTATGTTGATAAACATTTCCCCGCTTTCCAAGCTTATAGTACATTATATATGGAAAACTTTGGGCCGGAGTACTGACGGACCACATGCGGTGTGACTGGGTATTGTAGACATTATAGGTAGATATTATGCTATATGTATGCAGTTTGTTTACTACTTGATCAAACCATGAGTATCGAGTACTGCACCCATGATCATGACGCACCTGATACACTTCATACTCGTAATTACTCCTTCAAGAATTATAAGTACTAACAATATGTCTGGAAAATTTTGCCGGAATACTGACGGACCACATGCGGTGTCTGTCTGGGCTTCGTATGGTGTATATTATGTAGTTTGTTCACTATTCTATGATCAAACAATGAGTACCGAGTAACCGCACCCATGATCAAGGCGCACCTGATACACTTCATATCCGTAATTACTCCTTGAATAATTATAAATACAAACAATATGTTTGGAAAATTTTGCCGGAATACTGACGGACCACATGCGGTGCCTGGGTTTCGTATGGTGTATATTATGATGTAGTTTGTTCACTATTCTATGATCAAACAATGAGTACCGAGTAACCGCACCCATGATCAAGATTCAAGACATACCTGTAGGTGCGAATCCACGCACTTCATATTCTACTTGTGTTACCCCCTTGCATAATTATTAGTACTATACCAAAAATATCTTTGGAAAACTTTAATGCATGGATGGGAAAGTCATTAATAAATGGGAATTCCGTGCTTTGAAAGCTTACAAGTTGTCCATTCTCCTTTCCGTTTTCCTTTGAAAGACCGATTATGGAAGTGAACCGGTGGTGCATCAGGCGTGTTAGTACATTTGTTAGAATGGTTCACAATCCGGATGCGATTTTTGCGAAATGCGAAACCGCGGTAGATCTTACTTATCTATAAACGCTAAAGCCGCGATACTGTGCATTTTCCAAAATACGACCGTACGTATGTACATTGCCTTTCGGAAACATTTATGTTTACATTGGTTCAGGTATGTTTGTACTTAGTCGTACATACGTCGTAAAACCTTCCCCCATTTCTGGTAAACGAACTTGTCATTGAAACTTAGAAGATCAACCGATTCGAGAAATTTCAGTTGACATACATAAAAACATTTTCAGGAAGTTCACTGAATATTCCATAGATGCGTTCGTAAACTCAATTCATGCAAGAATTAAATAACTGATCACCATTGGGTAAACTTTTTTCAATCTTATCGTCTCCGGTTGTATGTACTCATCGCAACTCATTGTGTGCTCTGCTCACAATAGCTTACAGACCAAAGTAAAGCCTGGTTCGATGATGCTTAGTATTTGGTGTTGGTGTAGAAAGTTTTTAGTTCCTATACTTTTGTTCACATCCAGGAAATGTAACACATTTGTGATGATTCCATGACTGAATGGTTCTATGTACATGACCTTACATTGAAACTGACGCATATCCAATGACGCACCCAACTGGCTTCATTCAGTACTTTGTGCGTCCATCGGTAGATTTTTTTCACGGCAGTCAGTTGGACATTCAGAGGCATATTCAGTGAAACAAGTTATAATAAACAAAATAAAGTGGTTTAGATTTTATGGCGAGGTAGGGAAAACCTCTTTAACTTAAAAAAAACGAGAACAAATCTTCTGTTGACGCTTAAGACAAAATGAATGACGTACCCAACCGGCTTCATTCAGTACTTTGTTCGTCCATCGGTAGATTTTTTTCACGGCAGTCAGTTGGACATTCAGAGGCATATTTATATGTAAACATTAGAAAAACATGTTATAATAAGCACAATAAAGTGGCCTAGATTTTATGGCGAGGTTAGGAAAACCTCTCTAACTTAAAAGAACAAGAAAAAATCTTCTGTTGACGCATAGACAAAAAATTGGCGCATAATGAATGACGTACCCAACCGGCTTCATTTCGTACTTTGTGCCTTCATGATTTTTTTTTCACGGCCGTCAGTGAGCCATTCAGAGGGATAACCATGGATTCACGTCTCGAAAATGGGCACCATCCATTTCGCGGTACTATCATGCTGGTTCGGGATAAAAATAACCAGTGTTCAAAGACAGTGGCATTTTTGCGTCATGTTCCTGGTACGGACTTTAACCATGCACTTGAAGGTACTACATTTCCACTGTTTTTACATGTTTTTATTCGTGAACACCTCATTCAGTGAAAGTATCCTAAATGCAACCTTATATTTTGTTGTAAAACTGTTTTGTCGTCTGAAATAGAAAAGAGAAGCAACAATCGTTTTTCTAGTAACCTGTTGAAACTGTAAAAAGACTATTTTAAATATAAACGCCAACAGAGCTATGAGCCATTACATACTTGATTTTCTACAAGTCCCCTTTCGAAAAAACAATATTCTGAAGCTTCTTCTCAGTCATAAATAGAGCAACAGAAGGTTTACCAGGAATCGGCTAGAATCAGCAAAAAACTGGAACACCCGCCCACGCCTGGCAACAACTTACGACCATTCGGCTTTTATTTGTTCGGGCGCCAGCCAGCGCTCACTCAACGTGCCTTTATTAATGGCTGGTAAAATATTCCACCGAGTACCTTCAGGTCTCATAGACCATACCATGGCACATGTACCCACTGGACGAGGCGACCACGGGCGGACGAACCGCAGCCTCCGAAGCCCAGAGTAAGTCTTCCGATCAGAGGGTGAAACTGTCTGAATTACAGCCATTTTACCGACACCTGAAAAAACAAAATTCACTTTTTTTCTGGCGAAACAACCTGGCCGCCAGCGTGCAGGCACCCCTGCTCCCCTGGTTCCCCCGAACCTGAATACCACAACCAGGGCTATCAAGAAAAGCAAACACATGGAAAACGTGTGTGCGTGAGTGCATTCTTCGCGAATGCTGGTAGGTTCGCCATGGCACACGGGCGCACTCGCTCCATTCTGAATAATGTTGTTGTTGTTGTTGTTGTTGTTGTTGTTGTTGTTGTTGTTGTTGTTGTTGTTGTTGTTGTTGTTGTTGTTGTTGTTGTTGTTGTTGTTGTTGTTGTTGTTATTGTTGTTGTTGTTGTTGTTGTTGTTGTTGTTGTTGTTGTTGTTGTTGTTGTTGTTGTTGTTGTTGTTGTTGTTGTTGTTGTTGTTGTTGTTGTTGTTGTTGTTGTTGTTGTTGTTGTTGTTGTTGTTGTTGTTGTTGTTGTTGTTGTTGTTGTTGTTGTTGTTGTTGTTGTTGTTGTTGAACACCGGTGTTGTGTTCACAGTTTTCACAAACTAACCACGTTGCCACACAAGCCAAGCAGCTCATCCCAATTTCAATCCAAAAAACATATGATAAGGTATATATACTTTTTATTTGTACTTTCTAGAAATTTCTGAAGTCTATTTCTATCTTTTATAAATTGATGATATCGGTTCGAGTCAACCTCGTTTATTTTATTCCCGAGTATTCAATTCCGTCTGTCCCATTTATTCCCATACAATAAGCAGGCTGATCCCATCTTTCATGGTACTGGGATTTATTTTAGCTCGTAGAATGGTGTTGTTGTTGTTGTCGTAGCCACCGTTGACCTTGATAGGCTGAAAAACTTTTTTTATATTTTTCTTTTAGAATTATATTTTTCTGCATGTTCTAGAGAAACTAATTCTAACCAAAAAAGAGTGCGTCTAAAGTCAGTTTGAAACGTGAAGGACTGCAAACCGTTTTGCGATACTTATCAGTATTGTTGTTGTTGTTGTTGTTGTTGTTGTTGTTGTTGTTGTTGTTGTTGTTGTTGTTGTTGTTGTTGTTGTTGTTGTTGTTGTTGTCGTTGTTGTTGTTGTTTTTGTTGTTGTTGTTACGGTATTTTGGGTATGCCGGAAACCCTCGCACTCGGTTCTATTATTAGTCCTGCTGACTAGTGACTCGGCTAAATACCGCAGGTCCAGATAAACACAATGGCAAAACCTGGTTTCCTATGTACCACCGTATAAAGGCATTTTGCTTGTCGTTTACGTCTATTTCAATCACGTCATTGTTATTCGAGCCCAGATACGACAGTGATCAACATAAATGTATAGTTTGTGCCGTACATATCTTCTCTCAAGTCATGTTTTTCTGTTTTATGTTTTTTCGCACTGGCATTTCTGAGAGACTTTTTCATCTCTTTTTTTGGTAAATAAATTTCTTATATTACTTGATGATTGGACAGACGTTATCATGACTAGTAAATGATCAACGCTGATTGGTCATGATCACCTTACAAACAATGAATATGTATAAAGTATTTGTAGACGCAGCAGTATTAGTAGTAGTGTCCCATCTTTCTGCAATATAATGTAGTTAACAATTCAACTTATCGGAGACTTATTGCCAAATTAATTTTCGATATCATTCTTAGATTCTGAGTTGATTTTTAATAACATTAAATCCCTCTTGTGTTTTTCTCATGTGTTTCTTCATGAAGCATGAAATTATTATACAAACATAGCATTTTTTTCAGAGACAAAACACCAATAAAAAATCCGTCCAACGAAATATCCGGCACGATGGTAAAAAATTACGAATTACTTCGACAAAATGCCGTTTCGTAAAATTGAAGTTTTTGTTTGAATTTGTGGTCGGATTCGGATGAGTCTTTGCCAATGCCAATGAACGAGACCCCTGGGATCAGTTGACGGACGAGTTACAGGTTCGTTTAGAACAACTATATATGTAGCATTCTCAATTGATTAGGATACCACATTTCAAATCCCGTCTTTTTGCATAAGGAAAGCTTTTGCAAGAAGCAGCACTAACGGAAGGTCGTGGGTTCGAATCCGACCAGGATACTTGAAATTTTTCAGTTTCTTGGTAGGACTAGAATTCGTTTTCTAATATAATGTATTCGGACCATCTGTTAATGCGCGAGGAAAAAAAGTTGTCGCTCCTGCCTGATATGTACGTTACGAAAGAACATTACTGTGCATGGCGGGATTGTTGGCGCTCTATTCAATACACGCAACACGTAATGTTTCAGAGACGACATCTTCCTATTTCCTGCCCGTAACGCAGGATAATAAGTATACTATCGGTGGGGCCTCCTGTTCTATGGCCGCTGAAAATCACACACGATTTTTTATCTGAGAAATAACCATCGAGAAAACAGGCGACTGAAGAAAAAAACTCAATTTTTCGAAATTGCAAAGATTTCATCTACGATTGACTATGTTTTATCTCAAACGTTCAAATCACTATTCGAGCTCCTGTCATATCTAGTGTTCGTTTCGTCATGTTTTGCATCCGTAATTGTTGGCAACAGCTCCCAATGGCCGTCGTCATTAGAAAACAGAATAGCCGACAACTGTTTTTCTAAAAAATTCATTTTAGGTGATCTGAGACAATGTTTTTTTTCAAAAAATAAAGTATCGGTATAGCGGCGAGTTCCATATATTTGAAGAAAATCTAATACTCTGATCCCCAGACTTTTTCATTCGCGTATGACATATTTTGTCTTCCACTTTATGTGTTTTGCCATGCCACACGCTTCTTAAGTCGACGGAACCCTCCGAATCGTCTCAATCAACAAAAACGGTTCTCGTCCACTGTCACTGTGGTGGTCTAACATGATTTGCGCCCGTGCAACCATTAGCGGACGAGAAGGGTGGGAAAGTGGAAATCCCCCTCTTTGGTGGTCTCAAAAAGAAGAGTTTCTTCCTCAAGGTGTTGGTGAAATATCTCAATTTCTGCCGATTCCCCTCTCTTTGTGGAGATTCCCCTGATTTTGGAGGTTTGGCTTGTCCGCCAGTGCGTGCCACCAATGTCTTCCTCATGTTCGGGCATTTATTTACGATTTAAGTCGGGTATTTACAACTGCAACGATACACTAAAAGCGTTCAGATACTTGAACATTTATTTACAGTCGCAATTTGCATTAACGTGTGCGGCATTATTGATGAGATGATGAGAAAAAACCAAAGGAGTAAATAAAGTTAGAAAAAATTAAAATTCGAATTTCGGCCAAGAATTAGGAAACTGCATGTACATAGATGCAATGGATCCAAGAAGTCGTCAGTAGTTTGCCTGGCAGGTTGAAGTAAATTATTTGCTTCCATACGAACATGCGAGGTTCGATAAGAGCAGAACATGCGTTGTCCTTGTCCATGAACTTCATAAATTCTTCTCTGAACAAACAAGAAGCCCTAAACAACCCTTGCTATTCCAGCACACCGTGAGTAAGCGAAAAAGCCATCCGTCCATAAGTTCGTTTACGGACCTCCTTTCCTTGTGCTCCCGTCCACCAAACCGTCCACACATCCATCCACCCGTCCGTCCGTCCATCCATCCGTAATGCCAGCCAACGCCTCCAACAGACAGGCACAGGATCAACAATGGGATATGACGGAGCTGTTGCCTGAAGAGGAACAGGACGATAAGACTCCCAAGTGGCTAAAGGTCGTCGACTCACTCACTCACTCACTCACTCACTCACTCACTCACTCACTCACTCACACAGGTTATGGCAACGTCGTACCGATGACCCTCAACGGCCGCATGTTCTGTCTGGCTTACGGTCTATTTGGAGTACCACTGATTCTGATTACGGTAGCCGATATCGGCAAATTCCTCAGCGAACACATCGTCTGGATGTACTGCCAGTATGTCGACTTCAAAAAGTCGATGCAACGACGTTTAGTTACCAGGTTGGTTGATCTTGGAGTTTGCCTTGGAATGGAAGAAACGGTGTTGAATAATCATGGTTTGAAGGCAAGTCAGTATTTTTGAGCCACATGAGTATAGAACCGTTCCAGAAACTGGGACCAAAACACCTAAATGAGTTTTTGCATAGCGAAATTCTCCTGCGAGAATTTATGGGCAAATACAATTCCGATTTATCCAGAAAACAACAGGAATAATTGCCAAGAACAGATTTTTGACATCGATTTGGGTCAGTAGATCTCAGGCGCATTCTTCAAATATCACTGAAGAAAAGTAACGTTTTTGATCAGATAAGCGGATTTGGACAAGATTCTTCTTGAAGTTTATGTATCAGTTTTCTAAACGTACCAGGTGTCTGTCAGCGAGCAATGAGACCTTGAACGCGCACTTCAGTAGAGTACCGGGGTTGGTTTGATAGGGTCGGAGTATTGGACATGAGTTTGGATATCATGGGTGCGGGTGGAGTCGTACACAGTATGAAAAATCTTGCAGGCATGTAATTTGACGGCTTTCCATAAGATAGCTGAACTTTATTTCTTCGTAAAAGGTTATTTAGCTTTGAATTGCATTATGTTGTTTTTTGAAAAACAAAAAAACTTTCACGGCTAAAAACTGATTACCAGCTTGTCTATCCGACGTTCGAGTATGAAACGAAGCCGGATGGCATTGGTGTCAGATAGGTGCATTTCATAGGCGCTTCTGTCCAGAATGCGGTTTCGACCGCCTTGCACCCATGATATTTTCAGACTTGAAATGTTCAATTCTTCGATTATACTATGTGCGCTTTCTGAATGAAATTAACAGATGTGTGTCGAAACCCACGCTTATTAAAAAAGAAACATGAGTTCGAAGCTTTTTTAAGTAAATGCAGTGTTCATTACAATCATCGCATGCGTGTTGTATTAATACCCCACAATAAAATTGTTATTTGAAAAATGTTAAAACTTACCAATGTCGTGAATTTTAACGAAACATCACATTACTTTGGATGTTTCACACGCTTGAAAATGTTGTCGATGGAACAGCAAACTAGAATATCTGATCGTTGGTTGTCGACGTGGTTTTCGTTGACTTCAACAAGCAAAGAAACCTGTGTTGACAACTTTCATACAGAAGAAACCTTTGCTGTTCCATTTCATGGAAAATGTTTCAGAATAAACTTGATGTTTAATTGATTTTGCCTGTTCCTGCAGGTCCACTCCGGCCGATATTGGCGACATCGATGAATGCACGGACAACGAAGACGAGGAGATGAGAATGAGGGATGAGCTGGAGCGGTTTGGCTTAGAAGTGAGTGAATGAGTGAATGAGTGAGTGAGTGAGTGAGTGGGTGAGTGAATGAGTGATTGAGTGAGTGAGTGAGTGAGTGAGTGAGTGAGTGAGTGAGTGAGTGAGTGAGTGAGTGAGTGAGTGAGTGAGTGAGTGAGTGAGCGAGTGAGCGAGTCAGTCAGTGAGTTAAGAAATGGGTCATTCAGTGAGTTGTTCTCAGCGAAATTCGGTCAACGCTTGTATTATACAAGTTGTATAAACACTTATTGTCGTAATGAAAGTTGATATACCCGTACTGTAGCTTGCATATATTGTACTTATTTTTTTCATGGCCCATTCACCGGCTCATTGACTGACTGACTGACTCACTCACTCATTCACTCATTTCAGGACTATATCAGCATACCCGTCAGTTTGGTACTATCTATTTTAATGGCCTATGTCGCGGCCGGCGCCCTTTTATTGGGACTCTGGGAGGAAGACTGGGACTTCTTCACTGGGTTCTACTTCAGCTTCATTACTATGACCACGGTGAGTTAGTGCGTCAGTGTGTGAGTGAGTGAGTCAGCAAGTGAATGAGTGAATGAGTGAGTGAGTGAATGAGCAAGCGAAGCGAGTGCGTCAGTGACTTATTAAGTGAGTGATTGAGTGAGTGCGTTAGTGAGTGAGTGAGTGAGTGAGTGAGTGAGTGAGTGAGTGAGTGAGTGAGTGAGTGAGTGAGTGAGTGAGTGAGTGAATCAGTGAGTCAGTGAACTAGTGAGTGAGTGAGTAAATGAGTGAATGCATGAATATGCTTGTAAGACAATTTATATTTTATCTTTTGCTTTTTCTTGATTATTGTTCTCATATGTACGAAAAACAACGAATCATAAAAAGGCGTTTAATTTGTTATGTAATGTTGATGTGAAACGTGAACTGTGTGACTGAGGTTTTATTGAGAGATTGTTCAGAAAAACTACATGTTTTTACTGATTTTTTTCTTAGTGTTTTGACCTATGACTAACTCATTTACTGACTGAGCGAATGACTGACCGACCGACTGCAGGAGTGACAGACTGTCAGACTGCGAGAGTGGCTGACTGACTGATTGTTTAAGATCGGTTTCGGTGACATCGTGCCCACCAAACAAGAATATTACCTGCTCGATCTGCTATACATAATTGTCGGATTGGCTATAACGACAATGTGTATTGACTTGGTCGGTATTCAGTATATCAGGAAAATACATTATTTTGGACGTGCGATCAAGGTCTGATACTCACTCACCCATTCACTCACTCACTTACTCACTGCACTCATGGCACTCACTGACTCGCTGACTGACTGACTGACTCACTCACTCATTTACTCACTCACTGCACGCACTCACTGCACTCACTCACTCACTCACTCACTCACTCACTCACTCACTCACTCACTCACTCACTCACTCACTGCACGCACTCACTGCACTCACTCACTCACTCACTCACTCACTCACTCACTCACTCACTCACTCACTCACTCACTCACTCACTCACTGCACTCACTGCAGGACGCCCGCTATGCCCTGGTCAACGTCGGCGGTCGGATGGTGCACGTGGGTGATCTAATGAAATACGCCTCCGTCCTTCAGAAGAAATACGGTCTCAAGGGCGGCCAAGTGGGTGCCTTCGAGAATCCGTTCGAACTGTTCCCCGGTTCCTACAAACCGCGCGACCTCCGACGCATCCGCTACATCGATTCCACGTTCGATTCGAACGATCAGCTGCTACGAACAAACCACTCGATAACGTCCGGCCACGGGCTACACCATACGCACACCAACTCGTTGATAATGAACCACGATCGTGGCCATCAGACTGGCTCGGGGCCGAACGGGAATAATGGCGGGCCCCCACCGCCGAGACATATTGCTAGTATGTCGAGTGTACTCGGATTTACGACTAGATATCAGGGTGTACAACATGAAACCATTGTCGAGGAGTGATTCTCATTTGAGATTATCTGATAAAGATAACAGTGGATCGAGCGAGTTATGGCCTTTCCAAACAATGAAAAATTATTTTCGGCCAAAAGTAATAACAGTCGTACTCTACTCAGTATGGGCTGGGCAGTTTCATAGTAATATTGGGAAAAGCCCCAATTCGAGTCGATCCGCTGTTGTCGTGATAAGATGTTTTGCTGTATAGTGAAATTGGAATTACATAAGCAATCATGGGAAAAGTTTGCAGGAAACGTAAACCATAAAAAGATCAAAAAACGTTTAGCTAACCTCTGTTTTAAAAAGTTACTCAAGTTCCGAATGAGCTATAACACGGTGAATGACTCTTGTGAATATATTCCTTTCTTTGCCGAGAAAACCTTGAATAGCCTGCCATATACAAAAATACATTCAATATATATAAATATATATTACTTTTTGTTTTGCTATACTATATTTTGCAATCTTCTGTGCTGTTCATGATCTAATCAAATGTTGTTATAAACATTCCCTGGATATACTATACTGTACAACACCGATATGTGCTTTCGCAGGTGATAACTATGTTTCTATGTATTCATATATTTTAGTTGAAAATGGTTCACTGTTCATAGCATTGCTAACCTTTAGCGAGAAAGAAGAAAGTAATCTTTTGACAGCTGTAGGTCTCATGAACAAATAATCCCAAATCCAACTCCCAAAAGCGGATTATGACAGTGCTTCCGAACAAGAGATCATTTTCTTCTATAATACCCAGTCTTGAAATATACTTGAATATCCATGAATTAAAATGAAGTATAGTCGAATTCTACATATTATATGGATGATGGTGGTATCTGCAATTCTGATCACTCAGTATTATATTCGTAATTATCACTTTTGAGTTAAAATCATGAAAAGATAGATTTCGGCGTTTCTGATGTTTTACTGAATCATTCCAGACATCCAACAACAGCTATCATCACATTTCATTTTCAAATTTCAGTCAGTATACAGAATAGATACAATGCGAATCTACCATATCAAACTTTTCCAACAGAAAGTAAAACGTCGCAAACAATTATGTAGCATTTAAAGTTATGATAAACAACATTCTAATTACGGTCACATAATATTTGGAGTGGTTCGTGAATTTAACTTTCTTAAAAAGGAAATACAAAAAAGAGAGAAATTTTATCATTTGAGAAGCAAAGACAACATAGAAATGACTAAAAAGGTGAAAAACGCAACAACGAGAATAATAGTTACCGGCAAATCATGTTGCTTAAAGAACGTGTATCGGTTATTATAAGTCTTCGGGTGATTTTCCTTTTGTTTCTGAAGTTTCACGTTAATCAACTTTATTAAGATGCAAAAAACTCACCGAAATCTTATATTTCTCAAGCTGTATAATAGCAACCAATTTTTCATTACAGAAACTCGCCACGGAATGACTGATTAACAGGGATCGGTGTGTTTAACATTCACTCATTTACCAAAAATGATTCTAACAAATTTCAAAACATACCGACCCCAAAGAAGATAAATATATACTCATATTAAGCCAGTTTTGAGGGAAACATGAGCAGCGGAGAAAAGTCCGTGGCATTTTGTCTCACCGAAATCTCAATATAGGAATCTTCATAATTTCACTTTGGTGGTCGGGTCGACATTCCTATTTTTCAAGATGTCAAAAGTTGAATACAGTCCGAAAAGAATATCCCGTTATTTATAACTTTTCTCAACCGCCAATATTTCGTTATAACAAATAATATCGAGCAGAAAATCAAAAACGGCGTTGCTGTTTTCTCGGCGGGAATCCGCCATCGCCGCCCGGCCCACCGAACGGCTGACCGAATGGGCCGCCCTGACCCGGTGGTGGTCCGCCCATATTGAATGGCTGAAACGTCAGCTATACGGTTAGTGTCGATTGGTAACGTGAGGTATACGGCGAGTGTATGTATGTTGACAGTTATGTAAAAAAACATGAGAAAAAAAGCTGCATTTTCTTTGATTTCTATACGGTTATATAAATTTTACTTAAACTGAATCCACAAGCCGACAGTCGTTCCCTAGGAACGTGAAAACAGACTGGCGCAAATTTGGCGATCATGTTCACAAAAATCGAGAACACGTTTCACGTTGCAATGCAACACATTTCACGTTGCAATGCAACACATTTCACGCTGCAATGCAAAGTAAAAAAAGGTTTACAAAAAACAATACAAATATTAAAAGTTTGCCGTCCCAACCTCATTCATCTGTGGTTGTTGCATGAACTGCTGATCGAAACCGCCGAAACCGGGCCCGCCGAAAGCTGCAAATTTGTTTCGTTAGTTTGAATTAATTATGATAAAATGATATTTTTTTCAAATCAACCAATACACAGAAAGAAAACACAAATGTACAAAAGCCGAGATGATAAATACCAGGTGACAACCATAGTAACTTCCAGTGAATAATTCTTCTAAATTTAGATTTGCAGATTTTTCAAGCCCCCGAAACATTAGCATTCTCAATCGTAGCTGAATTTTCGACCGATGTCCGAAAAATCTGGAATCTCTGTTTTTCGCCGGAAACTCTAATTATCACAATCACATCACAATATGTAATGCAAATACTGAGGTAATAAACAAAGTACTGTTCACACAGACAGCAAGCGACAAACATCTCGAATTTTGTCTTCATAAAAAATATATAATACTTTGTGAATAAAAAATTTTAACCAAAGAATTTCCGAAAAAATAAATATGCGTGAATGAAAACCACACGCATTAAATATATAAGCTAGATTGAGTAACCCAACAAGCTTACCTTCATTATTAGGACCAGTTGGCGCAGCTGGTGTAAATTTTTTCATCATTATACATATCAATAAATATTATACTGAATATAAAAATAATATCAAACACTCCCGAACGAGACGGAGAGGGGAAAGTAGAATCATCTCGCTTTGGAGTTTCCAAAAAGTAGAATTTGTTCTCTAAAGTCTAGATAAAATAACCTGAGAATTGAAATCTTCCCCTCTTCAAAGTGATTCCCTCTCTTTGAAGTATTCCCTCATCCATCAGTGTTCTACTTTACATCTTACATTACATGTAAATAGAAGTATAAATTTAAAGAATATTAAATATAAATTTACAACGATAAGTCAATAAATAGTATTATTACCAACCGCCCTGTGGTCCACCGGGTCCACCAGGTCCTCCAGGACCACCCTGCTGTGCGAGGTTAACGAGCGCAGGGTTGATGTCAGCCTGGATGGGCCCACCAGGTCCACCCGGTCCCGCTCGACTCACTGCCGGCCCGCCCTGACTCGTCTCCGGGCCGTCACCCTTGAACATTTGCAACAGCTTTTGCACGTCTGAAATAGGAAAGAGTTGAGTAAAAAAATTCAAATATATACGAATTTTTACTGACTCTGTTACTGAATAATACGCAAAGACTGACTTGTTGGTAGTTGTTTATGCTGATTCTTATAGATACATTATGCACATTAAAGAGTTAGTTTCGTGAAAAAAATCTGAAGCACACCAAATTCCGTTTCAAAAATTGTTTTGCGCGCCGAAACTCAACGACAAGGCGCGCATTCAAATTCAAGCTCCCAGTCCCAATCAATCAATTATTATCCAATAAAAATCTACTAAACCAACCAGCGCCTCCACGTCGATCAGCCGGTCCACCCCGTCCAGGTGGTGGTGCATCGAAGGGCATATCGTCGTTACGACGGTCTCCACCACGACCACCTCCTCGGTCATCGCGCCCTCCAGGACCACCACCACGTCTGTCAATGCCGCGCTCAAAGCCGTCCTGAAACTGAGATTCCGGTGAGCACGAGGAGTGCGTGGAGGACACTCAGTTAGCCGGTCAGTCAATCTGTCAGCAATGTTGGTGATTATTGTCAATCAGTCATTCAGACACTTGGTTGGTTTGTCAGTCAGTCACTCTGTTGGTTTGTCAGTCAGTCAATCAAACAATCAATTACTCTTAAATTACAATTTATGCAACAACCGATTAAACCTGCAGATGAACCATAAAATTCAGTTATGTCAGACGCCATAAAACAAAAGTCAGAAATATTTACATATTTACATTTAATTTATCACAGAAGGATAATTTATCTCGCCAACCTGTATGATGACCAAAACAGAATATCGGTGGACTCTCATTACACAACTACACAGTGCCAATCGGAATTCTCATACAAACACGAATCGGTTAACCTGTTTCCAAAAACCACTACTAACCTGACTCTGAGCACGACGAACTACGAATCGACAGGACCGTCGTACACAAAGACCGATATGCCGATTCGATGTACCACGATTTGATATAACGGAGTGGACCGGCCGAGCCGAGTTACGATCGGTTTGACGCAAATTATCATATATTTCGATAACAATGCTTCCAAATACTGAACCCATTGGAAAACCTAGATGGTTCGATATTTAACTAAGACAATGTCCTAATCAGTGAAGAAATGTACCGAAATTTTTACAAAACAACCAAAGTTATTGAGTATTATCTACCCGGAATCTAAGTCATTAAGAGCTGAAACCGATCTGAAACGATCAGAAAAAGATAATGTAATCATCACTTTCGAAGCAACAATCAACATGATAATGATAGATCTCTGATGGCTCACCTGATGTTTCAAATGCCCAACCTGTCTCCTGCTCCATGTTCTCTTGCCATGCCAATGTGAAACATTAGGTTGCTCCTCTTGTTGAGCATTGGGCGGCGGCGTATACCAATTGGGCATGGCATAACTTTTACTAGATCCCGGATCTCTAATGTCACCTTGCGGATGCGGATCATTGGAAGGTGATCCGGGCGCACTGATGGCCATATCCTGCGCATCGAGTGGTCGAGTGGTTAGCGTGCGCTACTTAGAAACTAGGGACGGAAGTTCGACTTCCAAAATGCAATTTTTTTGGTCGAAAGGTTTCACTGACTGTTGCTCAGAAAAGTTCGAAGCTTGTTCAAGCCATTGTTAACTCGAATCCATTCGAATAAAAACAGTGTGAAAAAAATCACGAAATTAAATTTAATTGAAAAGAGCAGAGACTTTTTCGAATGAAATCAAAATGCACTCACTTGTACCGTACCGTCATCAACGCCGATATCGGTTGGGCTCATGTTCATGTCCTGAAGCGAATTTCCCCGATTCGCAGTCAAAGACAGAAACACTAGATGTACCAAAAAATTGGTGAAGCTGACTGACATACTTATTATCAGAGAATTTTTTTATAGGTCGAGTAAATGTGAAATCGATGTAAAACTGATATGTTTTTTTTCCATTAAATGTTGTTTCCGTTAGCTTCAATCAAACCTGAACGGGTGCATGAGATGTAATGTATCGCACCCATGCGTACCCGGAGTCCTGCGAAGCTAACCGCTACTTCCTTTCGTGATGCTTACTCGTAGTTATAGTTTTCTTCCCATTCTTGGGTAATCCTTGGCATGGGTGCGTTACACCCCTGCACCCAGTATTAATACCCGACTCCGCACCCACCTGATTGAGCATTACATCCGAGTGTCTGACATCGACGGCCAGCGCCGCACCACCCTTCACGTCATTTGATTGTTTGGCGTTCATGTAGTCGGCTTGCCATTTGGCCATTGCATCCAGCTGGTGGGGGTCGATCGGTGGCTGATAGGGACCGCCGACCCCGGCGGGACCCATGGGGCCCGCGAAAGATGTCATCGGTGGCGGGACATGCATTCCGCTCGATATAGCGGGACCCGCCGACGACGTGGATGGGTACTCGAAGTCCTGATTCAGATCCACGATATTAATATCATGGGTCATGGGACTTACCATCTTCGGGTCAGAGTAAAATACTTTGTGGTTATAGACATTCTTACCTTTTCCGGAGGTCAGTGTAAAAAGTCCGTTTTGGAGAGGCTCTTACCTTCTAACGTGCATTGAACTGAGTCCTTATTTTAATATTGTGCAAATAACTTTAGTGATATGAAAACAAAAGTCAAAATACATGACTGAATTTGTTCCCGTTTTTTGGTTAATTTGTGGGGGCCAACCTGCTCAAATCCGAGATTTCCGAAACCGAATCCACATGTCAGTCTGATTCCGAGAACAACACAAAAAACACCTCCCTTGTTCTCCATTACAGAAACAATATCACAACTTCTTATCACATCATCAATACTCCGATCATCCAAATTTATCAATTCAAGATATCATCACAACCAATTACAACCACACAATGCGCAATCATGACCTCACATCAAATCATCCATCCATCCAACCTGTCCGAACGGCGGCGGCTGCGAGAATGGTGCCTGATTGCCGCCGGGTCCACCGAATGGCATACCAAATGGTGGTCCACCACCGCGTCGCTGCATCATCTCCTCATCCCGTTTACGGAGCATCTCCGCGCGCTCCCGTCGTTGCGACTCCATGCGCTCCAACTCCTCCTGGCGACGACGGAGATCTGGAGCGGTAAGCATTTGATAGATGGCGGAGTGTAAATGATATTGTAGTCATGTCACAATGGTGGCGCATTTTGCAAATAATGACTCTTGGAGTTTTGAAAAATTAGCTGAGTACATTTTAATTGAATAAAGACAAAATGAAAGTCGTATGGAAACATTTCGCGGCGACGAGCTGAAGAGTGGCGATGTTCAGTTCTGTTGTCGGAAAAAATAGTCGATTATTATAATTTTATAATGGATCATGTTGTAGTCGATTTGAACTTTATATCATCATTCAATAAAAGTTATCTTCACACCGACATGAGGACAGTTTTCACTGATATTAACTCGCTATGAGAAGCCCGCGAAAATATCATAGCGATCATAGCACTCATGTGCTTACTTAAATAGTTTCATTTTTTTAAGCAACGTACAGTGAGTAGCCAACTGATATTGGAGTTGAACTGAATAGCTCCGGCGTCTAGTTACAAAGCATCGTATTATATACCGCTATGCAAATCCAACAATAACTTTTCCCGTTCTGGATGAATTTTCAATTTCAATGCAGCATTTAATCGTCTTCTTGTGCGCAAATTTGAAGGTCAGCGTTAGATGTTCCAATTTTTACAAACAAACAAAAAAAGTAAGTATGTTCTGTATTAAGCATCGTAAACGCCGGCGATATCCGTATTGGATAACTAGCCCAAAATCAGTCAGATGAAAGACGAAAGTTTGAAATTCGTCTGCGTTATCAGTTTCATGGATGTAATAATGGTGTCATGCATTAGATTCAGTTCATTGTTGTTGTAGTGTAGGAGTCATTCATAATAAGTCATAGGTCAATCGAACTGTCCTGACTCGTGAACATGAACAATACACGCGAGCGGTCAATGAAAACACGGCATTGAGTAGAATAGAATGATTCACGAATCTACCCTAAACTCGATGCGTGCCTCAAATGTCGATGTCACGCTATACTTACTTACTTTCGTACACTCAACTGCTCAAAAACGAGCACATCCTCAACAACAACAGCAATAGTTATAACAACAACACTAAACAACAACAACACAACAACAGCAACAGTCCTAACCAACCTTCACGCATCATCTGCGCCTCATAATCCTGGTAAGCTAGATCCATGTCAGCCTCTAGACGTTCCCTGGACTCCTTGAATTCGAGCTCCAACTGATCGCGACGCATCTTCTCCATGCGGAAGAGTTCCTTCCAGCGACGACCGAAGTCCAGCTCGAAGGTGCCGTGCTGAGCGAAGCGCGGCGGCTGTTCGCGTTCCCTTTATATTGCGAGAGGAGTTAGCAGCCTAGTTCTTGAGATTATCCGTTTGGTTTCGATTGATCTAGGTAGTCTGGGATATTTCTGGGATTTGTATGGAAATAAGTCTGGGATGTCTCTGGGTTGTTCTGGAGATCGTTGGGATGTTTCCAGAATCTGGGGTTATCACTCACTAATTGCTGTGTTGAGCAGATACGAAGGGGAGCGGTTACCGTTCGGAGTCTGGGATGTAAAAACAGTTTCTGAAGTTTTGACACTTGATGTTCAGGTGATTCTGAGGGAATTTAACATTATAGTTTGCTCTGAGGGGTTTCTAATTCTCGGGGTTATGACTTGATTTCTGGGTGACGTCATCGTTTCGTGCAAGTAGTTGAGGGATTTACTACTAATACCATGATTATCTCGTTCGGGTGTCAGAGAGGGCCGATAGTCGAGGGAGGGACGGGACGGAATTTTGATGGGATAGGCTCAAAGTCAAAACAACTTCAGGATGACTCCGTTAATTTCAATGATTTGAAGTCAGTCAACTAGAGAATCGAGGGACACTACTATTTTATTCGAAAATGAATGATATAATTCAAATTTCAAACTGTATGTAGACAGTGGTGTTTGTTTGTTCTGATTCATATAAATACTTATAATAAAGTACAGCGAACATCAGCTCGGATTACATGGGTAAAACTTAGATAGTCAATGTGAACTTGACAGCGATACGATGCGATACACATCTACTCATGAACTCACTCTATGAGGCACCTTGTCTTGATTATAAACTCCTAAAAACTCACTTCTGCTTCCGGTTGGTGTTGGGAATGTTGCGTTCCAGTAAACCATCGTCGTCGTCGCGTGTCTCCAGTGATTCGACGTAGATCGGATGGGGCGCACTGAAAAGCGGAGTGTGCATGCTGGTGGGATTACCTTCACGACGTAGGATGGCGCCAGCGATCATGTTTAGGTGTCTCGGATGACCCGTTGTTATGTTCGGTGGAGGAGATAGTTGATGGTAATGCAACTGGTAGTCGAAATCACGAGTTATAATTAACGCTGTTCAATGAAATCTCCAATTCTGGCAGTTCGAAGGGTACTAGGCGTGCGCTTCGAATCGAGCGAGTAACAGTTCAAGTGATTAGTCTCATCAGTCGGTATAACAGTTTGAGAGACTAGGCTTATCTATCCGATATACTGACCGAATTGCTGACGCAGTCATCAGCAAGCATGATAGCTATGTATCCTTCTAACCTATACGGTTATGCTGCATTACCATCAAATATTCATACTAAACCATCTTATCCAGTTCCCAAGTAAGAACATCTAGCTTTGCTTCAACATCGCAACAACGGGCCTGCCGGACACCAAAGTCAAATCGCTGGAGCATTCGCAATACAAACTGGACGAAGAAGAAGAAACCCCTGACGAACGCAGTGACCAAGAAGACGCCTTCGCTGATCCGTTTGATGGCATCGGCCGCTGAGGTTTTACGTTCAAACTCGACAACACCCTCGCCGGTGGGACGACCCTTGTCATCGACTATGTGCACGGCGCGCTCCACATGACCGAACGCTTGAAATGCCTATGTGGGGGAAGAAATGTTTGAATTTGTTATTTGGTACAACTTTATGATTCATGTTTAGGTCAGTAAGCTTGAAGTGATCTCTTCTTTGAAGTTGAGGATTGAATGTGATCAACAACCGAACCAGACTAAATAAACATGTTCGCTAGAACGCATTTCCGTATCGAAAATCAGTGCTGAAAGAAGACTAAGCCTATGATGCTAGTCTACGAACGAGACTTATTGTGTATCTTACAATTATAATCGTGGAGTCGAAGCTCTTGAAAATAAGTCAGAGGCTCGATCCACGTCAAGACGCGGTATTCAGAACACCGCGTCTTTCGTTGACGTGAATCCAGCCTCTGCGAGATTTTGATATCTAAACGCGCGGTCGTAGGATAAACTTTAAGTTTAAAAAGTTCATACTGATGCTAAGCTGAAACTCAATTCCATACACGCAAAAAAAGTTTGCCTAACTTTTGATTAAACGCTATCCGTTTACAAAGTTTCTTAACAGCTCCAAATACAATATAAACCAGACATATCCTTTGAAGTAACCTTTGCAACTTTAAGGATTGAAACAATGAAATTCGCATTCCGTCCAGGCGTCCAACATTTCCCATTATTCCCATTATTTTTGCCGATACCATGAAAATATGTTGAAAAGACTTTTGTCAAAAAACTATATATTTAGTACCTCTTCAAGCAACTCATTGGAGACGTATGGTGAGAGCTCCTTGACGCGTAACGACGCTCCGTGCACCGCGTATTTGACGCGCAGTTGACGTCCTTTGAGCTGATAGCCGTCCAGGGCCTCCTTGGCCGTCTCCGCTTGCGCTTTGGTCTCCTGAAAGCCCCCGGGTCGGGTGGAGTTGAACACGCAAATACATATACAAAGCATATAACAAAAATTTTGATCAACTAGTGCGAGGTGGGCTGGGATTATATGCGAACGGAGGTCATTGGCCTAGATGGTCTTAATAAGATCAGTTCTAAGAATAGTAATCGTCCGTGAGCGCGCAAGAATGTTGACAATAAAACCGTTTAGTTCATATCCAAGTGGAAGCCGGATCAAATCGATCAAAATATAAAATGTTACATCATCGTCGACCGTTGTTAAATTAGAGAATAGAAGTACCCAACTCAACGGAGCGATCAAGTTGAAACAAAAAAACTTTGCGCGCAATCTCTTTGAGTTTCAAAGCTCTGAATCTCTAAATGGTCCTGGTCACTTTTGATGACCGTTATTATTATATAAGTATTTGATTAACCGCAGTCTGAATAAGAAATTTTTATTGTACAATAACGCAGTTAACAACTAATAACTTGTACAATATCGCATCCCACCTATTGAGCATATACGCACTAACTGTCCCATAGGCCATAAGCCTACGCTTAACATGACATTCTCCAAAATTCGCCACACAAACTCGTATGTTCACAGAATTAATCAACGATTCCTAGAGAAGCACTCACCAAACGGTGGCTTTTGTTTATATTCCATTGGTTGCATTATATTCCCTTCCCCGAAGTATCTATAACTATGCGCACCACTTTTGTCTAAGATCTGATTCCGATGCTCTGCTCGTTCATCAGCAAACAAGCATACCATTGCCGGGAACCCAACCCAACTCGGCCAAGAGAACACCCCCTGCCCCGCATATTTCAGTAACCACAGTAAGTTTCCTAGAATTGTTTTTCGATACCTGAAATTTTATGAGGTGGGTGACCACTGAAATACCACCGCTGCGCGGGCCTAACGCGCTTGTCATCGCTCCCGCTTGGACAGCCAGCCTCACGATAGGTAATCGGGGGTTAACGGACAGTTAAACTTCATATGGAATATATTTTTGGTGACAGAAAATTTTGGCGTTTAGTAAAAAATCTAGAAAACTTACTGGCTTTTGTAATTTTGCCCCTGCCCCACTTTGCGAACATAAAATAAGTTCATAACACTGTTTGAAAACTTAGCAACGAAATTGCAACATCAATTTAACAATGAAATTCATTGACATTTGAAATTTACTTTCAATATTAAAGACAAGCACAACTATGCGTAATTATTTTCATATTGGATCATCCAGTCAGACCGTTCCAAATGTTTGTTTCTTTCTTCATTCGGGTTTGGATTCTACTGGATGAGATCACAAGACCACTGCTTCTTTATTCATGTCGTAATTCATAATCGGAACCCATGTTAGTTAGTTGCCCACAAATTTTAATAAAATCTTCCCATTATGTTGAACATATAAGTGTAACTATTTCTTCTACCCCTCCCATGTTCACCTTCCCACCCGCCACCACGCGCACCAAAACTCACCATTCGCACAAAGCCGAATCCGCGACTGCTGAGGAAGCACTCGGCCACCTCGCCATGCTGGGCGAACAGCTTTTTGATCTCCTCCGACTGTACTTCGGTGGGAACATTACCGACGAACAAACGACTCCGACCGGCCGCCGGCTTCTTGACTGGCGCCTCGCCGTTGTTGCCGTCGTCCCTGGTTTTGGAGGCGGAGCGGATCTCATCACGACCGCGCGAGGAGCGATCGCGACGATCCTCCGTCTTGATGTCGTCGCCACCGCCGCCGCGAGATCTGTTTAGTTGGGGGATTGATAGTTGGACAATATTTATATAGCATTTTTGTGATGTTTGGAATTTCATAGTGAAGATGGAGAACTACAGCAGGAAATGTGGAGTGGAACAATCACAGTTATGTTGATGTGGGTCTGATTCTGAGTTAATTTGTTGGATAGAGTTAGAGAACTTAGTTCAACTCAGATTTTTCGAAAACACGGATATTCTGATTTTATAAACTTGTTGGCAAAAGAGGTCAATGAATATGAAAAATTGATTTATGAATCTGGAGAAAAAAACTTTGATTTAAAAACTGGTTCACAAGTCTAGCATTACAAAGATAAATGTTGACAGCAGGCTATGTTATGGGTTAATGACGATCTCAATCAATGGTCACCAACCACCATATAATACAACAACGTTGATAAATGATATTGAAGATGAAATCAACTTAATCCATAATAGAAGGTGGTATGGTGAGGTGACAATATTTCACTAGCACTAGGTCTTCCTACTAAAATTACTTGCGTTGCATTAACGACAAAATGTTAACTCTTAACGACAAAATGTTATTGCTAGAACACCGGTGAATAAAATGAAATATACTTAGCGATCTGCTTACACTTAATGCATTGCATATTAAGGAATACATACATATTCATCCGTAGTATCTGAATAGTCAATGAAATAAACTTTATAGCTAACACTAATTTAGTTTGACATACACACACTTTCTTCTGGTGTCAAGAGTCAAGATAAAATAGCGTATAATTTTGGGTTACATCACGAGTAAAACTCATTCTTCATGCGAAACTCATTCGTACCGTCGATAAAACTCAGCAGTTTAATACAATTTACTCAATCTGATGATATGTGCACAACTCAATTTAATCAATATCTCATTTGGTCATTTCAATCTTACTCAACTATAAAAATGGGAACAAGACGTTACACAAAATTTTCATAAAACGATAGTTTCAATTGAAGTGTACTGGTCACTGAATTTAAACACTTGCGTAAATACCAAAATAATATGTTATATAGAGACAAAATTCGCAAAAAAAATTTGCTGAGTATCCAGAGTATGTTAAATAAAAAAAAACAAAGAAAAAAAAAAAAAAAAAAAAACAACAACTGGACCGTTTTTTTTTATTTATTTTTTCTCTTTAATTCAGGATGGTTTCACAAAAAGCGCCTACGGTTGTTTGTGTGTGTGTGGTTTGTGCGAAAAAGGCAAAAGATTTACATTATAAGTTTTTTGCAGGCCGATTTTCAACATTTCCGTCCACCAAACGCACAAAATTTGAAATGTATCTTTCGAACTGAAAGATACATCTGGCAAACGCACTAAATTTAAAATGTACCTACGCACTAAATTTTAAATGTACCTTTCGAACTGAAAGATATCTTTCAGTTCGAAAGATACATTTCAAATTTTGTGCGTTTGCCAGATGTATCTTTCAGTTCGAAAGATACATGTCAAAACTCTTGATTAGAAGAGTACCTGAGCATGGATGAGAGTCTAAACGTCATTTCAGATTTGATTTGCAGTAAAAAAATGAACCGAAAGTGTTTAATGATGAGTTGATGACAACTCGAATCACCACAACACAATAACAGTTTGCTTTTATTTCCATCCCAAAATACAAAGCCGAAAAAGTTTTAGTACCCGAACCCGGCGGATTGGTGGATCATAGCGATTATCTCTTACCCTTTCAATGTTGAATTTTTGCCAATGCCGAAAAACAATAAATTTCATCATTATTTTTTCATTGAAATTTTGAAGTTTTCGATGTTTTTCAAGTTCGTTCGAAAAAAAAATAAAACAAGGAAAAACAAGGAAAAAAAAAACAATTGGGCCAATTGTTTTTTTTAACATACTCTGTGAGTATCGCTGAATATTGGTGTGCTTTCAAATTGAAAAAGTAAATGAATATTTTATCATTAAAAATAAAGTGATAACTTTATTATCAGTTTCTAATAATTCTACTGTTATTACAATAAACATAAATACTCGTTGTTACATGTACATTTGAGAGTTGCAGTTTGCTCCACTCCAGTTTCAAGTTCCAGATCTTGGAAAGGTGAATCTTCCTAAATCTAAAAATATAAAAACAATTACACGAATTGACATCATAGCTTTCCAGAACTCTTCTGGATCAAGTATTTTTATGATCAGCAAAACCAAAAAATTTATCGACTGAAATGGCAGATCAGTTGAAATGTATTCAGGTTCGCAGGTTTTTCATGGAAGGCATGATCAATTCAAAACAAATTAAATACGGAAATTTCCCTCCGCAGAAACTCTTTATCGACTATAGTTCTTACTCTTAGTCTAATAATATCAACAAAATGATGGACGAAGTTTTCTCATTCAGCCTTTCTCAACCTCATTTAACTTCAAATACCGAGTCTCATGATTCAAAGTAGAAGTATTCCACTATTTGACTTGTTCATAAAATATACGTCAAAATAGTCGTCTAGAAATAATTATAATATATTACGGTAAAAAAATCAAGATAAGTTAGACAAAGGCAAGTCGCAACAAGTAGAAAGATAACGAGGTAATTTTGGTAACATAACATTTCTTCCTATACCCAACTTGATAAACAAATGTATTTCCATAATCCAACCATAAACTTTGCAGTAATCGACTATACAAATGATATCTTTTGTCCACAAGGAAAAAAGCTGTACACGATTCCACAGCAAACATTTGATTTCTGTAATAAATTTACAAATGCAGATTCTCAAAAAAAACATATTTTTATAAACATCAATGGTTATTTTTCATTTTATTAATTAATAATAACAATAATAAATAATTAAACACACCTATTATGAGCACCCCGTTCTCCACCACGTCTATCGAATCGTGAACCGTGTCGGTCGCTCATTGTCGATGTTGTTTCCTTCCTTCAGTGATTACGTCAGACGAATTAATAATGGTTGGTTGAAACCCGGAATGTTATTATGGCCAGAAAGTCTGAAATTAAACAAATTTAGTGGATGAAAAATCGGGAATAACTTTTTTTATGAGATCATAATGTATTGGATATGGTATGGATCATAAAGTTTATTCCAATTTCTCAAGTTAATTTCTTCCAAAGTTAGTCCACTGAATGCCCAGAAAACACAGCTGGACTGGCAATATAGCAGACCAATAATCCGAACATTGCAAACTTAGCAACTGGTCATCTCTATCATGGTCTCAAAAAGACTTACAGAAAACATTTTTCACTGAAAATAATAAACGATATCTTCTTCTAAAAGCGTATTCCAAATAAGAATGATAACCACTCTATAGTCTATGGCTTGTTCAACATCCGTTCACAACACAAAAGAGGGTTGAACAGTGTTGGTAGCACCCTGGTGGTATTGGCACTGAAATGACATGGCATAAGGCAAGGCATAACCCCCAACCTACAAATGAATGTAGTCCACATACATACACGCGATACACAGTGGCGGACGATATGACATACCCAGGCAATCAATAAGTTTCTCCTTTTTGAAAAATTCGATTCTTAGAAACCATAGATACATTACATGAGAAGATATACTTGAAAACTGGCATGTATTAATTTTTTTTTCATGGGAAAATTCCCCACCCTTTGGTAATGATATCCCCGTCCGCCCGGTGAGTATATGCAGAACACGGGCAACGCATTTGCATAGGCCCGTTGATCAGGCGGATTACGGTGAGAACAATAAGTAATAAAACTATTTATTCAGGGCAATGAAATTAAAGTCAGAGTTGAATTTTAGTTTGGGTTCCGGCTTACATAAAGAGTTATACACAGTAATTTTATTCCCGTATTATGGGGAATTTCCTCCTTTATCATGTTCCCACCACCCGCCATCGTGTAATGCGTGGCGTGGTTTCGCCATCGAGGCCATACACATACGACCAGAGGTTTCACAGATAATTGTAAAAATATTCCTACTCACAAATTTAAAAAATACCACCAACACTGGAATATTGAAACATGGCAATCATAACTTACTGTCACTAGCAATTCCAAATGAACTTCAAGTTGAATGGAGGGGAATACGGAGACAATGAAACGTGAAGTGAGACAACAACGGATTATAGGAAGACTAAATTGCACAAACACATAACATAGTCAAGTAAATAAGAATAGTTACTTTGCTTATCGCAAACTGGTCATGATTTACCACGGAGTAATCAATACACAAGCAACATGCCCAAAGTTTATATGTTTATAGTAATTTCATTGCAATTTGCAACATTTGAAGACATCAGTATGATAAAATAAAAGCAGCTCGTTAATAATCAGTTTGCATTATTACCCGACATTCAGTTGTCGTAAGGTTTCTTCCTGAAACCGTTCTACCTTATTTGGAGAAAATGAACAACTTATTAAATGCATGGCCGCAGGTTTACAACCATATTTATTATATTCATATATTTTATGTGAAAAAGATAGAGACTGACTTCAAATATGCGCCTGTTTTGCAGTTCTGCATGAAAAGTATCACATACAAAGACTATAGAGTTAAGTTGGTAAATTACTCAAAGTTTGTGATCGAAAGATAAAATGAAAATATTCAACCAACTGTAAAATGGCACACATTCAAAATACAGTCTTTTAAATAATTATCAATGCTAAATATAATAGTAAAATAAAACGCCATAATAATTGTGACCAACCACCGATGAAGAAGTAAAATATTATACAATCACCGACAATTGGCCTATAATAAAAGAAATCATAATAAATCTATGAATATTATGAGTTGTGCATACATCAGTAGTTATTATTTAGAAGAAAACTATGGTTCCCATTCCGAATGTAAAACTCAGAAGAAGACGATAAAAATCTATGAAAGATTTATCAATGTTCACATAAATTTACATTCAGTTAACTGAATATAAAATTCCCGACTCATGAGAGTTCGAGAAAACCATCGTATCACAATCTGTATTTAGGACCGCAATACAGCTCGAAAGAAGGAAGGAATTGAGTAACTATTCACAAATGATGAAAAAAAATTGAATTGAACGTTGCCCGGGAAATAAATATTAGTAAAATAAAATTCGGTAAAAATCTTTCAAGATGATAAATAGAAAATACCGAAATAATTCAACATAAATACCATTAATTTTCAGGAACGAAATGACAGAATATACAACTAAAATCGCATACATAAATCTTTATTTGTCCAGTCTGGGATCAGTTTGGATATACGAGTACACACAGAGGGTCATAATATCACAGGTTAAATAGTGTCAGTCTCGAGAAATCATCATTAGCTTGCTTGGTCATGTTGCTCACTACTGTAATCCTGTAAATCTTAACCATACTTATGTTGGTTAGCCAATATATAAATTTAAAAAAAAATGATTTTTCATTTTTCAAAGCTTATTCAAAATTCACGATAGGAAAATATTCTTTCTTTCCGAAAATGTTTTCGAGTCATTTTCGCAAATTCACAGATTCTTACATTTACGATGTGAATCACATTATAGCCACGTAAATGAATCATTACATTGGGTAGTAAAAGATTTACAGAATCATAATATCTACATTTTAATAAATTATGACCAAGCTATATTTATAGAGGGAAACACGCACGCACCGTCGATTACAAAATCAAAAAAATATTTCTTAATGTTAGATGGTCTAGGGGTTTAACTAACGAGAGTGAAAATAATGCCGGCCACCCAGGCAATACAATTGAATATAGTTTCATTATTGTTTAATGACTACGTATACTCCACTCCATTAATACCTCAATTGAGCAGCGGAGTCCTGGTTTAGTTCCGAATAAATAAATTTTATTAACTAACATACATACATTGAAAAAACATATATTACACCATAACACCAGGAAGTAAAAGAGGCGGCATACAACCCCCATTTACACGCGGCCATAAAAGAGTTGATTTCAAGATGAGTCAAAGGAGCAAACGAAGTTTTTATGGCAAATTTCAGGAAGATCTATGAGATGCGGGCACCGGGGAGTCATTGGCACCAGTCGGGGCATTTTCCGAGAAGTACGGTCGTTCCGTCCTGCAGTCATTAAAGATCGGTCAGTCAGTCAATCCGTCACTCACTCACTCACTCACGCACTCATTCACTCACTCACTCACTCGCTCACTCACTTCACTCACTCACTCACTCACTCAATCACTCACTCACTCACTCACTCACTCACTCACTCACTCACTCACTCACTCAACTCACTCACTCACCTGCACAACAACGTATGGCAAATCTGGCAGACGCGCGCCGGCCGATGTTGTGGTCCGGCGGTCACCGTCTTCGGCAGGCAATCATCACAGAAAACCCTGTAAGAAAATTACACATTGTTCCAAAAAAACAATTCCAACAAAAATCAAATTAACAAAAACTTATGATATGCCCTTTTGGATTGGGTGGTTTGAAACGAAATGCCCCCTTTGATGCCATTTAATTTAAAAATCGATTTACTTTTTTCCTGCTTTTGATTTTTTACATCTTTTTAATGTCCTTATGCACTTCCACCCCATGTGAAAAAACAGCACTGCTCAGGAGTACAGACTTTGAAGACTGAATCAACTCAGCCCAGCCAACCTGCCACAATGTCGACAATGTAGTTTCTGTTGCGATCGTTGGAACGACATCTGACACCCGTTGCACGCGTACACGTCCTCGTCGAACTGCCATCTTACCTCCTTAATAATACAATTAACTAATTAAAAACTTCATGTTTCATACAAAACTGATTTATATCAGCACATGATTAGCGAACTTTGTGGAAAACGTTTAAAAGACAAATGATTAGATACATAGATATCGCATTGAGTCTCACCAGGGGCTTACATGTCCAATGCAGAGCCGTCTACCAAACGAAAACGAAACGAAAAAAAACGCTGACCTGTTCGGCCTGTCTGATCTTCTCGAGCTCAATCTGCAACGACTGCGACAGCTTCACAAAGTCGCGTTGCACCGCCTCACCCGCATCCAGCTCTTGTTGCAGACGCTTCGATTTGCGCTGGGTTTCCTGGAAAAAAATCGGACTATAATTTCCACAAATAATTTACACTATAGTTTCCACAAATTTTACAACAATAAAATCATGATGTGTTTTTTTATCTGATGAGAAGCGCACGCAAGTATTCGTGGTTTCCACTTGACCCAGCCAAAAATATTGCAGTTTAAAAATGTCAGTTTTTTTGAGAAAAATGTCACCAGAACAACGCATCCAATAAACACTACAAACCCGTAAGTTGAATTCGATTTCGCCCTTTTCGTGTTGCACCTCGGCCAGGCGCGTTTCCAGTTCGGAGATCGTGGTTTGATGTTCGGCAGACTGAAGAAATAGGACTCATTTACCATCACAATAATATATAAAACAATGATTTCAACAACAATAACATCAAAAATAGTAACTGATCACCATTTACAACAAACACCACGTCGACGTCGACAACAACAACAACAACATCCACAACCACCTAATCATCAAACAACAACAACAATAACATCAACAACCATCACATCATCATCATCATCATCATCATCATCATCATCATCATCATCATCATCATCATCATCATCATCATCATCATCATCATCATCATCATCATCATCATCATCATCATCATCAACAACAACAACATCAACAACCACAACAAAAACAACAACCACAACAACAACAACCTGTGTTCGCAACGTCTCCATATGCCGCAGGTCATTGGCGGCCGATCGGGCGATCGCCAGTTCCGTCCGTAGTCCGTTGATTTCTTCCGTCAAATTCGCCTCCACTTGTTCGCGTTCAGACTGCTCTTCGGCTACCTGACAACGAAATCCAGATTTTAACTTATAAGCATCGCTTTTTAGGCCAGAAGATGCCCAGAGGCGGGCCGCTGGGGGGGGGGGGGGGGGGTAGGGGGTTACCCCCCACTTTCCAGGGTCGGCGGGTAGTACCCCCCCTAGACAAAAATTTAGGTCGCCTACCCCCTCCCCCCTACTCGAAATTTTTGAGAAAATCGGCCTCAAAACCTCGATTTTGAGGCTTATTTTTCAAAAAATTTTGGCTGTGAGAATTTTTTTTCGAACAAACACGTTTTCTGGGTCAATTTTCTTGGTTAAAACCTGAAAAAACCGGTGCATGTGATGTTTATACCTTATAATAGAAAATTTTTAAGCAAAAACAAGGCTTTTTGCGAAAAATTTTTTTCTACCCCCCCCCTACCCGACCTTACCCCCCCCCCACTTTTTGGGATGGGGGGGTGAACTGAGATTTCAAAATTCTACCCCTCCCAGCCCCTGCAAAACGCCAAAAAACCCGGCCCACCCCTATAATAAAATACAACAGTTTCTGCTGAAGTTGTGGAGAAAGGGGAAGATCATGAAAAGCCGTAGCTATCCCCATTTGAGTAGTGTATAACAAACACTAATTGATTGTTCATGCAACCAAATCATTCACTCGACATGATATGAGCCATCATTAACTCGACTACCAAATAGCACATCGTACCTCATGAACCATACCCACCAAGAAAACATCATATCTTGATTGGACACGGGACATGAGTAAACACATTTTCTACGTTTCATGAGTTCAAATATTCCTTTTTGAATCGTCATATCATAGTTTTTGAATATCGAAGAAGATATAACACGAATACACCGACCGACCTGTTCCCTGAGCAGGGCCACCTCCGATTGCATTGATTCGTGCAAGTGCTCTTTGGCGGCTTTGGCTTCGATGAGCTCCTCTCGGAGAGTGAGGCAGTGCAGCTGCAGTTCTTCGACTGTTTGAGGCAGTTCAATGTTCTCGTCCTGCATGGCGGCCGACGTTTGACGATGTGTGCCGAGTAGGGCCTAGAACTTTAGGAGAATCATTATTTTGTCGCTTCTCTTGTCCAGTGAGGCGCTGGTCCTGGTTTCGATCCTGGGGTCCCGGTTCAATTTCCCAAAATTTTTGCCCAGAAAACATTTTGTCTGGTCACAAATCTTTATTTGTTTGTTTACTACTTAGTACAGTCAATAAAAAAAACATAACAACAACCATAACAACAGCAACAACGTAGACAACAACACCAACCAAATATTTATGTTCCATGTTATGCACCAGTTGCTCAGCGCCCCGCCGATGACTCGTGACGAGCCTGAATAAACCAGCATGTAAAATACCGACAGATAACTCTAAAAAACTGAATAATAATAATAAAAATCATAATTATTTTTGAACTTTAATGAACGCTAATCAACGAAAATTAATTAACAATTTTAAAATACTGACCTTAGTTCATTCTGCAGGGCTTCGAGTTGCGTTTCAAAGGCGGACTGAACGGCCGACAGGGCATCAGTGGAAGCCTGGATGAAATAGAAAATGATGTTACTTACAAACTCAAAAATTATATCATTATAATAAGAGGGAAGGGAGAACAATTAATTCAATTAGCGAGTAAATTTTGAGGAAACTAACTTAAAACTGTTATACTTATACTTATAAACTCTCTCGATGTTTCGAGCTTGGTTTAAATGAATATGAAACATAACCGGGCGGCTCTCTTCAGTTATAACCGGAACCCAGATTTTATCCTCCTTGCACATCCGTACGAGGTCTGATCAGATACAACTACAGTCTAACGACTAACAATTATGATAACAAACCAACAACCAAAAATACCATAAATATTTTACACCACGTTTTACAAAAAAACTGTTCAACCTGACAGGTATCAAGCAGTCGTGAACATTTCTCCTCTGAATCGGCCGATAGCGAAGCCATTTTCGTCTCGAGATCATTACGCATCAGACGTTCAGCTGATAATTCCGTGTGGTAACTGAAAAACAATCAATAAATAATAAAAGCTGGTTAATTACCTTGATAATCAAAAAATAAAATACGTCGAAAATTGACTAAGGTGATCATCAAAGTCGACTGCAATTTTCCTGTAGTTTTTTTGTTAGTTTTCGTGTCAGAATATACTAACCGATCCGATAACGTTTGTGCCATGCTTAGCTTTTGCTTATGGGAACGGTCGATTTCCTGAAAAAATTGCAAACATTTAACCTTCGATTGTAAATTAAATTTCAACATGTATGAAAATCACAACATGGAATTTCTAAAGTTATAAGTGTAGGTGTAGTGAAGCAGCAGCACTGCTATGCAGTAAATAAACTGTAATCAATACCGTAATTAATCTTTCAAACAATCTTCCATTTTCGGATTTTCTGCTGGTCCAAGGACAAGAAAGAATGGAGAAAATCTGGAGAGAATCTCCCCTGTTTGGCAATTTCGAAAATTTCAAGTCTTGGCCTAGGTAATTGGCCTAAATACCCTCTTCAGTCCTCCCCCCCCCGATTTGGCGCAATTTCCCTCTCGTTTTTACTGGCCACTGGGACTTCTGTACTACTGAAGGCAGGGCACACTAATAATATTCAGAATGGTGTTCCCGTAGTGAGAGGTTGTATAAACTGACGGACGATAGCAGAAACCACAGAGCAACGCGTCAGGATATGTGTCTCAAGTCAGGTTTCAAATCAGTTTCCGAGGCTGGCGCCCTACGCACTAAACTAGACAGGCGAGGCGACTGTCTGAGGGTAGGCTCCTCAGCCAGTTTTCCCAACAAAATCTAACCTGCAACTGCTGCAGTTGTATCTCATAGTTGCTGCACATTTCACACCCAAACTGCGGATGACCCGTCTGTGGTTGTTTCTTGTTGGCTGTGGTGGATGAGGAAGCATCTTCCACGGCATCTTCATTCAGAAATCGACTATTCACCGAAGAACTATCGTCGATGGCGGTCGAATCGCAGAGGAGCAGCGTGGAGTCGTCGAGTGCTGAAACAAAATGCATAAGATTCATTGTTTGTAATATACAGTGAGTTTAACTATTAACCATCCTTCTGGTTGGGATGGTTGATACGCTAAACAACAAAAAACAGCAACAAAAATAACAACCATATTAGTTTTTTTAAATATCTTATCGTAAATTTGTCTCAATCCCCAAGTCAGGTATCGAAACTACGATCACCAGTTTCCGAGGTTGGCTCCTTACGCACTAAAATAGACAGTAACAAAAACAAGATAAACAACAGACACAAAACAACATCATAACTCACAAAACATCATAATATAACACCAACAAGTATCGACCAATTCGTCACCTCGTTTCTGCAGGTCACCTGGCTCAGTACCGGATCGCCTCGAATCGGAAAACCCGGCTCCTGACGTCGCCATCGATACCTCCGTCGCTTCTTGCTGCAAGTTTTCCTTTCCAATATTTTATTTGTGATTTGTATTTATCGAAGTTTTCCTTTTTGTGCTAACGTTTACTTCAACAGCAGATGAAAAACTTACTTTCATCAATAACAATTGTAAATTAACATACAAATGGTCAGATATTTGTCTGTTACTCGTTTGAAACAACGTTCATTTCAATTCGAGAGCAACGTTTTTCATAAATTCGATTTTTTTCAAAAATTTCCATTAACAATGAATAAATTAAGTTCAATGAAAAACATTTAGAAAATGAAGTAAAACACAGTCAAAAGCCAACACTTTCTGATACGGATCTCCTTCGTCCTACAGTTGCTTCAGGTGTGGTCGATGCATCTTCGGGTTCTGACATTTCCGGTCAATAACTGGAGAAACTGAAATAGTGATTACAATCTCAAGAACTCTGTAGATCAGTTATTCACAATATAATATACTATTCATTCAGAGGAACTTTCAAGATTCCAGAACTTATATATAAAAAGAACAACTATCATAACATGAAAAAACTTGCCTAACAATGTGATTCCAATGAAGAAACTAAGTATACACACCAGACTAAGAAACGTGAAACAAACTATATTGCAAAAAGCAAGTAATACCTATACTATACATATATCTGTATATGCCTATGTTTATGTTCAATATATATGAATAAATAGGAATAATATAACGCAAATAGCGGTGTGTTTGATTGCCAGGCATACAAACAAATCTTCCCCAAACGTAAGCCGAAAGCAGTTATCCAACTCGGAAAGAATTTAACGTTTAAATTGGTTTTATTCGATTCGAATCAATTTATATAATAATTTTTGAGAAATAATATGTCAGGTAAATATTCACCAACGGATTAATAATAAAATGTGTAAACAATAATATATTCTAATATAATAATATGTAAATTGACCATTGTGTTGTGAATGATGGTAATGTCTTACAATACAAGATAAACATTTGAGAGAAAGATGAAAGTCATTTACTGATCGCCAAAAAGCAATATTCGATTGAAAAAGCATTTCGTTCGAACGTTAAACATTATTTTCCGCTCAACATATCAACATTCCATTTTAAATTATTATTCCGTCGGCGTCAACATTCAATTAATTACGTTATGGGCAAACAGCCAGCGAATGAGTGAAGTGAACAATAAAAAACGCGAACAACAGAACCTACTGGTGCCGGCACTTACATTACGTAGGACGCTACCACCAACCACAAAGCACAGAAAGGAAATAGCATGGTTTTCACGTGGACTTTCCCTGTTTGTTACTGTCTTCCTGGCATTACTTTTCATCATACAATGGAATTCCAGAACAAAAATCTGTTTTCTTTAAGAAAACTAAACCCACGCAAAAAAATCATCGGGCCGATGGGGCTCGCTCTACGATCAATGTTATGATAGACAAACATGAAACAGACCGAATGAACGATGAATCATCAACATGATAAAACATTGTAAGTGTAACAAGTGTAACAAAAACGATGCAACAAATTCAATAATTTAACAACTAGCGAACAGCGGAAATAACAACCTATAACACAACTACGTGTAAAGAAACTAGGAAATACGCAGACTAGACATGTCAAACATTCAAAATAGATTTCAAATAAAAGTATCTCATATTCTATAACATAATATAGGATTCGGCACAATATGGGGCAGTAAATCGGTGCATAAACATCTGTTGCGTTATGTGAATATTTTAGTTGTACTATATCAAAATGAATCGTAACGCTCATTTATTCATAGCCAATTAAATAAAATATGAAATCGATGATGAGTTTCTGTGGAGTAAAATTTCCGTTCACAGATTTTTATGCACCTTTTTTTAATAAGAAAACATGCAGACTCCGGTATTTTTTGACGTTGATGAATAGATGTTTTTAAAGGAATTTTACTCTGCAGAAACTCATCGTTGAAAAGTTCAGAGTAGCTCTGTCTAAGCCTATGCCTAAGCACAAAAGCTAGACACATTGAATTCGGTTGAACCGAACACGGTAAATTGACTCCTAAAATCAGAAAACAAACAGTGAGACGACTGCGGAAAACCATCACCAATTTGAAATTGAGCAACTGAGTTTAGTGAGTTCGATGCTGCCAGAAAACTGACGAGACGAGCGACTGATTTCATCAAGGAAATTTCAGTCGGCGCAAAGCGATTTTCAATGACTTGGCATCCGATAGACTGCTGATTCAAATGTTCTATCATCATCATTTTCACTATTATTGCTGCATCTTCTGTAGATTGGCTTCATCCTGAAAAAAGAAACCTATTAACGTTTGTTCAACAAAGAGAGTATATCAGTGGATACTTTGGAAGGAAACTCTTAAAGAGATGGGCAAACACTTCTAAACTCGGTTTACATTTTAAGTAATGGATGGTGGGAGTGAGAGCCAATGTTTAAGAGTGGGTCATTCAGTTGAAACAGATAAGTTCAGTTTATACAGCTAACGCTGACAAGAAGTTGAGAAAAACTACTATAATCGAAAAGCAAAAAACTGACAACACACAAAACGTTCGAGGAACCCCTGTTGACCATCTCAAAGTTGGCTCTATACCATAAACACTGTTATCAGTTAGGTTCCTAAAGAGAAGAGTAACAGCAGAAATTGGGTCATTTCACCTACACCTCAAGAAAGAAAGTCTACACTTTGAAACCGCCAAAGAGGGGGCAATTTCACTTTTCCCACCCCTTTCTGTATTGACCTGTTGAGACATGGCAGTGAGCTTGCGACCAAGTCTATCGTGCACGTCCATGTACTTGGCAACGCATCGATCCAGACACACCGACTCGGCTTTGGTCAGATCGGAATCGCGATACGACGCGTGCACACACTTCTTCTGGCACACCGTTGACATTCTGAAGTTTATATTAACTTAATTTAATATATATGATAATATGATAATATGTCCATAATGCGGTTATAAATGTAACAAAGGTAATGCGTTGAGTACTGTCATTGCCCGTCAGTTTATTCAAATCACAGGCCACTACGAAAACACCATTGTGATATGGTTAATGGAGAAATCCAAGTAAAAAAGTAGGTGCGAGCGGATGACCGGCGATAGGAGGTTTATGAAATCATGAAAAAATGGTGAAAATCATGAAAATCATGAAAAAATACGTATATGCCGATACATGTATGCCGGCATATACGTATCGGCATATGCGTATCAGGCATATACGTATATGCCTTTTTTACCCCCGATTCGACACCTTCCCCTACAACTCTACTCTACTATCGGGATATATTAACTGTTATCGATAAACAGTAATCGGTAACTGTGTTCTAACCTTTTATACATGTCAGACATCATTTCCACCTCGAGGTCGGCAGCCATCTGCATCACGTTCTGTTCGGACACGGCCATTTTTTAGATCTGTGGACGATTTCAATGAAGGGATACCACGAGGATGACCACGACGATTTGATTTCTGGAGAAACACACATAAATTAGACAAAATAAACCACTAGCATGAACACAAGCAACTATAGGAATAATTCTGCTTAACGGACACCTGGTTTCTACACACTGGCGGACGAGCTAAACCTCCAAAGGGAGGGGAATTTTGACAAAGAGGAGGGAATTAGCAAAAATTAAGCCATTTTACCTTAGGGACCAATTATATTTTTTGAAACCTCCAAAGAGGGGGGGGACTTCCATTTTTCCCTCCCATTCTCGTCCGCTAGTGTTTCCACAAGATAATACAATTTTAACATATTATTATTATATCATAATTAATTAATTAAAATAAAATAAAAAATATTACGCAAAACGGTTAACGCAAAATAAAATGTGACAATCAGAAATCA
The DNA here is from genome assembly GCA_964036265.1 of Daptonema setosum. Lineage (NCBI taxonomy): Eukaryota > Metazoa > Nematoda > Chromadorea > Monhysterida > Xyalidae > Daptonema > Daptonema setosum. Next base: position 28,442,161 of record OZ038442.1, read on the forward strand.
TTTTTGTAAACTTTCTGACATCGGTTTTGAATTTGAACACGTAAAAATAGCGCGCTCCAACTTGCTGTCAGTTAAACGGTTTCAATAGATATAGCTTGATCGGGATAGCTTTCTTGTTATCTAAAGATAATTTTGCAGGTCGGTTTTCGCTCACGTATGCAATGAATTAATTGCAATTTTCGTATGTTGTCCAAATGTTATATTGTGAAGAAAACATTACATTCCTCTAATTTTTGAAAGCGCGCCAAAAACAAATTCGAATTCAAACCGCGCGCCAAAATGTTTTCGACTACAGCTTGATCAGATTTTTTCAATCAATCAATTATAAATTTAGCGGGTCGGTTACGCACGTACTGTACATATGCAATGAATTAAAGACGCTTTCGAGATTCTAGTGAAATGAGTGAGTTGAGTGAGTGAGTGAGTGAGTGAGTGAGTGAGTGAATGAGTTAGCGAGTGAGTGAGTTGAGTGAATGAGTTAGTGAGTGAGTGAGTTAGTAAACGTCGACTAAATTTTCAGACCTACATACAAAAGTTTAGTTAAGATAATTTCATTTCTTCAATGAATATAAGTGCTTCATAACCAAAACTCAGTCAGTACGGGAGAAGAATAGAAGTACGAAAGATCGTATCGTATACATATTATGTTTATATACAGGGTGTCCCAGCGAGATGTGATCATTGAATTGTTCGAATAACTTTTACAGTGTTCTAGATAACAACATAAAATTTCACATGCTAATAGAACAAGTTTCGGCTGATATTTTGAATTCAACATATATGAGTTTTCTTCAATTCTTGCAAGACTTACTGTATGATCAAAACAGCAACATGCATTAAAAATACACTTTTTAGCCAAGTATGTCGCATGAAACGTTGAATAACCTTCTGATAGTTCCACCATATAGGCTTGAAATAACAACACTGAGTTAAACGAAAGTTAAAACGATAAATCTAAAGTACTGGAAACAGTTTTCAATTTGATCAGTTCTTTCCACCTTTTATTGGATATTGAACACAGAAACGGGCATGTTGCTGGATCGACTGTAAAACACGCAATACGGATCCAATCCGAATCATTTTTTAAGGACTCAGCCGTATCAGGCAAAGAATGTACTATTACTTTTTTTCGTTCGGAAAGTTTCGGGTTCGTTATCTGGAACGATGAACAAGATTCTGAAAAAAAAGTTATTGATCACACATCGCTGGGACATCCCTGTATGTAACTGATTATAATACAATAAGAATATGCCAAGGTATTTGAAGATAACATGAACGTATGTACCCTAGAAACACTTCAGTGTGTTGAATACAAAGACAACACTCTTTCGCTCAATTAGTTCGATGCTCCGACACTATTTTGACTCCGATGCGGTCGACTCTTTACCTGAATGTCAAATGACGCACTATGTAAATCGATAACTCAATCACTCACTCACTCACATCACTCACTCACTCACTCACTCACACTCACTCACTCCACTCACTCACTCACACTAACCTTCGTCATTGCATGATCCATCCAGTCGTCGGATGCGGTCGACTCTTACCTGAATGTCAAATAACGCACTATGTAAATCGATACCTCATCTCATTCACTCACTCACTCACTCACTCCACTCACTCACTCACTCACTCACTCACTCACTCACTCACTCACTCACTCACTCACTCACTCTCACTCACTCACTCACTATCACTCACTCACTCACTCACCTCACTCACTCACTCACTCACTCCCTCACTCACACTAACCTTCGTCATTGGCATGATCCATCCAGTCGTCGGATGGTACGACCAACCATTCAAATTCCTGAAAGTAAAACAATTTCATGACAACTACAAACCTCGTAGAAGTGACAGTCAGATCCCCAGTTACACATCAAACAAACACCATCAGACCATTTCAGATTCAGCCGCATAATCAAGCGAAAACAAACAACAATAACCCCTTTTACGACAGCTTTGACGATCATGAAGACGGCAACTCCGGGTATCCATAGAGCGGCGGACAGGGCGATCGTCCAGCCGATGGCATCGCCCCATACCGGGTACGAGTACTCGCCCAATGTGATCGGGGTGTACGACACCCAGGAGAAGATGAGCACAAACTGTAGTGGGCAAACTTGAACTCACATCATTTGAACTCACTTAGTTTGAACTCACATAAATTAACTTACATATATGAATTCACATAATTTGGACTCACATATTTTGAACTCACATAAAAGAACTCACATAAATGAACCCGAACTCTCATAATGTGACCTTACAAAAAACGGATTTACAATGAAGAGGCACCATTGTATAGCCATGGTCATACTTTTGACAAATGTATCTTCATGACAATATTTTTGTCCTGTGTACTCATGTTTTACAGTAAAGAAATAATGTTTTTCTGCAAATGGCTTACCAAAGCCTTTAACTAACCAACAGCAGAATTGGTGTAATAAAGAACCAATTCGCGTACCAGAACATGTTGGACGGATAACCGAGACATTTCCAAAATTTGGAAGGTGCTGGACCCATCATCATTTTGATGTCCTATAAAAAAGATTATATAACTGAGTGAGTGAGTGAGTGAGTGAGTGAGTGAGTGAGTAAATGAGGTTGTGAGTGAGTGAGTGATTGAGTCAGTCAGTCAATCGGTCAGTCCCCACCTCAATGAATCGACGTATACCGTACACGTATGACACCATGGACACTTCAAATAGACACGCAATTACCAATGTCCAACCGCCAGCGTACGTATCGACTAGATTCAGAAGGTAGTTGCCACCCTGGAACATAGCTTATTGCAGTTCGAACTGTAACATATATGTACAAGCGCCAGCTATTACAACAACAACAAAAACATGTACAAGCGCCAGCTATTACAACAACAACAAAAACAACAACAACAACAACAACCACAACCACAACAACAACAACAACAACAACAACAACAACAACAACAACAACAACAACAACAACAACAACAACAACAACAACAACAACAACAACAACAACAACAACAACAACAACAACAACAACAACAACAAACAGCAACAGCAACAGCAACGACTAAACCAACCGGACACGTGAGTACGATGCCGCAAGCAAACATCACCACACAAACCAACATCACGACAATCGCCTTATTCCAGCCCTTCCTCAGGTGAGGAAACCAGTCGACAATCGAGGTGATCACCACCTCTACGAGAACCAGCTAGAAAATTTATTAATTCTCAATTACAAGTTTTTCATTCAGTTTTAAATGATTTTTATACTCAGCTAGTATGTAAATCAGTCAGTCAACAAGTCAGTGAGTCAACAAACAAGATATCAGTCAGTCAGTTGTTTCTTTTTCAAGAATGAGCTAGTTTGTCAGCTGTAGTAGTTAGTCTGTCAGTCGCTCTTATAAAGTCAATCAGTCAATCAGTCTATCAGTCAATCAGTCAATCAGTATCAATCAGTCAATCAGTCAATCAGTCAATCAGTCAATCAGTCTATCAATAACCTGCGAGTCAATGCCGAGCAGTACCAGCATGAAGAAGAATAGGATGGACCAGAGAGCGGGTGGGGACAACTGGGCGAGTGCACTCGGGTAGGCAACGAACGCGAGTGATGGACCAGACGCTGCGATGTCGGCTACTGAAGACTGACTGACTGACTGAATGAATGACTCTGTCTAAGTAAATAATAGGTTGTCTCACCAGTTTCCAGTCTGGATTCAAGTAGAAGTCGAGACCATCACCAGCACCATCCAGTGTGATACCACGGACAAAGAGAATCATCAAAATGACATATGGGAAGGTGGCTGTGAAGTAGACGACCTTTAATGAATGGGTGAATGAATGTGTGAGTGAGTGAGTGAGTGAGTGAGTGAGTGAGTGAGTGAGTGAGTGAGTGAGTGAGTTAGTTAGTGAGTGAGTGAGTGAGTGAGTGAGTGAGTGAGTGAGGTAGTGAGTGAGTGAGGTAGTGAGGTAGTGAGTGAGTTAGTGAGTGAGTGAGTGAGTGAGTGAGTGAGTGAGTGAGTGAGTGAGTGAGTGAGTGAGTGAGTGAGTGAGTGAGTGAGTGAGTGAGTGAGTGAGTGAGTGAGTGAGTGAGAGAGTGAGTGAGTGAGTGAGTGAGTGAGTGAGTTTCCCGATGACTTGAACCTTTCCCGATGACTTGATACCTCTGGCCAAACACAGGAACACGAGCACCCAGGCGCCAGCCAGGCTCAGGACCAGTTCCCATTTGGGCAGACCCATTTCTTCAATGCCACCCAACGTCCAGATACGACTGTCGGCTGACTCCTTTTCGTAGATGCCCAGTACGTAGTGGCTGAAGTGAGTGAGTGAGTGAGTGAGTGAGTGAGTGAGTGAGTGAGTGAGTGAGTGAGTGAGTGAGTGAGTGAGTGAGTGAGTGAGTGAGTGAGTGAGTGAATGAATGAATGACTGAGTGAGTGAGTGAGTGAGTTAAAGTTTTCTCTAACGATTTGATTTTGGGCTGTAACGACAACGTAGTGTAAAATACTTTGCTGGCAAATGCTTCGAACTACTTGAGTGAGTAGCAATTGAACTATTCCTATAATGTAACCGCAACAAACTTGTACTCCTTGGCAGGACTACGTCGCAGCGTGCTTGTCTCTATTTCTCTCCAAGTACCGTTCGCTCGTGCCAGTGTCTTCCATTTGGCTATTTGTTCGGCATCGCTTGTCTCCTGAGCGTTGTAGGTCACGTTCAGTCTCATCAGGTAATCGATCAGGTCACGATCGATTGATTGACCTGTAATCAGTCAATCAGCGAGTCAGCTAATCTAACACGTGCTACGGACTCTCTGGTCGTCCAAGACCATGTGCAAATTAAGCTTGACACTCAACAAAGCCAGTCGTACTTGACTTATGCACAGAGATTTTGAAAAAACAGTGGGTATCACTGAAGAGGGCGAACCACTAAGAACTCAGTCATTCAATTGAAAAGTCTGTAATTCAGTCAAAAAACCTTTGAAGTCGACACTCTTCACCGTGTCATTAAAGCATTTGCCAGCAAAGTAGAATTGAGAATCTTCACAATCTTTTACCACCGTGTCGTCATAGCAACCTGAAATCACGTCGACACTGTGATGTTGTTACTCACTCTTTTACTCGCTCACTCACTCGCTCACTCACTCGCTCACTCTCTCACTCGCTAACTCACTCACTCACTCACTCACTCACTCACTCACTCACTCACTCACTCACGCACTCACACTCACTCACTCACTCACACTCACTCACTCACTCACTCACTCACTCACTCACTCACTCACTCACTCACTCACTCACTCACTCACTCACTCACTCACTCCCACTCACTCACTCACTCATTCACTCACTTACTAACGTTTTGTGTTCCACTCGTTGTCGCAGCCCACCCAGGGCATGGTGGCTCTGAACGAGTTTACCATGTAGTACAGAGTCCAGGCAATGATCATGTTATAATAGATGGCCGTATACCCGCTGATGATCACCATACAGTACGCGATACCTGCGGTCCATTATATCAATTTATATCCTTTATCTTAATATATTCATCAAACACACTAACTGCCTTTGTTAAAATCTTGCCAACTGACTGATCCACTGACTGACTGACTGGCAGGCTGACTGCCTTTTTTCCTCACTCACTCACTCACTCACTCACTCACTCACTCACTCACTCACACTCACTCACACTCACTCACTCACTCACTCTTTTATTGACTGACCAACCCGTGAATAGGGGACAGATTCGGTTGAACAACTTGATGGGCGACAGACCGGCATACTGCCCCAATGCCAGCTCCATGTAAAATGTTGGGAAGCCGGCGAAAATCATCATAACAAAGTACGGGAAGAGGAAAGCGGCTGAACATCAGAGTCAGTCAGTCAGTCAGTCAGCCATTAATTCAGTCGGTCAGTCAGTCAGTCTGTGAATCAATCAGTCAGTCAGTCAGTCAATCAGTCAGTCAGTCAGTCAGTCAGTCAGTCAGTAACCTCCTCCAGTCCTACCGCACAAATACGGGAATCTCCACACATTACCCAACCCAACGGCATAACCCAGACAAGACAGGATAAAGTCAATCTTGCTACTCCATTTTTCACGTTTCTCTTCTGCCATTGTGTCTTTCCTTAGACCCTTTTTCTTCTGAAAATGTGTTTCATATTGTTTTTCGCATTGAGTGCTGCATGGTGCAGCTGTTGTGTTTGGTTACTGACTTTTTCAGTTGAGTTTCTACGAGTTGAGTTGAGTTGACTGCTACTGTGCTCTCGGGGGCATGTGATGACCGATTCAGATGTCAACAGGTCAGCGTGAGTGTTCAGATGAAAGTCGCACTAACTCAGACCAAGTGTCTTGCAATTACTGTGAACCTGACCTATATATTTTACTTTAATTGAAAAATCATGAGATAAAAAATCCCTAATGCTCTTATTTACTACAGTAGTCCATTTACGGTCAGTCCGTTTATGGACAGTCCGTTTACGGACAGTCCGTTTACGCACGGTCCGTTTACGGACAGTCCGTTTACGGACTGTCCGTTTATGGACAGTCCGTTTACGGACAACCCGTTTACGGAGAGTCTATTATGTGTAAGATCATACCTTCGTACGCGGACAGTCCGTTTACGGAGAGTCCGTTTACGGACAGTCCGGTCTTCGTCTGCGGAGAGTCCGTTTACGGAGAGTCCGTTTACGGACAGTCCGGTCTTCGTCTGCGGAGAGTCCGTTTACGGAGAGTCCGTTTACGGAGAGTCCGTTTACGGACAGTCCGGTTTTCGTCTGCGGAGAGTCCGTTTGCGGAGAGTCTCCGTTTGCGCACAATCTACCCCCCCCCCCCTGTTCACGCACAGCTGAAGCAGGTGTGTGTAGGAGTGAGTGAGCACTAATTGAGAAATTAGAGAAAGGCACATAACAACGTACATGATCAATTTTATATGAAAACTGTTATTCTGAGCAACCGGAATCTGTGACATAAAACTACATTGAAGCGGAGCATAGAAACCACATGGCAATAACAATGAAACTTCCAACATACAACAAAAAAATTCAACATTAATTAGATTTTAGTAGATAATGTAGCTCGTTTTAGACAATATTAACATATCACAAATCTTGATTTAGTCAGTCACGATACATTCGTGCATTTACTGCCTCCTGGATATCGGTAGACCATTACACACAGTCCTCTTAGAAGCTGAAAGCTTGACTCAACGGAATTAGCGACACTTTGAATCAGCTTTGTCGTCAATTTCCCCAACTTTTACTACAGAAGTTGATGCCTTTCAGTTTTTCGTCTGAAATAAGTACACCTTGTAGCACGTAATTTATAGATTAAACTGTTGAAGATGATTATGTCATCTATGTATAAATTAGACGATGTCCGTCTGTTTGTCTGTCTGTCACGCTTTCAGTATAAATATCGCGAAAGAACACTGAAAAATATTTCATTACTTCATGGAAACAACGAAATTAATCATCGCCTTCCCTTCAACCTGACCAGAATGTATGTACCTCAACCGAGGCTAAGGCCATGATAACTCGGTAAGGTCATGACAATTGCGATTCATTAATTTTTTCATTCACTGATTATTTCTTCTCAACAAAGGTTGCAATCATCAGCACCCTCATCGAATGTCTGAACCTGGATTTGTAGTTTTGAATTAATGTTGTGGCCACGGTTTTTGGGTTTAAATAAAAATTGGTTTTTTGTTTTTCCACGGGACGGGCAAAAAATACATTTGAACGACGCACCAAAATTATAATTCAAGAGAACAGGTAGATACCATTCGTACTTCAGCCGGTTCATACAGTAGGCATAGTGAATTACTGGTGATTCAATAAAGGCGATGGGCAGGGGCAATACAAACGATATAAGCGTTAAAGAACGTAACGGTTAGTATTGGAAAGAAGCCAAACGTTAAAGGTGTTAGGTTTAAAATACAAACAAGTTAAGATTAAACAATAAACATAACAAAACGAAACAACCTGCAGACATAACCTGAGCGATGGGGTTGGCAGGCGGCAGACAAAAAACACAGATCAATAGCCATAAAAACGATTAACAATAAATGATAGGTTAACAATAATAGGGCGTTGTGGTGTGTGCGGCTAGGGAGCGGCTTTGTTGGTGGGAGGGGCATCGGCGGCGGGGGTGGGCGCGGCACTCTTCTTCGCGGCGGGCTTGTTGGCGGCGCGGCTGGGAGCGGGGGTGGCGGGCGCGAACGAGTAGCGCTCACGGATACGGTAGGGCATTCCGGTTGTGGCGGGTCGGCTCCAGTGGCACTGCGGTAGGGCGAAACCGATCCATGGCTCAGTGATGACGGCGCGATCGAGCAGGCTGGCGAACATGTAGTTAGTGACTGCCTGCTGCACTTGAATGGTGGGGGCCATCACAACAGCACGCGAGTAGTCAAACGAGCGTGCGGTGCCGGCCTTGAGAACGCGGAGATCGGGCAGTAACTCTGATCATAGACACAAAACGAATGGAAGCGGGATTTGGGTAAATAGACTCATTCGTCGTGGATCCTCTGCATCTCCTTTCCATCTGGATGTTCTCCATTGTCTGGAAACTGGATCCTTCTTACGACCTCCAGTCTATTTCGCCAAGAGTAGCCAGGATGTCATCGATGTGCCCAATTGAAAAAGATAACTATAAGCTCATTTAAACACCGATGAACCTGACAGAATCTCCATATTGGAATCTCCTTACAGATGTCACATAATAATAACGCGGGATAATTGTGTTCTTGATTATTGTTTCGTGTCGATCAGCATTTGAAGCTGAATTTTTCACAATATAACCTGTATGATGTAAAAGCATAATAAACATCAGCAAGAGGCCAGGTCTCATTTCACGTTATGTTGAACTTATGACTATCCCTGTTTCCCTTAGGCACATTCGTATCTGAAATTAAATAATATATATATTTCTTATAAAACCGAATGGTTAAAAAACACTAACCTGTTGCCTTCTCAGAAGAAATTTGGGCATTTTCCTATTTTCGCAATTGTCAATCAGAGTCAGCCGAACAAAGGGATAATGACATGTTCAAACCTCAGGGTCTATTTATAGTCAATGAACCCGTGATCAGATTGGGTGTCATTGACGTAATTCTGGTTAACTGGTGTCCCTGATTCTGGTATCACACAGGCGAACAATAGCGGACGAGAAGGGGTGGGAAAAGTGGAGTTCCCCCTCTTTGGCGTTTTAAAAAACTAAGTGTAGGTAAAATGATTGGAAAACTGTCAGTTCCCCCCTCGTTGACGAACTTTCCCTCAATTTGGAGATTCAGCTCGTCCGCCAGTGCAGGCGAACAACCCCCGGCCCAACGAAAACAATAACAATCACCACCAGACACTGGCGGACGAGCCAATTCTTCAAAGGGAGGGGAATTTCGTCAAAGAGGGGGGAATTTGCAGTTTCAAACTGTTTTACCTACATTTCTGGGAACAAATTCAACTTTTTGAAATCTCCAAAGAAGGGGGAATTCTAATTTTCCCTCCCCTTCTCGTCCGCTAGTTCCACCAGAATACACATGGAGGAGAAAAACAACGGTCAACGAAGGTCGAAGTGGATGATGAGAAACTCAAGTGGACAAGGGAAATTGACTCCTCGTGGGCCGTTCCATAATGTGCAGTTCATTTTTCACTCCTCCTCTCACTCTCCTCTGGAATTTCTCTATCTTTGACACTTCGAAACAGTAAAGTTTGTTCCCTAAGATGAAGTGGAGGTAAATTGACCTCAATGTGTTCAATATCTGGTAAATCGTTCTCAATTGATTATTCATTTGTATGGTTTCCCAACTTGTTATTAGTATAACCCTACAGATAAGTTAATAAGCGAGTTAAATCTTTGTAATCAATGATATACATGCAAGGTATGATATTTATAACAAATGTAGTACATTGAAAGCAAAGGTAGTGTAGAATGAACACTACAGTAGTTATGATAAGGTATGTAAATGACAGAAGACACATGTTACCTGAATTCAAAAGACACTTGCTTTAGTATCACAGAAATCTCAAAATAATATGTGAAACTCACATGTCACATCACCAGATGATAATAATAGACATTATTGGCGTTAAATAGCCATAACCGAAGTTCTATATGGACTCTTCATGAACCTACAAATTACAGTGTATTAGAGTTTTATTTCTGAATGGTAGGCGCCAAAAAATACGGAGAAAATAAACCAAAATTTTTTTTAAAAGAGCTTCACTTGGCAGAAACCCATCATCGACTATAGTTTACTGACTATTTTGTTTGTGGCAGACTTCACTGGTAAATACGATCATACCAGAAGTAGCCAGCGGACGTTGAATGGGGCGGAGTCGTGGCATCGGCATACACAGCGAACTGCAGACGGCAATCACCTAAAGAAACTACCTATCACTTCTTTCATGTTATTAAAAGTTATTCTCTCAGCCTCATGGCATTTTTACGCAGACCGAAGGTACAGATTTATGAAAGAATTATGTCCGTTATTTCTTACTTGTGACTTGAATTTTCTCGTTTCCATTATACAGATATACATACATACCTACATTTTATTCCAGTAAGACTAAATACACTTGAATAAACTTTATGTTTTGAAAAAACCTGAATGACACCGACCCGATCATTAAAGATACAAGCTTCAACAAACTGAAGCAATAACTGTTCATAAGAAACTTTGTGTTACTGAAATTCTTACAGCATGTAAACAACAACAACAATACTCAAAGGTGGCGTTCAGTCTGGAAAAATTCCGATGTTTATAGATACAAGTCTGGCAAAGCATCAACTTACTGGTGATGGGTGCAATAACTGTTCATAAGAAACTGTATGTTACTGAAATTCTTACAGCCTGTAAAGAACAGTACTCAAAGGTGGCGTTCAGTCCTGAAAAATCTAAAGTGATTTAACAAGAAAGGAATCGGGAGGTCTCATCAGTCGAAGAACTCTCTGCAAATAAAAAAATCAGGAGGGAAAGACAGGAATAGATTAATGATTTGAAGCTTTACCTGTGGCCTGTTTGAAGGCAAACGAGTGACAAGGTGTGATGGATAGACATATGTGCGCGCACTTCATTCTGAAATGACTGACTGACTGACTGACTGACTGACTGACTGACTGACTGACTGACTGACTGACTGACTGACTAATGGACTGACTGACTGACTGCCTGACTGACGGATTGAATAGCCGACTGTCTTACAGACGGTCGGACTGTTAGACTGACTAACTGACTGACTGAATTACTCACTCAGTCACTCACTCCTTCACTCGCTAACTTGGTTTGGATGACGGTTGTGTGAATGGTAACTAGATCGTCAGCTACCAAGTCAACTGCCTTGAGCGTGAACTGATCACCCTGTCTATGCTCATCCCGATACATGCACACCACAAAAGGGATGTCCGAACAAAGAATCGAGTTGTGTCTAGAACATGGGGTCAACTATACCTGATTTATAATATAGCATTCTTATTAAGTAAATATTGGGGCGAGGGATAGGAATTACAGTAGCTGTTATTGACAATGTCAAATGATTTGACAAGATACGATTG
>OZ038442.1:28453894-28468894 GCA_964036265.1 Daptonema setosum
CTCACTCACTCACTCACTCACTCATTCACTCACTCACTCACTCACTCACTCACTCACTTACTCACTCACTCACTCACTCATTCACTCACTCACTCACTCACTCACTCACTCACTCACTCACTCACTCACTCACTCACTCACTCACTCACTCACTCACTCACTCACTCACTCACTCACTCACTCACTCACTCACTCACTCACTCCACTCACTCACTCACTCACTCACTCACTCACTCACTCACTCACTCACTCACTCACTCACTCACTCACTCACTCACTCACTCACTCACTCACTCACTCACTCACTCACTCACTCACTCACTCACTCACTCACTCACTCACTCACTCACTCACTCACTCACTCACTCACTCACTCACTCACTCACTCACTCACTCACTCACTCACTCACTCACTCACTCACTCACTCACTCACTCACTCACTCACTCACTCACTCACTCACTCACTCACTCACTCACTCACCCACTCACTCACTCACTCACTCACACACTCACTCACTCACTCACTCACTTACTCACTCACTCACTTACCCACTTACTCACTTATTTGCTCATCGACACCGCGAGTCGCATCAGTGTGGCACATGAGTATCGTGTGCCAAGGCATACAATATAAAGCGTGCCATACAGCTGGACGGTATTGATTGACCATGCACTGGCTCACTCATACATGCGTACACTCTCTGACATACATACATATATGTACATACATACATATACGTATACATATACACACACACACGAAAATGCAGCACACACACACGCGCATGCAGTTTCTGCGCGCGGCGTGCAGTCCTCGCGTGCACGCCAAAATGCATGCGCACGAAAAGTGCTTGCGCTCGCATGTGCCCCCGAAAAGTACGCGCCTCGTGTGTCTCATGCAGTGCGGCATATATGCCAGTAGTTGTGTGTCCATGTGTGTGTGTGTGTGTGTGTGTGTGTGTGTGTGTGTGTGTGTGTGTGTGTGTGTGTGTGTGTGTGTGTGTGTGTGTGTGTGTGTATTGGGGCGAGACCCGGGCGCGCACCCCCGAACTATTTACGCCATCGCGGTTGCGAGCCCACGGGGTGCGGATTACGCATCGCGAGCATGTTCGGACTTTTCGTGGTTTTTGGATTTTGAAAATTTTCAATAATCTTGGGTGGAAAAGTTTAAAATGGCAGAACTCTGGGATTTTAGGGGATGAGGGATTTTTAGCCCCCGCTCGCCGTGATAAATATGCAGTCGATGATGGTGCTGTGTGGTTGTATAGGCCACCCCTTATTTTCGTGTACATGTGCCCTCTGTGTTATCTTGTTGTGTCGACCTGAAAGCTCTGGTGTCTTTGTTGGGCATGCACGTCTGGCATACTTGATTTTGGCAAACATTTTTTAGTAGTTGAAAAATTAGGATGTTAGTCAGCTTTTGATTAGAAGTCTTGCTATTCATGAATTAAAAAGATGGCTTGTAACTGTAAGTCGTTTGTTGTTTCCTGCTGTTGACTGTGTATTAAATTTTTGTACCTGAAAATGAGTTGACAGTTTCAGATGTACTTTAATTAACTTGTTCTTTTTTTGTTTTGTATTTTCTTCTTTTCTTCCAATGTATCACGTCATTTTCGCACAATTTGGATTGGACTTCGGCTGAGGAGTCTCATCAATCCAGGTGTCTAGATTAAGGACTATATATAAGGATAAAACGCCAAGCTTTTTTTACACTATTCTACTTATTTGTAAGGTTACCCCCATCGGCACGTACGTACTTGATTTTGCAGTGATTCTTTCAGGAGTTGGAAATAAAGAATATAAAAGTCATACCCATGGTTATACCCAGTACTTTTCCTTAGCAGCAAAATGGTCTATAATTTTATCTTATTTTTACTGTCGACACGGTGGTTCTACAAATTTTGAACACGGAATAGTCGAAAAATATAGAAAAAAACACTGGACCTACATACATAATGTCGCATACTCTGTGTTTATTGCAACTGAACTTCTTTTGATTGAAAACTCATCGAATTAACTTTCTCGTGGAAGACCAAAGTTTGCTTTTTTCTAGTCGTTATTCGCGTTAACTGAGCGTCTTTTGATAATTGTGTTCTGTTTTTTTTTCATTCCTCATTTCTACACCAAGTTATTCTATTAATTATTGTGACTAAAAAAATTTCATTCTAAAATTCAGCTGAACTATAGTCGAACACCCTCTTCGCTTTCAGAAATTCACTAAGGGTGCCTTCACAGTCAATTGCAATAACAGCTGCAAAAAGGTTCAAAATTTTTGCAATTGTTTTTGCAAATTTTCTGTAAACCCTCTCCGTCTCATGATTTCTTCGGCCATAGAAATTGTGAAAATGTGACATGGAAAGGATTTACGAAAAAATTTAAAAAAATTTGCAACTTTTTTGCAACTGTTTTTGCAACTGACTATAAAGGCACTCTAACGTTTTAGTGGCACACTTTTGTATACAACAACATTTGTGTTATAAGGCTCATCGCAACCTTGTAATCGACTATCCAAAGCTAATGCAAATTAAAGTGTGACAAATTACGGCAAATTTGTGTAAATTTAGAATGCAGAGCAACATACATAAATAAATTGTATTTATTCTGTGAATTATGTATAACAATAACCGATAATTAAATATTATTTATTATATTTTGTTCATACTCGTGTTACTAAATTTTTTATCTGAGCACGCATTTAGAATTTCCGACTACATATAGACCATAAAAATTTCGGGCACAATTACAAAAGCACAATTACATTTGTTGTAAATTTTACTTGAATTCTCTATGCTCGCTTTATTTTTAGTTTCGCTGGCTGAAAAGAACTCCGAAAATTCCATCTCTATGGCGTTTTCGAAGAATATAGTTTGTTCCTTCAGGTGAAGGTAAAATGACCTAATTCATGTTAATTTACCCCTCTCTGAAAAAATTCCATTTCCCCTTCCTCTGTGGGCTCAGGTTGTCCAGTCGTCATGTGGAAAAAGAAAATTTTAACGCACGTCAAAAAAATTCTTCGTGTGAAAAAGTTTTATACTATAAGATTTGATTAAAAAAATGCACTGTTCATGCTATAAATGGTGTACCATGTGATGGGTACCAACGGTTTTGATTGATTCCTGTGTTTTGTTGGAGGGACGACGATTATAAATATCTGTATTTATGATTATCGCCTGTGTGAGTTATGGGACAAAATCAATGACCTGCTGTTTGGAGCCGACCAGATACATTTCAGCACTAGCGGACGAGAAAGGGATGGAAAAGTAGAATTCCCCCTCTTTGGTGATTTATAAAAGTAAAATTGTTTTCTCTACGGTTTAATTAAAATTGCCTGAAAAGTTACATTTCCCCTTCTTTTTGACGAAATTCCCCTCCCTTTGGAGGAATAGCTCATTAGCTCATCAGTGGGACGAGGAAGGAACGAAAAAGTGGAATTCCCCCTCTCTTTGGCGTTTTTTTAGTAGAATTTGTTCGTTTAAAGTGTAGGTGAAACGGCCTAATTTCTGCCACTTCCCCCTCTTTGGAAAAATTCTCCTCCCTTTGGAGGTTCGGGTCGTCCGCCAGTGCATTTCAGTATAGTCTGTTCAGGGTTCATTCAAGCTGCTGAATCAATGATGGCAAAAACTACTGTATCAATACTTCACTGAAACAACAGTAAACTTTTTTCTGCCTATGAGTCCCAGAATTACATCCGTGTCACCGTGCTGTGAACAATACGATCTGATCATCGTTCTCATCTTTCTGTATATGTATATTCCGTTTATTTGATAAGGACTGTTTTCTGGGACACTTTTTTGTAAAACCTTTCCCTCACGCCCAAATCAATGCCATTGAAATGTATGTTCATATAAAAATTTACGCTTTTCAACGACGGAAGAAGCTAGTTGGAATCAGCTGCTTTTTGTTTTTAAGGTTAACTAATTTAACCTATTCGGGCGTGAGGGTAACTTTTTACACGAAATTTCCCAGAAAAAGTCGTAACCCAGATGAAGGCCCTGTAAGTCTTTTATAAGCCATAAGTGTTGGGGTAATTAATTATTATAAAAGTAGCTCATGATACCATATCCTCTTGCGTTTACATGCAAAAAAGTATAAATTTGAAGAAACGTCACCAAATATGTTTTTAACCGGAATCGATGTTGCTGATGTTTGTTACCGTAACAAACAGTACTTCAGGTACTTGCCGGAATTTCAGGAAATAAAATTAGATGGATCAACAGCTCATGGACAGTCATGGCCCATTTTAGAACTAAAATTTGATTACCAGCATAGCTCATGGAGAAACATGGCTTACATAATATGAGTCACTGGGTCCGCAGCATGGTTTGGGGTTTGATTTGTGAAAAAATTATCACAATAAAAAACGGTTCCGATTTCATTGGTGTTAAACAAAATTTTTTAGCGATTAGTCCCAAGAACTAAAATTAGATCGACCAACAGCTCATGGACAGTCATGGCTCATATAAGTCGTTGGGTCAGGGGTGCGGTAATGGGGACTTTTATTATGAAATATAGGCTTATAAACCAATATATTTTATTCTCAAAACTTTATATCACCATAAAAAAAGCGGGCTTTCTGCTGTCGAGAGTTCTTTTTTCGCTCTTAATCCAAGAACTAAGACTAGATCGACCATCAGGTATGGTTTATATGAGTCATTGGGTCCATGATGTATTCAATTTTGAAAATTAACACAAGTACGGAAATTTAGTTGATTTTCTGGTGTCAATTTTATATTTCTGGTCTTTCTGGTGTTGATGGTATTTTTTGGTGACCTAAAATTAGATCAACCAACAGCTCATGGACAGTCATGGCTCATGGCTTATAAGTCATCGGGTCCAACGGGCCAGGGGGGGCAGCCGTCAGGGCCCGGTAATTTGATTAAAACTGGCCGCGTCACCGGCGGTGTTCAATATGTAGGGCACTAGCGGACAAGAAGGGAATTCCCCTCTCTTTGGCAATTTTAATGAGTGCAGTTCGTTCTTTAAGGTGTAGGTAAAGGGGCCTCAAAATTTCAGATTCCCCCTCTTTGAGGAAATTCCCCTCCCTTTGGAGGATTAGCTCGTCCGCTTTTATAGGCGACTGGCAAGGAGCAGAGCAACAGTTTTGTTGCATCGCATCCAATAGCAGACGTGGGAAGAGCGAAAAGTTCCAAAAAGTAAAATAGTTTCCAAGGTGTAGCGAAAATGTCCTCAAAACTGCCGATTCCACCCTGTTATAAATTTTCCCCCTTTTTGGAGGATTGGCCCATCCGCCAGTCCATGTAGCGTGTATCTGACAGTTGCACTTTTCTATGATTGAAAGATACAGCTTTTTAGATACATACAAGTGATCATGAGACTGAATTTGAATGCGTTTTTTCTCGACGAATTTTTAAGACAATTCCTTGTCTGATTTTTTTGCGAACGTATAATAGGAGTTTTCAGTTTTGTAAGGGGTGTCTCAGGCGACTGGTAAGGAGGAAAGTCATACAGTAGTTTTGTTGCATGTAGATATATAGGGTTGAGAAAGATACAGTTTTCTCAATTTATTAGGAGACTGAATATATCTTCATTTTTAATCAGGATGGATCTTCGAAAGTTTAGGTTTGTTTTCAGTCAGAAATTTTTAAACTTTTATAGGCTTTTCTTAGAGAGTTGATAGCGCATCCGAACCCGAAGTTATTGTTTTGTTCTTAACTAAGTAACTTATGAGTTAACCCCATCTAGAATCCATTAATCCATTCATCGTTTTTGTCAAATTTCTGACACTAATTAGTTGCCATTCGTTGATTTTACTGTTTTGTATGTTACTATTTACCTCTCTAACTTTCCTCAAAACATAGTAATAGAAAGCCAGACCTCCACATAAACCATCAACCGATTCTCATCTGTATCATGTCAGAGTCAGACCCCTCGAGTCGTCGAACGAGAGGGACGTTCCATGGCACGGCAAACAGTGATCAAGTCTTGAGATAAACGAATTTGTACCCGTCAAGACGACGTACATGGTCTTGTGTACCATCGGAATTCGGAACCACTGGTGGGCCAACCCATGAGCCAATCCTACGAAATTTCAAGAAAGATGAATTTTCCTCAAGATTAATTGACGGTCCTTATTTACTTCGCCGTACGGAATGGAGCCACTTTTTGGAACCGCCGAAGAGGTGGTTTTTAGATTTCCCTCTTCTTCTTGGCTTATAGTGATCGGAACCCTTCATCCATCAAAGCACTAGTGGTCGAGGAAAGTACGGAAAACGGGTATTCCCCCTTATTGGGCATTTTCCAATACCAGAATTTTGTTCTTTAAGGTGAGGGTCCTAAGGTGTACCTTGACCTTGTAAATGCTAGTTCCCCCCATGTTTGGAAAAATTCGCTCCCTTCGGTAGATCTATCCGTTCGCCAGCGCATCCCAGTGTATAAATGAACTCGTTCGGACTGGCAGTATAGTTTGGTCAAGGTATCTTGTCATTTGAAACTGTTTTTATGAAACACTTACGCACATCTGCAACTAATTCAGCGTTATCCTATGTTGTCCAAATGTCCAATGGAAAATGTTGTGAAATGTCCAATGGATTTTCTTCTGAAACATTCGAAGTCCTTGATATCTCATTTCCGATTCGCCTTATCCGCTGTTCAACATTTCATGACTTCCTGTGGCTGCAAACCGTACGGCTTACGCTTATGTAGATCATGTAGTATGGTGCAGTACCTTGTTAATTTCTTTCATATTCTATTCCAGAATACCCTCCTTTCCGCATTCTCTTTTGATAAATGCTTTTAGTTTTCCATTTCGTTAAGGAAATTCTGGCATTCTCTTACGATAGCCATTTATCTGGAAATACCTATATGCATAGCCTTTTCCATTTTTTTCACATTTGGTCAAAGTGCGTCTGAATGAATCTTTGCATGCGTGGTAACGTGTTTATAAAAACCAATATTTCAGTAACAAATTATTCAGACTAATACTTACAATAAAAAAATTGGAATAAAGTATGACAATGAAAAATTGAACCAAATAATTTTAAGTTTAACAACCAGATACCTTTCTTGACTGAGCTATAACCTCAAAGCGTCACATGCTATCATGGCGAGTTGCAAATGTTTGCCAGACACGCCTGGGTGATCAAGTCTCTCTCTCACCACTAGCGGACGGGGGGGGGGGGGAACAAACAAGTGGAATTCCCCCTCTTTGGCCTTTTCAAAAAGTAGAAATTGTTCCCTAAGGTGTAGGGAAAATGGCTTCCAAACTGCAAGTTCCCCCCTCGTTGACGAAATTCCACTCCCTTTGGAGGATTAGCTCGGCCGCCAGTGTCTCTCACTGATCTGACTCAGGGAACACGTTCCATATTAAGCCACCATGTTGTTGTTATACTGTTATATACCACTGACACGTGATTAATTGTTCAAAGGAAACTGAACTTGCTTTTAATATAAAAGAGGGAGACAGAAAAGCGTAAACTATTTCTTTACATACACCGTAAAGAACAGATTTCCCTAAAAGAGATGGAGTTCCTTCATTTTCTCATCGTCTAAAGGGCTGCCTGGGATTCAAGTGAAAAGTTTTAGTGTTAACTACTCCAACTTGTGAATCGTTAGCTGCATCAAATGTAAGAGAAGGTGATTGCATAATAGTCGGCTGTCCGACTCAACTCAACCCAACTGCTGTATGCAATAACATGCAATGATCATGTTCAGTGGGTGTTACATTGGGTTGGACAAGTTAACGTGTCATTTTTTTACTTGAATCTCCAGAAGCTCTTTAGAACGCTGGTGTGTTGTTATATAATACCCATGTACTCTATCAATCCCTGCTGCCTATACACTTTACTCCAGGTGAAGATAAATAGAATAATCCTAAAAAACTCCGAAGACCAGACATCTTCTTTGTTAACTATGAACTTGAAAATATAAAAAATATAAATAATGGAATTCTGAATAAAGAGAGTAGCACTTTTTCGTTTTTTTTTTCATCCGCTCCATAACTGATATGGGTCACTTTCCTTGCACAGGGACACTGGCGGACGAGTAAAACCTCCTAAGGGAGGGGAATATTTCCAAAGAGGGGGGAATCGGCAGAAGTTGAGTCATTTTACCTACACCTTAGGGAACAAATTTTACTTTTTCAGAACGCCAAAGAGGGGGGAATTCCACTTTTCCCTCCCCTTCTCGTCCGCTAGTGCACAGGGACATGGCACGTTAATGTCCGGCACATGAGTAAACGAGTACAGGGTGGTTCATAATGCATGCTAATGTTTCATGGAATACTAAGAGTCGGTATATCGAGTTGAAGTTTCATGAAGTTTGTCAACAGTCTGGTAATTCGGACTTGGTTAAAGTTATGTTCACCGTTGTTTCGTTCAGTGTCTGAGTCAAATATTAAAAAAAAACGTTTCGAAGAGATTAGGTTTGTTTTGGAAAATGTTTTTTTTTAAATCTTCTGATTCAGTATAACTACGGTTTCATCATTTTCAAGTCTTGAAATTCAAGAGATGATATCAGTTTCTACTTTTAATTTTATACGAATTCGATCACATTCATTCCCATATGTGTCAAAAATTCATCATAAATCATCGATTGTGTAACATTGGAATAAATCAAAAAGAAGAGTTAAAGCGGTTTTTCGCGCAGTTTCCAAAGTCAGTTAAGTTGATGAGATCACAATGATCCCCTTGATGTTATCTATATTTATGTATGTATCCCATTTGAATATTATTATTTAAGCAAGACACATAGTCTAGAAGCAGCGCCATTTATCTATGATACCTACGATTAGTTCGTATGTACAGTATATGTTGCTAACTAATTACCAGAGAACAACCAGAATATTGCTAATTGAGACCTAATAAAAAAGTATGTACGATCCACAATAAATTAAAAATGGGTCACCCTGTAGTTGTGTATGATGGCGCCGGGCACGTCCCGATAAGACCCTCCTTGGCCCCAAGTAGTCCCCCCTCCTGGTTACCCCCTTCCCATGTGAGTGTACCCGCCTACCAAGTCGGAACCGCTCCAGACTACATGCTTGATACGGCGGATATCTCACAATTAATTACGAATTACTTTTCATCTATATTTTAACTTTTTCCATATTCTGAGAAAAAAGTTTTATTTATTTTATTAATGTTTTCGTTTTTGGTGAAAAAACCCCAATGGGATACTTGACCCCACTCTCGCTCGCCCACCACGATCAGTCAGGGTACCAGTAGCACAACACTGGCCGATTGGCCCACATGGCTTATATATACCATGTGCCGCCACGCGCACTGAAACTGATCTCACAAGGGTCTGGTGCGTCTTCAATGGCATGTAATCCTTTGCTTATATGCCACTACTATGGAATGATTCTTCCGGTCGTTGAATGTTTGTGCACTTATAAATTTTATGACGGTATTTTTAATCTGTTTCGATGAATCTGATTTTCATTGTTGGTGGAAGTGCAACCTGGAAACGAAACTGGAGCGCTTCTTCAATGGTATGTAATCCTTTGCGTTCATGCCACTACTATGGAATGATTCTTAAATAGGGTGTTCTGGTCAATAACTGTGCACCTAACAATTTGTGTTGGTAGTTTTTTTGCATTGTTTATGAAATTGCCCCCCCCCCCCCCCCCCCTGAAAACGAAATTGATTTCACTGAAGCGCCTGCGTTTTCAATGTATGTAACCTTTGGGTTATATGCCTCCATGTAAAGACTCTCAGGATGTTCTGGTCGTTGAATACTTGTGCATTAATATTTCGCAAAATTTCTATATTTTCGGCTAAAAAATCTTGAACGGACTATTTGTACACGGAATCATGTTCATCTGGCTTACGAAATTGTTATGATGAAGCTATCCGCACTGATTTATTGCAAAACAATCAGAATAATTATGAATTTTCGCAGTTTTTTTAGCTTGGGCATGTTATCTTGTTATTAATATTCATCTCTCTAATGTTGTCCCGTTGTGAGTTGCTTTCGAGTAACAAAAAACCTTGAATCTATTATCTGCAATAAATCCTGTTTATGTGGCTCGAGGGCATTTTGATCGGTTATGATGACGCCATGGAGCTCTCCGCACTGATTCATCATATGTAGCATTACCAATAAATTACCTTAATCAACTTGAATTTTTGCCTGTTTTTATCACAAAACTATAGCTTGGTAAGGTACGTTGTTATAAAAAAACTGACCAAAACTTTTTTGGGAATAATAAACCCTGAATAGGCTATGATCTACAATGAATCATGTTCGTCTGGCTTACGGGCACTTGGAACTGTTGTGATGACGCCGTTCGCACTGATACATCATAGCATTCACAATAAATTAACATATTCAATTTGAATTTTTGCCTGTTTTTATCACAAAACTATAGCTTGGTAAGGTATGTTGTTATAAAAAATGACCAAAAATGAGCTTTTTTCGTAAAAGGAAACCTCGAATAGGCTCTATCTACAATGAATCGTGTTCGTCTGGCTTACGTGCACTTGGAACTGTTGTGATGACGCCGTTCGCACTGATTCATTGCATAGCATTTGCAATCAATAACCACATTGAAGTTGGATTCTCGCCAGTTTCATCACGAAACAATAAGCTCCGCCAATAAGCATAGTCTGCTTATATGCGTGCAATTTCACTGGTAACTTACAGAACATAATACTTTCACAGAAATAGGTTTTTTGCCCGCTCTCAACTCAATTGCAGTGGCTGCTGTTCATTATAAATCCTTGGTAATAATAAGTTTATGAAAGGTTTATAAACATACATTCGAGTAAAAATAAAAATGTTGCCAAGCTATAAAACAATCCTTGCAAACCTTCTTCATTATCCAGATCCATAATCCATAATTTACGCTGATGGACGATAGAAACAGCTAGAGCTGACACGAACTTCGGAGCTTGCATAAATCCATGATAAATTTACATGATAACCATGATTCCAGTGAAAATCGTCCAATCCAGAATTGTTTAGAGTTAACCAGAATTGTTCTTGACACAAAAGTTTTTTGGTCTGCAAAGTTTTTAACAAAGGCCTTTTTACGAAGTTGGGAGAAAGTTACAGCGACGCTTGTACAGTTATTTTGATTGATTGGACATAGTATTTAAAGTTCATTTTACAAACTTATATATTGACGCACTGCCTTTTCCTATGAGATCACTCCTACACTACCACTCTTTATCGGCAAAAATAAGAAGCCATGAAATAGTTTCATCCATTCTGTAAGGATGTATGTACATACATACCTACATAAACAAATATTGTCTCTAAAACGATATTTAATATGTACCAACAGTGATGTTTGGTAATATAAGCTCAAATTTCCCATGCAATTTTTTACTTTGTACACTTGCATGTTGACAATAGTTTTGTTCGCTGATTGTCAATGGCAACCGTTGGGATACCTTCATAGTCAAAAACTTCTCGGATTTTTTGAGACGGTCCGAAGTATTTCGGAATAAAAACGGTTTCGGAACGTCATGAGAAGTTCAGAAGAAAAGCCTGCAAACGGTTGACTGACTGGCTGGGTGCCAAACTCTATTCATCATGAAAACTTCGAAAACTTTAGGTCCCTAACTGGTTCTTTGTTTCAATATATTTCTGTCCATTTTCTCATAGTTCGATGAATTCACAAATGCATGTCGAAGCTGACAATAAAGAGATACTAGAGATACTATATGGCTAAGTCGCGGCTAAGTCATTGATACTATATGGCTAAGTCGCGGCTAAGTCATTGATACTATATGGCTAAGTCGCGGCTAAGTCATTGATACTATATGGTTAAGTCGCGGCTAAGTCATTGATACTATATGGCTAAGTCGTGGCTAAGTCATTGTTACTGCTTGCATAGAGGAACTTGAGCAGTGTTATTTCGAAACCTGTTGACTCACGATCACCGTTTAAACGAGTACATTGAGAACTCACGTTAACTCATGATCTCATGATCTCAAATTCAGTAACTCATAACATAATCAGCGACTCACTACGTCACTCAATCAGTCGCTCACACAGTCACGTAATCACCCACCCGTTTCACCTCGGCCACGCCACTATACACCATTCGGTTCTATTTGAGCCCCATGGTATTAGCCGACTCACTAGCGGACAAGAAGGATGGGAAAAGTGGAATTCCCCCCTTTTTGGCGCTTTCAAAAAGTAGAATTTGTTCCTTAAGGTGTAGGTAAAATGACCTGAAAACTGTTAATTTTCAACTCTTTGCGGAAATTCCCCTCCCTTGGAGTTTTAGCTCGTCCGCCAGCGACTGCCAACTCCATTTCGGCCAACCGACTTTGAGAAAGGGGGTTACTCCGTCGGACCCCCTCTTTGACCCCCACTTCCTCAAGCGGAGTGGGGCTGCAACCCCACAGACTACCCTATTTAAAGAATGGGCTTTTCGTTGTTTCGGTTATTCCAGGGCGTCGCACTCTTTCCGCATTATGATGTGAAGTCTTCGTACAATGGATAGACGAAGACGATGTTCAGCCGCTTATATCCTTACATTGAACAGTCATAGGATCAACGATGGGAACACATGAGAAACAGCATAGGAATTGAAAAAAATTCACTGAAACTTGTGAAACGCATAAATGTTTGATTAAACGTTTTCGATGCACAGTTATACACGCCATGGACTTTCGCACGGTAAAAATTGCAAAAGCGAAAATCGTTGAAAAACTGACATTGAATTGAGTTCCAAAAATAATTTTTCCCAAGCATTCAGTTGATCACTGAAACCACGACCAAACCATCGTCATACCATAAATATTTGCTCAAATAATGTTTCTGGCAAACTTTGAAAATATTTTTTTTTCATGCGTCTTTTATGCATCCAAAAACTCGCGAGAGCATGTGTCTTGGAAATGTGTATGGTTCTGGTAGCATGGAAGCATTGTTTGCTTACCACCACCGTTTGGTCCGACTCACGATAACAAGGGACCGATGCTATGTACCTATCGGACGTCCCTTCCACTCCCACACCCACACCTACATACAGTACATACCCCCGTCTATCAGTAAAGTTCTCCTGGTTTCTATAAATATTTCTTCGGAAGATATCATGTAACAAAGTTATGTTTCAAAAACTTGTAACATTTTATATTTATGTGACGCCTAATTTTGCATTGTTTCCTTATGTATCACGGACATTGTATGCTGACATCCACTGGCGGACGAGTCAACTTTTTGAACAGAGTGGAATGTTCCTCAGGAGGGGAAAGGCACTTACTTGAGATTTTTCATCCAAGTTGAAGGACATGCAGTATTTCAAGAAAATAGTAATCAAAGGGATATCACCTTGTCTCCCCGTCTTTTCCGCTAGTGTCACCGACGCCATAAAGTGGGACACACGAGCGGTCGAGAAATTGTAGAAAAACAGGATATCCCTTTTTTGGCAGTTCCAAAAGGTCGAATTTGTTTTCAATTGTATAGGTGAAACATATGCCTCATGATCTCAAAAAAAGTAATTTCCCATGTTTCGAGAATTTCCTCCTACGTTTGGAGAATCGGCTCGTCCGCCAGTGGTGGGGCATTAAGTGGCCTCACCACCAATCCACTGGCGATTCTCCAAGTCTGGGAAATCGTATTAAAAGAGTGGGTGACTGGAAGTTTTGATGAAATTTTATCTACATTGATGAGCAACTAATCCTTTTTTAAATTGCCAAAGAGAGGGGAATTCCGTTTCCCTCCCCCCTCCCCAATCTCATCCGCTAGTGTGGTAAGGTGGGACATAAAGTGTGCCCACCAACATCGATGTCCACCTTGTCCCCTTACAAACCGCTAGCGGACGAGGGAAGAAAAAAACGTTAAACTCCTCCCTCTTTCAGAATTCCGAAAAATAGAAATTGTTTCTTAACATGTAATATAAATGGTGAAAAAACACTAACACCCCCTCTAACATTCCCTGGAAGGATCGACCCATCCGCCAGTGGCACAAACCAACATGTCATGACTCGATGTCTTTCTAGCGTGCTGGTTCAGTGTTCCTAATGTGACGTCAAACAAAACATTATGTACATACATACATGTGTATAATGTAGGTTTATGTATGTTTGTATTCTACATACATGTAGCCGTGAAACTTATGTAGTTAGGGTGGTTAATACTTCATGGGTTTTGAAAAAGTGTCACATTTTATTAAATTTCAGGTAAATACCGCCAAACTCAGTGATTTCCTGGCATTTATTTAAAAAAATTTGGGAAATATGTTTTTGGTTAAAACTGTCTCGATTTAAAATTTTTATAAAAGTGTTAGTATTAGAAATAGTTTAATCGAACGCGAACCACGTAATCAACAGTGTATTTTTCCGTTCACCAAACTCAACGAAATCCCTTCATTTGTTTTCCATTGCATAAAATTTTATTTCGTACTCTTTAAATACATACCAGAGCAATCATCATTCACGGGTGTTGAACCTGCCCATTATGATATCGACACCGACCTGTTAACCCCTTGACTATCCATGCCTTTCTAGACAACGACGTGAAGCGCGCCAAGACCAGCGTGTGCAGTGCGAGGCTGTGCGACTCGATCGAAGGCTGTCGATTAATTAACTAATCAGTTTAACAACAACCGCAACAATAAATATAAATAACAACAACAGCAAAATCAATAACAACACCATTAACAACACCAATAACAACAACGACTATAAAAGACAGCAACCGCAAATGTGAAAATTCTATGACTGAAAACTCCGTAAAATAATGCCCCATCACCACGGTCAGCGCCTATCCGATTATCGGTGACGTGTGATAATCTTACCAATACTTGGATATTCAACACCTGACGACTAATTCGACAAAAAACGAAAAATCGGCGGAAATTCACGGCGAAATTCATTGCTTTTTACTAAATATTTGGATTTTATCAATATAAAAAAAACTATAACACCGAGTAATTTACAAAATGCCTGCCGCTAAGGATAGAATGGCCGCGTTGCAGGAGGTTGGATGGATTGATTAACTGACTGACTGACTGACTGACTGACTAACTGACTGACTGTCTGACTGACTGACTGACTGACTGACTGACTGACTGACTGACTGACTGA
>OZ038442.1:28471394-28496394 GCA_964036265.1 Daptonema setosum
CCGGGTTAACACAAGGGGTTGGTCAGTCAATCAGTCAGACAGTCAGTCAGTCAATCAACATTTCAATCAATTAGCTACCTCAGACGATTTAATAAAAAATAATTGGCTCTCATTGTGTTGTGAGAAAACACCCTAAATGTTTCAACCTTATTATAATAATAAGAATCTTTTATAATGAAAACAGATTTGAAACATTTATGATGTGCATAAAGTAGTGAAATAAACAAATTTCTATAATAAGTATTTATTTATTATTATTTATTTGAAAATATGTACATATGTGGATTGGTTGCAGATCATCACGGACGCGGGCAAGGCTGCCCAGGTGCTGGCCGACGTCGAAGCAAGAAATCAGGACATCCTGCAGCTGGAGGAGTCGATCAAACAACTGCACGACATGTTCATGGATATGGCCATGTTGATTGAGACACAGGTGAGTGCAGTGAGTGAGTGAGTGAGTGAGTGAGTGCAGTGAGTGAGTGAGTGAGTGTGTGAGTGAGTGAGTGAGTGAGTGAGTGAGTGAGTGAGTGAGTGAGTGAGTGAGTGAGTGAGTGAGTGAGTGAGTGAGTGAGTGAGTGAGTGAGTGAGTGAGTGAGTGAGTGAGTGAGTGAGTGAGTGAGTGAGTGAGTGAGTGAGTGAGTGAGTGAGTGAGTGAGTGAGTGAGTGAGTGAGTGAGTGAGTGAGTGAGTGAGTGAGTGAGTGAGTGAGTGAGTGAGTGAGTGAGTGAGTGAGTGAGTGAGTGAGTGAGTGAGTGAGTGAGTGAGTGAGTGAGTGAGTGAGTGAGTGAGTGAGTAGGTGATTGAGTGAGTGGGTGAGTTAGTGAGTTAGTGAGTGAGTGAGTTCTTGCAGGGTGAGATGGTTGATCGAATCGAATTCAATGTCACACATGCCAAAGACTTTGTCGGCTCCGCTGTTGCTGACACGAAAAAAGCCGCCGCTTTACAAGCAGCTGCGAGAAGGGTTTGTCACTCACTTACTCACTCACTCACCTACTCACTCACTCACTTACTCACTCACTTACTCACTCACTCACTCACTCACTCACTCACTCACTCACTCACTCACTCACTCACTCACTCACTCACTCACTCACTTACTCACTCACTCACTCACTCACTTGTTCATTTGCAGAAGAAGTTAATGATTATTGCCCTCGTTACCGTAATCGGCAGTATCCTCATATGGTACGTCGGCGGCAAACTGAACATGTTCTAATTAACCTACCGTTACCTACCATAACCTACAGTAACCTAACGTAACCTACCCGAAATTTCACGGACAAGCGGACAAATCGACATCATCGTGTTTACCAGAATGGAAGGAGTTCAGCATTTCCGGATAATCGAGTTCCCTTGGACAGAGTTCAGAAATTTCAACTGATTCTTTGGACATGAAGACAAGATTATAGGACGTACGGCCCAGGTTCACTTCGAAATATATGGAAACTACTGGTTGAGCCTGAGATCACAGTACTTTCAAGTTACGCGGAGGTTTTCGTGGCACAAAATACATTCTTTATACGTATATAAAACGCCCAACTTCACTACATGTTTTGTGCTGCTCGACCGTTGAATTGTTTTATATTTTTTAGAATACAGTATATCTGCTTTATCGACAGTTTTACAGTACATAGCTATTTTTAACTTGTTTTAACGTCGACATTTGGCAACCATGTAACGTGATGAAACAGTTTTCACTACCATTATTGAAAGCCTAAACCAAAAACAAGAGAAAAAACTGTAAAATAAAAAGTTTTTTTTAATTGTTTCTACGAAATCAAGTCACTTGCTAATTGTCGAAGTTGATTACTGAATGCATTCTTATTTACGCACTCGGCACTGATTCTCC
Organism: Daptonema setosum; assembly: GCA_964036265.1. NCBI lineage: Eukaryota > Metazoa > Nematoda > Chromadorea > Monhysterida > Xyalidae > Daptonema > Daptonema setosum. Next base: position 28,473,243 of record OZ038442.1, read on the forward strand.
GGTTCAATTCATTTACCATGTTTTTGAAATTATTATTATTTTGCTCGTTTTGAAAATGGTTACAGCTTGAAAGTGTTTTTGCGGTTAATGCTAATTTATTATGCGCACATTTGCAGTATCTCACGATTATTAAAGGATGGGGTGACTGCGGAGATTGAGTTGAGTCCGAGCCGAGCATTTGCCGAAATCTGAACAACTCAGTAACGTAGCAGAAATCGTTCTAAATTCTTTAAGTGGGATGCTTCTAAGAAAAACTTTTGGTTCGAACTCAGTTTATGGTTCAAACTTGAGCTCAACTGAAACAAACAGCCCCGTCCAAACCGCTTGTTCTCTCCTGCACCATTGAGGATGTTATTTCGGTCAATAACCGAACTTGGAATATATTCATTGGTTTCAATACATACTAAAGGTGCAAAGCGTACTTCACTCATGAGCCCATGTGTTGAGCTGCACCCAAGTTGTCCACACGAGTAGGCTCGTGCGCGTACCTTGAGCTCTGCATCAAAAGCATTGAATCCATTACCTCATGAGGTGCGTATGGGTGCGCAACGTTTTGCACCCATAGTAAGTTTTAGGCCGTGTCCCCGAAATTCAGCACCCTCAACGTGGTGTCGTACTGTGTCAATTCTCTATGATATTATGCAAATCACATACGTTTACGCTACTTATACCATAAACAGACGTTTTACCCATTCACCCGAGTATAACCATTGGATCTGTTTGACGTTTCTCAATGTTCTTCAGTTTTTTTTCATGAAGCAGTCTTATTTGATTAAGGAACTGAATTTGAATGCGCGCCATTTTCTTCAAGTTTTCTTTTGGATTTTTCCACAGACGCAGACTAGGAGTGCACCAGTACATTGATATTATTGCATGTCAAGAAAAATCTTACAGAATTTTTCTAAAAATGGTGGGCTTTGAAGTATAGTCGAATTTTTTGGTTACGCCTTTTTTTGGGAACTTTTTTTGTGTAAAACCTTTCCCTCACCCAGAAATTGGCGGTCGAAAGCAACAGTTTGGGTTGATTAAAAGGTTTTATACACAAAAAAGTTCCTAAAAAGAGTCATAATCATCTTTTTAAGAACTTTTCTGTGTGTAAAAACTTTTCATCAACCCCAAATTGCTGCTTTCGACCGCCAATTTCTGGGTGAGAGAAAGGTTTTACACTAAAAAAGTTCCCAAAAAAGGCGTAACCAAAAAAATCGACTATAGTCTCTTAATCAATTCAGAGTGATTCACTGTCGTCTATTCCTATTCCATGTTATAGATTCAGCTAGGCACGCCGTATTTTATGGAAACTGAAGCTATCAAGCTGCTCCATGACGTTTTGGTACGGATGGAGGCAGATTCAAGTTATGTTGCTAAGTTTATTCCAGCAACGAGATTTCATGATTCAACAAAAGCTTGAATTGGCCGCCAACTGTAAACCAACATCCATTCACGAACTTAATTGTTTGACTATTTTAGGTACCAGATTGACCGTGGGAATGGGGAAGAGGAAAAACTTTTATGATCATTACGATAAACAGCCGACAACCGATTCTTACAGGGCATTATGTTTTAATTAATACTCAAAATTGATTTTATAGCACATGATTTTTGTATAATTTTTGAGTCCTTATCTACTTTTCGCTATTACACTACGCTGAGCGCATTTTTGTTAGCTAGTCATCTCTGTGTAGGCTTTAATTTCACACTTTCAATAAATTTAACACTTTTCGTTATCTGCGAGCGAGTGATAATTTTTCACATTTATTTGCGGAAATTTTCACTGGATTTCCATAACGAGAGCTGGTTTATCCGGTGCGCTTTGGTATATAGATCTTTGCAAATCGCTAATTATAAATAGATTCATTGAAGTTTACTTGTTTTCTAGTAAATAATAGAGATATTTCTCCGCTTATGGATACTGAAAACGTTCATGTTAATCCATGTAAATCCCTTAAGCGCTTTGCATGGATTTTATTACGGGTGTCTTTATAGTCGAGTTGCAACGCTTTATCGAAACAATTCGCGACGTTGCGAAATGTTTCGTTTCGAATTTTTCTTCTAGGCTTCGAGTTCCGAATATTTCGCAACGTTCCGAAAAAAAGTTCCAACTCAGCTATAAATGCACCCCAAGGAGGGAAAACGTTTTAAATAATTCACTTTTATACCCCACACACAAACCTGTGCACGCATGTTGCCGACACTACGCGCAATAATACACGTTACTTGTAACATTATTCTATCATTCATATAGTCTGTTCCAATATTACCGTCTCATGTTCTGAAAAAGTTATTATTTCTGCATAAACTGATAATTTAATGGTAATTTATTTAGTGGGACAGTATTATAAATTTCTTGAGTCTTGTGTCTTGGTTGGTGGATAGATTTTTGTATTTATTTTGTGCGTAGGAAAAGTGTTACCAAAAATCACCCAACTATTGCACGACTATTTAACTATGCTGGTCATCACCTTCTAATTATCATGTATCATCATTTCACAATTCCCTCCAAACAGCGGTTGTTCAGCCACTCAAATCATTCGCTATCAAATCAACAAGATCATTTCATCATCATGAAACCGTGGAAATCAGAAATGACCGCGCGATTGAATTTTGAATACGCGCCGAAATTTCCTGAAAACTAGGAACGGTCTGATATGTCATATGTAAAATGACGCGTATTCGAATTTAGTCTCCTAAGCATTTCTGATTTGCTATACTGTATTCCGTAGACCGTTTCATTTATCGAATCACAAAAATCATCAATGTGTTCACGTATTTCGCTTTATTTATACCGTACTTTAGTCTAGTATTTCACGCACAAACCTATATGATTCATGTGCAGTTTTCGTGATTTTTTTTTGGTTTTCGTGATTTTTTTTGCTTTTCGCTTTTTTTATTATTATTTCGTTTTGTTTAATGAAACATTTACAATACTCGTGCGCGCACATGTTCGCTTTACTCGTTTATTCTCATTTTTCATGATATTTCGTCCGTTGATCGACTGATAATCCATAATTTTAATATTATTTAATTTTAACATTTCACAATTAATTTTTCTTTAATATTACCACTGTTATCATCAGCTAGTCAAAGGCTTTGGGTTGTGTTTTATTCTTCCTGTAGCACTCTGCTCACAAATTAGTGATTAATATTGTTTAAAATCATTTGCAAAGTCAGAATGAAGAAAAAAGCACAAAACAAAAAAGTTATACTCGAAACAGATGTATATTTATTGTTAAAGAGAAACTTTTAGAAATGTTCGCGGATAATGTTCCTAAAATTGCTGTTTTGACGCGCACACCCTGCTGGTCAATACAAACTTAATTAGGTGAGGGGACAAAATCTTACATTTAATCATTTGTGATCAAGAACGAAAATTTGGAAAATATTTCGACTCCACAATAACAATAAAGCCGAAAACTGAATATTTCACAAGTGATCAAAGTTGTAGGTGACATTTTTCCGATTGCACCAACAAAAAAACCACATTCCGGTGTTCGGGCACAGCTTTGCAGCCAATCAACTTTTTTTTATTATTATTAACTTGGAAATGAGTGTTTTTTACCTAATTTGCCCAAAATTTCTCAAATTCATTACCAATTATATTTTGGTAATTTTTTTCCTTTTAACTGCAATAATCATTAACGTTGATTGGCTGACAAGCACACCCGGTACGTTTACAGAACAAACAACTTGCACAAGTAATTTCAATACAAAATTCCAAACTCAATATTTATTCTGTAATCATTGCTCGTTCGATACTTATCGTATAACAAAACTTTTTTCCGCTGTGGCTTTCCATATATTCTACTTTATTCTACAACTTCAAAGAGCACTCCGTTTTTTATGCGATTCTTTTATTGCATCACGCATCATTAGGCTCATCGGCCCTATAGGCTCGACTTAGACTAAATCGTATACTTATTCAACCTGTTGATCATCTTTACATACACTTAACTCCAAGTCCTACTCACCAATCTACTTAATCCACTTACTTACTCTATATAACACAAGCTAAGCAAAGTTTTTGATAACACATTCACGTCCAGTTTCTTCGTTCCATTGAAATTTGCATGACTTACCCTGACAAGAGAAAAACTATTTTCGACCAGACACGCAAACGCTTGCATGCGGAATTCTCCCTTTGGACGGGTTTTTATGTGAAGTTGGTTGCATTAGGTAAATTATTGTCGAAAAGCACCTATTCCCCTCTTTGAGGAAACCATCCTGTGGTTGGACGAGAGCATGCAAATCCTCGATGGAACCACCCCAGTCACGTCACTTCAATATATCCCAATCATTTCCCTAATATTTCTCTACTAATTTTGAATGGTGAAAATATCAAGAAAATCGTATTTAAGAACGTCATATGGGGTTCATTATTTGATAAATAATGGTGAACTAACCATATTGCTTATGTATGCCATTTATGTATTGTGTTATGTATATTGGTGACTGTAAAACTTTTCCAAACCGCACTGACCTGGAGGTTTCAGAAATGAAAAGTGCAAGGGAATGGTTTTACATAAGATATAAAAAACAATCGTTAACTTATTCACTATGCTGATATTACATGAGAAAGAATGTGCGAACAGAGAGAAGAATTCATTACTATTCGATTATTTCCACATTATTATTATTATTATACTATTAAAATTATTATTATAAAACGATATTTTGCCCGAATGAAATTAGTAAAATTTGTCACTGCCCGAGAAACTGAGAACGGTTGTTATCCTTTTTACTCATACAGAAATTAGTCTGTCAGTTAATCAAAAGACTGTCAGTCAGCCAGAGCCAATCATCCAAAATTTTTAACAATCCGTAAAACAATCAGGCAACCAGATGCGTCAGTCAATCAATGAACCAGTCAAAAACTCAATCGGCCAGTAGTCAAGTAACCAGTCAATTTGAATTTAGAACAACTCAGAACTGAAATAGTCCATCAATTTATGCTGAATCCAGCAAGTTTCAAGTTATTATTCTATTTCACAATCAACAATATAAGTCAGTCAACGAGTCATCCACACGTTGGTCAATCAGTCAATCGAATGAACAGTCAAAATGACAGGCAAACTCGCCATCGCATGCACAATCACCCATTGTTTTTTTGTAGCTAGAAACTGCGTACCAAGTTGACACGTCGATAAGTTTCATTCAACGATTATTTACACAAGAATGATAATTCATATCGTAACAGAAAATAAATAGAAATTTGATGGGTCGGAAATATGCAAAAATACAGAAATTCTTGAACATAGCTTTTCAGCAAATCGGTTGCAGCGTCTTTATGGTCAAGTATGTATTTTCTTCTATAAAACTTTCGGCATAATAAAAATTGCATCAGGTAACCGATTAATTTCGTTAAGTGATGCAACAATAATGAAATGCAATTGGCAACCCAATAACAACAATTAACTAGAAGGCAACATGGTATGACTGGATCGTAGTGAGGATTCAAACACGTATTATAACAAGAAACAAAATACTGTATAGCTTGGTCAGGGTTTCTTGTTATCAAAAATTAATTTCGTGGGCTGGTTACGCACGTATGTAATGAATTAAGCGCATTTTTCTTATGTTATCCAAAGGTTATATGAAAAAAGAATATAGTTCTCGAAAATTTGAAACCGCGCCGAAAACAGATTTGAATTCAAACTGCGCGCCAAAAAGTTATTGGCTAACAAGAAACCCTGAATGGGCTATATTTCCAACATAGCTTAGATTACCCATATACCGCCGAAATTTTAACTTTATGTGTACGAGCAAAAGTTTACAACAGATATATTATGTTGCAGATGAAAGATTTTTTCTTGGCTCATTTCACGCGGAGTAAAGAAGGCCAAAAACAAAAAACGAACGTTTCACCGGTGGATTAGAAATGGAAAGTGTGTGAGTCTGGTCAGGTAAATCAAAACCTGGCCACATTTGAATCATTAGGTCAAAGATGCACGAAATAAACAAACAAAGCATATTGTAAAGTGTAACAAGTAAACAGCAGATTTTGTCATAAAGCAAGAATCACAGTCGGATGAGCATGGGAAAAGCGAAAATTTTATATTGGTCTGTTTTTTTCTGTGTCTGCCTCATAGTTGTAACATTAGTGATCATCGAAAAATTGCTCCGTATTACTTGAGCTTGTTAAAAATGCAAATATTATGAAGCACTCGACTGAAAAAATGGCGCGCGATTCAAATGTGATTACTATAAATGGGAATTAACAACATGATCGACTACTCATCCCTTGATCACGGCGATCGGTCGTAGTTTGATTGCCTTCTTGGAAATACCGGCCTCGTGACACGTGTTGACCACGTCCGTTACGTTCTTGTACGATTCGGGCGCCTAAAAAGGAGTCATTCATTATTATTATTCACTATTTCGCTGAAAAAAAAACTGAATCAATTTGGTGAGAAACACAAACAAAACATAGAATTTCCAATTGGATAGGAAACTACATTCTAAAGTGATTTTTGCGCGGTTTATTTGTGATCCTGATCACTAATCTTTTTGCGTAAGAAACGGTGGCGGACATTCAAATTAATAGTCCCCTAAAAAATTGGGGTGCTAACCTCTTCCATGACAAGCTTAGGCGACGCTACACGAATGGAGATACCCTTATCCTGCAGCGCATCCAACACGTCCTGGAAACCGAGATTACGACGCGATTTGGCTCGGGACATGGCGCGACCCTGAAATAAATAACAAAAAGTGCTAAAAGTTTGACATTTCTTTCCTTAATCAACATACTTGGATTATTGGGACTCGAAATCACAGACAAATTAAACAAATATATATGTTAACCTTGAACTTATATGGATTGAAACAGATATATTACGTACTATCAGAATGCTGATTTGCGAATCAGAAACTAAGTAACTCGGTGCTGTTTTACAGGCCAGAAGCCAATCAGACAAGACAGTTTAAATCGGCTTAAAGGCTTAGTTTAGTCCGCATCAACAAAAAATCGAACCAAATGAAGTATTTCAAAAGACAGAGAAATGGCGCATTATCAAACTCAAGCAAATGAATATGAATGTTAAACTGACCGCTCCATGGCATGTGGTTCCGAAAGTTTCAACCATACCCTGTTCGGTACCCGTTAGTACGTAGCTACACGTACCCATTGAACCACCGATTAGCACGGGCTGACCTGAAATCGAACAATATATCATAAAAATTCAACTTTTTACAGTCATCTGTTTACAACTATTTCATTCAAGTGAAATTTTGCCGGTCGCAAAAAATGTGTACCTGAATATCAATAATGATTCAATAAAATATCAGTTTGTATTCTATTTGGATGCCGAAACTATTTGACCCACATTTCGCATGACATCAAATCATCGCTTGCCAGACATGTACTTCAACCTCAACATAATAATATTCTCTGGTAGGTAGATCACTGACTGGGTGAATGACTGACTAATTGACTGACCTGACTGACTAGCTGCCTGACTGATTGTCTTAGTGACTAACTGACTTACTGACTGACTGACGTGTTCCCGCTACAGAGTGATTACTATAAGTTTGTGATTTCCACCAACCAGTCCACTGATAGTCAACGGGGATCAACGGATGGTGTGGAGGGAAAGCTCGAGTGGCACCCTTCCTGTGAACGCACAACGTCTTCTCCTTCCCGTCCACAATGTGCTGTTCCAGCTGCAAATAATTTCCGCTAGCCCTAGCTGACCAGAGAAAGAAATAGTGGTATTCTCCATGTTTGTCAGTCTGTTACAAAAAGTATAGTTTTACCGTTAAGGTGTTGATGAAATGGCTCAGTGGCAACCATTAAAAACTTATTCTGGTTCGATAATAAAATCGAATATAGTTGATTTTGGCTAGAACAAGTACGTATAGCATGATCACTCTAGTTGTGAGTTAGCGAACACTTTTTACGATGCGCCTTCTTTTCATACCTCACTAGGTGACTTTTTTAAACTTACTTTGGCGATATTATGTGATACGTCATAGATGAGATGCATGTCGAGATCATCGGCGGTCGTGTGGAAGATCTTGCTGAATGCCTGCAAATGAGAATAACTCTGAAAACTACATACTTTAGAAAATCTCAGTGTAACTGTTTTGTTATATTCTCAACAAACTCATGGAGTGACAAAAAATGAAAAAAAATCCAATGTTGACCAAACCAAATGGAAAACCTCATAGTGATGAATGATGATACGGCACAGGCTTGATTGATACCGATTTCAATCTCGAATTTTTTCATGTGAAGAAAATACTTTTTGCCAATCTAAGCTCGAACTTAAGACACGGGTTTGAAACTCCATGAAACGGCAGATGTTATAGAAATCTGCCTAAAGTACTGACTGACCTGTCGTACGCAGAACGTCATACACGATCGATTCACCCAAGCGAAGTTAGCGGCGGCGGCCATGCCATTCAGATACTCCTGACCCTCCACCGAGTTGAGTCGGGCGCACGCCAGCTGACGATCGTTGACCGCGATGTTGTCACGTTTCATGGCCTTCTCCATTGATACCAGTGCGTCTACAAACATCAAACACTCAATATTGGCTAATAAGAATGATCAGTAATCAAGGACAACCGATGACATGGTTAGATCTACGATACGATGCTCTAAGCGTAAATCTTAAATGTAAAATTCGTTCGTTACATACGGTTTGTGAAATGTTCTTAAAGATGAACACTACTTCTCTCCTCTTTAGAAAAGTTGCCCCGGTACCTTAAGTTGCCCCGGTTAGCACCTTGACCACTTTAGTAGGAGAAGGATCCCATTGAAACAGATTTAACTCACTTGATTCTAATAAACTGACTTTGCACGATTGCACTAACCGGTGGCAACTTGATGGCCGAGTCCACGACTACCGCAATGAACCATCACGCACACCTGAACGAAAATAAAACACAAATGAAACGCAAATCATAATTAATTTGTTAAACAAGAAACTTAACTCATAAAAAACAAAATAAAAATAGTCAGCGAGGTTTTTTCCCTAAATTCTCGACCCAATCGCATCCCTTACCAGCCTCAAATTTATCAAGGAAACAGTTTGCAATCGCACCCCGCTTTTTTTAGTTTCGAGTTGTTAGTCTTTAATACTGGCTCACCATTTCATATGATGAAATTTATAAAACACTGAGGAGAAAGAATGCATGAATAAAAAAAAACGCTACCTGTCCCACACGATCGATGCCCATTTTCTCAGCAGCCTGTTTGTTGTAGATCTCGTCCACCACCTGCACTTCGCCGTAGTGGTTGCCGGCACCGAGCGTACCCAACTGGAATATATTGAGCGAGTGATTGAATGAATGAGGGATTGACTGATTGAGTGATTGATTGATTGATTGAGTGAGTAATTGATTGAGTGATTGATTGATTGAGTGATTGATTGAATGAGTGATTGATTGATAGTTGAGTGATTGAGTGAATGAGCGAGCGAGTGATTGAATGAGCGAGTAATTGATTGATTGAGTGAGTGATTGAGTGAGTGGGTGATTGAGTGAGTGATTGATTGAGTGAGTGATTGATTGAGTGATTGATTGAGTGAATGAGCGAGCGAGTGATTGAATGAGTGATTGATTGAGTGATTGATTTATTGAGTGATTGAGCGAGTGATTGATTGAGTGACTGAGTGGTCGAGTGAGTGAGTGGGTGATTGAGTGTGTGATTGAGTGATTGATTGATTGAGTGATTGAGTGAGTGAGTGAGTGATTGATTGAGTGAGTGAGTGATTGAGTGATTGATTGAATGAGTGATTGATTGAGAGATTGATTGAGTGAGTGATTGAGCGAGTGATTTATTGATTGAGTGAACAGTGAATGAATAAGAAAAAATCAATAAAAGCATCGAACCTGCGGGAGTCCACGTTTCTTGGCCCTGGGCGACACTTTGGATGGATCGGCCTGCAGCATCCTACCGTATTCCTCGCAGTGTTCCTTGTCCTCGGCCCACGAATAACCTTCGCGCAACGTCCAGTCCATGCCCATTTCCAGACATTCCTGAACCAAAATATCACGTTTCAGGTTAAATAATTACAGAACAAAACTTGCTATCGGTTTAGTCAGATATTCATATCAATCATCACAAAGAGCTTAACCAAAAATTTTTTAAAATTGAGTGGGAGAGGGGTGACTCCACATTTCTATTCCCGAATACTCCGATCCTCAGACACACAACCGACCTCAAAGTCCCTGGCATTCATCGGGATGATGCCCTTCGATCCAACACCCACGGGTATGTGATCGAATAGCGACTGGCACAACTGCTCCTTGACCGGCTGAACATCCTTCTCCGACAGATTGGTGCGGATCAGTCGCACACCGCAGTTGATGTCAAAACCGACGCCGCCTGATAGAAAAATTTATTTTTTTACTTAGAAGTAATGAATGAGTAACGATTATTTGAATTGGATACAGTAGTTAGAATTTTTTATTGGAATGGAATTTAGACTCGATACCGCATGGCGATAGTATGTCAACAGCCATGAACAGCAGTCGGTCAACATCCAATCAGTCAGACAACCACTCAGTCGGTCAGTTAGTTATTTAAGATAGTCAGTTAATTCAGATGGTCAGTCTCAGTCAGTCGGACAAACAAGCACAACCAACCCGGTGAAATGACCGACAACGGATCATCACAATCAAATGCAGCCACATTGCCGATCGCAAACCCGTAGCCAGAATGGACGTCTGGTAGACCGATCGAGCGCTGAAAACAACAACAACAACAACATTATTATCAACCACTATAACAACATAACATCATTATCATCAACCACAACAATAAAAACAACAACAACAACATGACCAACCCCCACAATACCAGGCAGCGCTGCCACATTTCCGATTTGTTTAACGGCGGGCAGAAAGCCACCAACGGCACCAGGTCGACTTGCCGTTCTCATTTCTTCAAACATCAGACTTTCCAATTTATCGTTGGCAAAGAACACACCCTCTACCTGTAATGGGTAACTGATTTCGTTGACTCACAGACTTAAAAACAAGTTTAGAGGCACTGAATCAGTCTCGCAATCAAACAGAATGATGAATAACATTAACAGAGTTGATAATATGTCTGAAACTCAATACCAACTAACTATACTTGATGATAATACTTGAGACAGACTTGCGGCTCAACGATCAGTGATTGTCATATGTAAATATGGGTGACTGTTATTTCACTATATTTGTGACTTGGTATTCAATTTTGTTGCTATGATGGCATAACAACTGTTCTGCTCAATTGATTGATGAGCCAGAACACTGACTTACTGCACCCACACTTAATAATCAGTACTCAGTCAGTAGTAATAGTATTATAATTTTTTAAATCACCAATTGTATGACAGTCAAGTCAAATGAAACTCGAAATTGATCGACTGATAAACCAAATGATGGATAATATGACCTCAATTACTTGATCTGGCCACAACTAACGTTCATGTTGGGAACGAATCCCTTCTTGATTCGCCATGAAATCGGCGAAATGCGTTCCAGAAACTTGAGCTCTTCGTCGTAGGATCTCGGCATTTTGTTTGTTGGGGTCTGTTGTAATGCCAATTATCTAATTATCAGATAAGGGTCGGTACAGGCAAGTCACCGAATTGAATCACCTCTGCTCGTACTTGGATTCTGAAAACCCAAAAAATGTTGGGTCAGGTGTCGAATCGGGGGCCGAATAGGCAAATACGTATATGCCGATCCATATATGCCGTCTGGCATATACGTATATGCCGATCCATATATGCCACGGCCTCCAGGCATATACGTATATGCCGATCCGTATTTGCCGACGGGTAAGTTGGCATATACGTATATGCCGATCCATGTATGCCGTAGCATATACGTATATGCCGATCCATATATGCCGTAGCATATACAAATATGCCGATCCATAAATGCCGATCCACGTATGCCAACCCGTCTGCTTATGTGGTTTGCTTTGGATATCTGGTACAGCTCGTGGTGTCAGTATTTACTACGTTGGACACCTCCGCTTCGCGGTGCTCGGAAATTCGGCCTGCGGCCGAAGCCTCACAATAGGTTATCGGGGGTTAACGAACAGTGAAGCTTTGCATGAAATTTCTTGTGAAGCATCACTGTTCGTTAACCCCCGATAGCCTATTGGGAGGCTTCGGCCGTAGGCCGAAATTCCGAGCACCGCGAAGCGGAGGTGTCCAGTCCAGCGTAGTAAATACTGACACCACGAGCTGTACCAGATATCATAGGCAACACGCTTCGCAAAAATCGCATCATCATATAAACAGTAAACGGACGGGTCGGCATATATGGATCGGCATATACGTATATGCCAGGCCATCGGCATATACGTATATGCCGGACGCCGGCATATACGGATACGCTGGCATATACGGATCGGCATATACGTATATGCCAGACGACGTTTTGGCATATACGTATATGCCGATCCGTTTATGCCAGCTGGCATATACGTATATGCCGATCCGTATATGCCAAATCGGCATATACGTATTTGCCTATTCGGCCCCCGATTCGACACCTGACCCAAAATATTTGTAGATAGATTCGTTGAGATCACGACGTTTATCACAAAGCAATATAACAACCAGATGGGTAGTCTAGCTCAGAGTAAAGTTATAGTAAATAGTTATGTCATATTCATTAACAAACCAAATCGCTTAGGACTTAATTTATTCGAAGTAAGTCATTTTGGAGCAAGGAGAAACCGGTAATCGCGACCCGTCGACCGGTCGACCCGTCGACCGAGATCGGTCGACCGGCCATTTGGAGGTTTTTAGGCTGCCTACATAGCTGGATAGGTTTAGAAGGCTAGGCATGAGCATCAAAATTAGGTTTCTGCGTAGGCTTAGGCTTAAGCTTAGGTTTTTGCGATAGGCTCGAGCGCTACGCGCCCGAGCCCATACAAAAACCTAAGCCTAAGCCTAAGCCTACACAGAAACCTAATTTTGATGCTCACACCTGCCAAACTGTTAGTATAGTGCTCCAGAATAACTTTTGTAAACTTAAGTCGGTGCTAGGAACTAAGCCGAAGCCGTACAAACAATATCAAAATTCTGGGTCGACGGGTCGCGATAGCCGGGAGAAACGGGTAATATCAGAAATTTCCGCAGAACATAATGAACAACATGGTATCAATAGAATAATGAAGCTAAAAACAAATATCATTGCTCTTATTCGTGTGAAAATAACGTTGCTTTACGCCAGAATTGTGCAATGTTCGTTAAAAATATACTTACTATTGACATATACGGTAACCCGCAACTAGATAATGCTGTCCTCAAATATTTGAGGACAGTGTAAGACTCTTCCCTTGCATAATTATAAAGTTTTACATGCAAAAAAGTGCGCAATTTTTTGACATAAAAAATGTGTGCTACAGAGCTGAAAACTCTGTCGCGATCCTGATGACCTCAACTTAATCGAATTGAGTTACTGTTAAATAAATTGTTTAGCTCAGACACACCGTCATTATGATAGAAAATCATCGCAGGACCACGAGCTACACCATAAAGATTCAGTCTAAAATTGTACACGTGCAAGTTAATAACTAATACAGTAATACCGTAACTTAATAAATTTTTGTAAATTTCACGATTTTATTACATAATTAATCATTCACTCACTTACTTAAAAGTTCACATGCACTCACCCACTAACTCACTAATTCATTCACTCACTCACTCACTCACTCAACTTACTCACTCCACCCTCTCACTCTATAACTCACTAACCAACTCAGTCCCTCACCAACTTAGTATTACACTAACTCTTTAACTCACTCACTCTCTCATTCATTCTCTCATTCACTCATGATTAAAGACCCTACAGATTTTTTTTTGGATTTTCTCGAGCTATTCCATGCAAAGTTTCACTTTCTGCGAGCCCCCATAACCTATCGTAAGGCTGACTTGTCCGAGCTTAGCGAGGGCAAGCGTGTGAGGCCCCGCAGGAGAAATTTCAATATTCGTTCCTGCACGTGTTGTAGCATAGGCACTGTGCTGTAGAAAGCATGTGCGCATAGCGCGCCAGTTATAGACGTTTAAATGCAGCTTAAGTTGCATCGGCTTAGTAGCCCAGCACAAGAGTGCTTGCCTAGCATTCGAGCGGCCCGGGTTGCAAGTTTTCAAACTGCACTACTCTGAGAATCCAAAATTCAACACGTGCAGTGAATGCAACAACGCGTGCTTCTACCGTCATGTTGAAACCAGCATTTATCTTATATCAACCAAAGCCAGTATGGCCTGGTGGTTAGGGTGTTGGCCTAGCATGCGAGAGGGTCTGGGTTCAAAACCTTTTGTAAAATTTTGGTAAAATACTGGCCGCAGACGAGTTTTTTCGAAGTTTCACTATTCCCTTTGAAGTTTTACTGTTCGTTAACCCCGATAACCTATCGTGAGGCTGGCTTGTCCGAGCGACAGCGAGGACAAGCGCGTTAGCACCGCGCGGAGCGCGGAGGTGGGATCCGTTTGAAAAATTAAGTAGTGGATCGAAAATACATACAATTTGAAAATTTCGATTCTTCAAAACACTTTTGTTATAAAAAAACTCGCAAATTACAGGTTTGGCAATTTTGGATTCTCAGAATAGTGCAGTTAGTAAACTCGCGCCCGGGTTCATTTCATGGAAATTTGCCTCACTTAGTCATTCACTTACTCACTCGTTAGCTCCCTCCTCAACTACTTAATCACTCACTCACTCACTTACTCAGTTGTCCAGTCACTCCTATCTCACTAATCTCGTTTCCTCCTCCACTCACTCACCTATCCACCCACTAATTTTTTTCTCTCTCTCACTCACTCACTAACTCTTTCACTCTTTTACCCACTCACTCACTCACCAACTCACTCACACCCAAACTCAGTATTACACTCACTCACTCACTATATCACTCAATATTCACTCACTCACTCACTCACTCACACATTCACCTCTCACTCACTCATTCGCTCACTCCTCGCCTACTTAATCACTCACTTTCTTAATTAGTCATTCGCTCACTTTTCGGCCACTTAGTCACTCACTCACTTACTCTGTCATTTGCTCACTCCTCGCATAATTATGCGCTCATTTACTTTTTTACTCATTTACTTGCCCACTCAGTCATTCACTCATTTTCTAACTTACCAACTCACTGACTCATTCACTTATTCTCTAACTCACCAACTCACTCACCCACTCACCCTTTCACCTGCTCACTTACTCACTAACTTATCCACTCAGTCACTCCGTCACTCACTTATACACACTCAATCACTCACGAATTTTTTCACCCACTCACTCACTCATTAACTTCTTCACTAATTCACTCTTTCTCTTTTCACTAAAGAATCAAAAGATTCAAAATAAAATATTAATACGGTATTTATTACGGTATCTCAATTTTGAGTTAAGAGAAATTCAAACCATTATCTAGTTGCGGGCGCACCGACATATAACATAATTTTGATTCATAACATAATTTTGATTCATAACATTATTTGAAGAGCAGCACAATTTCAATCATAAAACAAACGAACAAGAACAAGAAAGTTGAGAAGTGTTAAGAAATGTGATTACATTTACACTTTTAACATTTTACCGTAACTAAAAAATGTTACGGTATTTAAATTAAATTTTATTGTGAATAGGAATAATTTTATTTTATACTAACCTTTTACGCTTTGCAACTCACGCACTCATTCATTCACTCACTCACACACACACTCAGTCACTCGCCTACTCACCCGATCACCCACTCAGTCACTCGCCTACTCACCCGATCACCCACTCAGTCACTCTGTCACTCAGTCACTCAAAAAGTCACTCACTCACTCAGTCACTCAATCACTCACTCATTCACTCACTTACTCATTCGGTGACTTCCTCACTCAATCACTAACTCACTCACCCTATAAACAGCTTACTCAGTTATCACTTAATCACTCAGTCTCTCATGTATTCATTCACTTACTCATTTGTTCAATTGATCACTCATTCACGCAGTCACTGTCTCACCACTCACTCACTTGCTCATTCAGTCAGCCAATTGTTAAGTCAGTAATTCAGTCAGTCAGTCAGTCAGTCAGTTGTTCAGTCAGTAATTCGGTCAGTCAGTCAGTAAGCCAGTCAGTCAGTGAAACGGTCAATCAGTCAGCCAGTCACTATGTCCCTCAGTAACTCCCTCACTCACTCAGTACTCATGGTCATACAATATCTTTGTCATGTGTACTCATGCTTTTGTATGTCCTAGGCCTAGCCCTAATGAAATGAAATAAAAGTGAAAGTGAAGTCAGTCAGTCAGTCAGTCAGTTAGTCAGTCAGTCAGTCAGTCAGTCAGTCATTCAGTTAGTCATTCAGTTAATCAATCAGTCATTCAGTCAGTCAGAAAGTCAGTCAGTCAGTCTGTTAGTCAGTCAGTCAGTCAGTCAGTCAGTCAGTCAGTCAGTCAGTCAGTCAGTCAGTTAGTCAGTCAGTCAGTCAGTCAGTCAGTCAGTCAGTCAGTCATTCAGTTAGTCATTCAGTTAATCAATCAGTCATTCAGTCAGTCAGTAAGTCAGTCAGTCAGTCTGTTGGTCAGTCAGTCATTCAGTCAGTCAGTCAGTCAGTCAGTCAGTCAGTCAATCAGTTAGTCAATCAGTCGGTCAGTGAGTCGGTCAATCAGTCAGTCAGTCACTCTGTCCCTCAGCTTTCTGACTCACTTACTTAATGACTTAATCTCTCACTTAATAATTCACTTATTCATTCGAATGATCACTCCCCCACTCAATCACTCTCTCACTCACTGTTTGACCCACTCACTCACTCACTCACTCACTCACTCACTCACTCACTCACTCACTCAATCACTCACTCACTCATTCACTTACACATTCATTCACTCACTCACTCACTCACTCACCTAATTACTCAGTTCCACACTCCTCGTTGACTTGCAACATAATCTTGCTCTTCTAATTGTTCTATCAAACAAACAGTTCGCACAATTTTTTTTCTGTAAATCAGTTAATTTTTTTCAGGTCACCAGTTTACAATCACGCAAAAGCTGATGTTTCAGTTTTCACACTCTCGTTTTAATTTATACTTCGGAACCGTATACAAACTACCGTACTCTTTATATTGGATTCCGATGGAATAATAATCAAATTTCTGAGAACGGTTAAAATTACTAAACTCGACGAAAACCGTTTTTTTAATACTGAGAAAAGGTTTACAGAATTGTGCGGGATAGTCAGTATATATCGAACCTGCAATGTTTGAAATAGCGAAAACCTGGCTGGCGCAAATTTAAAAAATCGGCGTGCAAATTAGAACAGTTATGAAATTGTTGGAGTAACGAAACGTAATTAATTTTTATGAGAATTAATTACGGTATGTAAATTACGGTAGGTTACGGTAAGATTACGGTAACTTTACGGTAACATTAATTTTGTATGTAAAAACACATCACAGTTAAATGAATTAAAATATTTTCCGGTTGAAATTTGTTACAATGGACGATGCTGGATAATTTGATAAATCGTCGATTTTTTGAGTGGGTATGGGGTTGGGGTGGGCAAATGTTAGTCTTACGAATAGAGCAGGTTCTCCTAGATTTGATTATGCAGTTTATCACCCCATACTTCTTCTCACTCGCAGCTAATCACTTGTGGTGGTTGAATATCTCCAGATTAAATAAATTAACGTTTACCTAAACACTGCTGCTTAGCAACTACACAGTCGCGCAACAGCTGCCTAGCTAGCATTACATTTTAACAGGTGGCCAATCAGAACAGAGAAAGCTGTTCTATTTTCTCCATCCTGGTTAGCCGGCTGTTTATTTTTTTGCCAGCTGCCAGGTGCATGGTTAAGCTTCTTTATACTTAGTCCCAAGATATTCCATTGCCCCCATGCATGAGAACACTTACCCATGCTACTTCACCAATCTACAACCGCGTCCATACCCGCGTCAGAAAAACTGTTTTAACACGTACTGGCGGCATATTTGGAAACTGCACCCACTTTTTGTCAGAATCCCAAATTCGACTTTTTATTTTTGATTCACGAAGAGGCTAAGTTAGGCGATCTCCTTTACTAACGTACAGTCTTTGTTCGGAACTAAGCCTAAGCCGTACAAACAATCAAATGGTTATTCGATGTCGTTGGGTCGCACGAATTCTGACAAAAAGTGGGTGCAGTTTCCAAATATGCGTACTGGCGGACGAACTCATCCTCCAAAGGGAGGGGAATTTTGTCAAAGATGGGGGAATTGGCCGTTTTCAGGCCTTTTTATCTACATCTTGGGGAACAAATTCTACTTTTATAGAACGCCAAAGAGAGGGAATTACACTTTCCCACTCCTTCTCGTCCGCTATTGTTAACACGTACATCGATCAACATCACCCCGTGCTATACTCTGTTAAACTATGGTGTCAACCGAGGTGAGTTGACGTTAGTGATGTTTCATTATCAGACCTTTGGGCAAAATTTTTGCTTGCTGAAATAACAGACAGGCTTTAGCACAAACATAGAAGACTTGCTATGAAAAGTTCCGCAAACCACATTCCGTGAATCCATTACCACATCTATATCCATATCATTGATAACCCAACACTGAACCCACGCTCATCGGTATCCATATACCCAGTCATAAGACAAACTACATACACGTATATGACTCCGCTTTCTAACCGGTAATCGATAAACAACGCCAGTCTTTTGTTATTATTCGCTAAACACGATAAAATAAAATAAAACCAAAAATCAAAATTAAATTCAAATACCGTACTTATTTTACAAATTTTGTTTTGAAAATAATTAATTACCCATAGACAATTTGTTTCAAAACCGATTCTCATTGGGTTACGGTAAGTTATGAGAAAATTCCTATATAAATTCTCATAAAAATTAATTAACCTTCTAAGAACCAAATTGTTTATTAAATTTGAATGCGCGCCAGAATTTTAATTAGTATAGCCTATCCAATGGTTCTTCTTATAAAAAAATACTCAGTATATATAAAAGTATAAAGACTCTTTTATACTTAAAAAGTTTTCAGGGCACAATTCGGATTCAAATCTGTTTTTGACGCTCGTTCATGTTTTCGATAATTATTTTCACGTGACACCTGATTAACGGGAGACCTTAGATAGGCTATAACGGCTTTATAATTTTGAAAACAAGATATAAACCTTCAACAAGTTTTATTTCGTTTGAGTAGAACATATTCGCAGAAATACCTTCTTCATAGTTTCTCGAAATTTTGTAAACTTGCATTTCTTTTTGTCCTTATGGAGATAATCCCTTATAATTGACTGCAGCTTAACTTGCAAG
Organism: Daptonema setosum; assembly: GCA_964036265.1. Classification (NCBI taxonomy): domain Eukaryota; kingdom Metazoa; phylum Nematoda; class Chromadorea; order Monhysterida; family Xyalidae; genus Daptonema; species Daptonema setosum. Next base: position 28,492,509 of record OZ038442.1, read on the forward strand.
AATAAGTAATGAAACTATGGCAGAAAAAAGTTTCAGTTTTCGCGCTTCTCATGTCAGTGCTTCCCTGTTATCAAAAAATTTTAATTAAACTTTGCAAAATACATACACATTGCACAGTTAACCATTTTATTGAGTAATTGGCATTTTTGATGAAAGTAAAGAACTGTTATGATCAGATGAATCAATATTTTAAAAATATAAATACTAAAATAGTAAGTAGTTAATAATGACAATCATCATTAAACAACCATCCATGACAATAAAGTTCATTATGAATCATGTGGTAAAACTTTTATCATGGTTGAAAATATGTTTGATCATCTTGGTGACACGGCGTATGCACCCGCGCAGTTTTCAGGTAGTTTCAGTTTGGGCAAACTGGTCACGACAGCATTCGCTGCTGAAATATTGATATTGAGCAGACTCTCCTTAAGTCTCAATAAAGGCAGTCTACTCGATCAGTCAATCATCCTCTAACTCAATTAATCAAGCAAATAATAAATCAGCCAAACATTCTGCCACTCAATCCAACAGTCATCCAGTCTGTTATTTTATTCCGCCAATCAGTCAGTCAACAGGCATTCTATCAGTCAGTCAGTCAGTCAGTCAGTCAGTCAGTCAGTCAGTCAGTTGTTGTTGATAGGCCCGTTCTCCCGTTCTTCAAAGCAAGTGATACGCGATGTCTTCTGGTTTCGTCCACAGGTCCGTCAGGTTAAAGTGCTTACCGCTGGCCGGGCATTCCGTAACCAAGTGACCAACAGAGTCGTGTCGCCGGGTCGTACAGCGGGGGCAAATTGGACTTGGGGCTTGTTTTATGCGATGGAGGTAGTCTTGGAGTTTTGGACAGAAACCGGTGCGTAGTTGGGCAAGTGTTCTTCGTTGTTCTCTGGGTAGTCTGTGTTCGGATGTAGAAATGGGGGGAGGGGGGTATCCGAGTACTCTGTTAGGTTTGGATTTGATTGAGTTTTGGACATGGTAGGTATGTAGTTGTGAGGAGGCTTCTTTCGGAGTGCTTGTGGTACCAGTGATGGAGTCTACTGTTGGTAACATAGACCTGATTGTGGATTTCATGTTCCTGGATCTTGGAGGGGGTTGCCAGGACGCCATGCGGTGGCATGGGTGTTGGCTGTTCCTGCATTGAGCCAGGAATTGTTGGCACAGCAGAGTGCAGTGCTCGGGTGGTGTTAGCATTTGACATTCGCTGTGGATGTCATTACTGGATGCCATCATGGTACAGCCGGTGGCAACACGAAGAGCTAGGTTTTGAGTGACAGTGAGGTTGGTCAGATTAGATTGAGAGCGAGATGCAGTGGGGAACCAGGCTGCGGCTCCGTATTCCAGTTTGGATCTGCCGACTGCTTTGTAGCAAGTGAGGATGGTTTCTTTGGAACCAAAGTTAGTGCCAGCGATTGCTTTTAGGGCGTTGGAACGAGATTTGACTGCTTTACACGTCTCACGGACGTGTTCTGTGAAGGTCATTTGTCTGTCATAAGTGACACCGAGCAATTTGATGGACGGGAATTGGGTAATGGATGATCCGTCTATTTTGATTGTCAATGCCAGTCGTGCTTCCGCCGGGTCGGGGGTGAAAAGGGTGCACATGGATTTACTGGCTGACAGTGATAGGCTTTTGTCTGAGAAAAAACGGTGCACTTGTTCCAGGTACTGAGTAATGGGTGGAATAAGGGAGGCCACCGGGTTCCCAGTTGCATATACAGTTGTGTCGTCTGCATACTGTAACAGTTTTACTGGTGGGTTGGGTTTGGGTATGTCTGAGATGTATAGGTTGAACAGAGACGGGGACAGCACGCCACCCTGTACCACTCCGCTCCTGACCCGGTTCAGTCTGGAGGTGTGCCCATTAAAGAGTGTGACTGCTGAGCGGCCTTTTATGTTATTTCCGAGCCATTTCTTGATGGCGGAGGGTATACTGGATTCCAGGATTTTACGGGTTAATAGGGCCAGATTCACGGTGTCAAAAGCAGCTGTCAGATCAAGAGCGACCAGCACTGTTCGGTGTGGAGGTTTTGGGCGGTTGAAACCATCACAGATATCTGTTGTGAGACTGGTCAGTGCGGTGGTGGCTGAGTGGAGTTTGCGGAAACCGTGTTGTTCGGAGTTGGGCGGGATATGAGGGGTGATTAGAGGCATCATGAGTTTCTCAGTCAGTTTGGCCGGTACACATAGTAAGCTGATCGGACGCCAGTTTTTGGCCATACTTGTGTCTTTGCCGGGTTTCGGCAGTGGGATTGTAATGGATCTTTTCCAGATAGTTGGGATTTTGCCACGGTTGACAGAGAGGTTTATGATGTGGGATAGGACGCCGAGTGCTAATGGACCGAGGTTGCGCAGATGCAACGTGGAAATGCCGTCAGGGCCAGTGGCTTTGGTATTTTTTAGTGCTTTTATTGTGGCCTTGACTTCGGGGATTTTAAATTGCACGGACACCGGCAGGTTTTTAATGCTCTGGATGGCACGTTTGTTTTTACGGGAGAGCTTGTCACATTTCTGCTTTACTCGGTGGCAGAACTGGTGGTTGAATTTGTTGGCTATTTTTCCATTGTCAGTAGAAGGGGGATCAACATCGTTGAAATTGATGGCCACTGAGGTCGGAGGGGGAGCCTTGCCACACAGTGCCTTCACAGTCGACCACAGTTTGGTCGCGGGATCTCTGTGATCCAGGGTACTTACGAAGTTAGCCCATTCATTGGTTTTGTATGTGGAAATGGCCTGGGAGATTTCTGTGTTCAAAGGCGGGAGTTCCGGACTGCATCTATCGAGGCTTCGTAAGGAGTCTCTTTTGGCGATCAGGTCACGGATTTCACTTGGTAGTTTCACCGTTTTCTGGTGATGCCTGCCATGAGGGATGGTCTTTTTTGAGCATTTGGATACAGCCATGATGAACAGGTTATTTATGCCATCGAGGTTATCTGGATCGAGACGTGAGAGGCGTTTCAGAAGGTATAGATCCAGTTCAGTTGTAAACAACGGCCAGTTGGCTTTCTTATAGTTGGGGGCACACCTGGAGTCACGAGATTGTGACGGTGGGATTAGGGACGCAGATGTGTCGATTTGGATTATAATTGGAACATGGTCAGATGAGCCTACGGTTAGGGTAGACCAGTTGGCAGATGGGGCCAGGTCTACGGAACAAAGAGACAGGTCAGGGGTGGTCTCTTGTTCGACTGTAGAGTTTGGGATTCGGGTGGTGCTACCGTTGTTAAGTAACACCAGATCAGACGTAGAGATCAGATCGGCCAGAACACGACCTCGGGTGTCATGGATAGGACTGCCCCAGTCGTCGTGGTGGCCGTTCAGATCGCCGCAAACCAAAACGGTTTCTTGCGGGGGCAGGGTGAATAATGTTGAACAGTCCGGTTCGTTTTGGCATGATGACGCGGGGGGTATATATATATTGAGAAAAGTAATGGGGTTTGGGTTGCAGTGTATTTTGATCGACTGCAACTCGATGGGACTGATTGTGTGAAGGGTGGGTCCCTGAGACCATTTCAGGGTGTTTTTGACCAGGGTGAGGAGGCCACCGCCACTAGATTGGTTGGCCCGGTCAAGGCGAATGATATCGTAGCCCTTGACAGTGGGAGTTTTGTGGCTGGGTCTCATTTTAGACTCTTGCAACAGGGCGATGTGGATGTTGCTTTCTGAGAGGTAGTGAGTGAGCTCGTGCAATTTGTTGCCGATTCCATTTATGTTCCATTGTAAAATATTGAGTGAGTTTGAGCAAAAACTGAATGGAACCGGAGAGCTGGAGGTGGAGGGATGACATGGTATGGGTGCAGGGTTGGCAATTGATTGTGGTTGGGGTTGTGTGATTGAGGATGAGGTGGATGGGGTCGAACAGAGAGAACATTGCCAACTGTCAGACCAT
>OZ038442.1:28498894-28501394 GCA_964036265.1 Daptonema setosum
TTACCGATGTTTCACAACAAAATATAGTAACGAATAACGATGTTTTACAGTAAATAGGAATTTCGCGGTTCAATAATTTTTCTGTTTTTTGCTCGTCATTTTTTTTGTAAAACAAACAGTTCGACAAACAATGATGTTCCATATTTTTGTGTAAATAACTCTTTCACTCACTCACTCACTCACTCACTCACTCACTCACTCACTCACTCACTCACTCACTCACTCACTCACTCACTCACTCACTCACTCACTCACTCACTCACTCACTCACTCACTTGTAAATTCTCAGCTTAAATCAGTTTCTAGTTAGGCTCGATAAAAACGGTTATTTTCTGAGACGGATCATGTTTACACGGTTGTGATGTGATTTGACTATAAATTGTCGTTGTGTAATTCTGATTAAAGCAACAACTTCCAAACCGATCTTACAACTTTTTTCATTCAGTTTTACCAAAATGGTTTTTAACAATGTAACCCCCCGTCTCCCGAAGGCACACGAATGAATTAACAACATTCAACAACAACAATACTTTCTTCAACAGAAGCCTTTGAAACAACAAACTAATATGAAAGAGAATTGGGTACCATACCTATGAAATACAGGATTTTTCTTCCAAAACAATCAGTCAAGAAAAACTTTTTAAGATCTCAATTAAAAAAGTAAAACAATTTTTCATCTACATTACAATGCTTGCCATTCTGTGGCTTATAGTCATCATGCTCATAGTCTTCTGCATACGATTTCGGTGCTTAGTGATCCCTAAAATTATATAATTTTTTTAGTCATTTATTCTCTCAACCGCATTTTCGATTCCATTCAGTTTCGCTTTTTCAGCAATTGAACTAGACTAGCATTTTCTAATTTAGATCCCTAGATAACTTTCTAACCGGCTGCACACGTTCAAATCCAGAACACAGACTCAGTACAAATAACAGTTGGCAATGGTGTTGTGATACATATGATCGATACAATGAATAAAACTATGAGGAGACGTGTGAAAATACTCGGTGTAATATAACTAATGAAAGGTTGCAAATAAAAAATACGTTTTATAATGCTTCACGAAGTGTATATGAACTCTCAACATCACATAATCTTCTGACGAACCAACACAAATATAGAAGTTCAATTCTGCAGACGACCAGTTATTTTAGAAGTCAAAATCAAGGGTGGTAATCTCGGGTGTTAGATTATATAAAAAGAAAAGAAAATTTAAAATTACGACAATTAATAATTATAATAAAAATTTACGATTAGGTGAACCATGAGGAGCGGTGGAGTGTCGGAAGGTAACAAAATACAAAAGTATGAATAGTCTTCGAAAAAAATCTGTGAATCGATCACAAATCACAATCAAAATCAACAATTGCCAACTGTTAGATGTACTGAGTCTGTCTGGCCACTATGTAAGTAGCATACTACTACTACACTGCTTAAGTAAAACAAAAAACGTTCCCAAAAACGATTTTTGAGCTGGTATTCTTAATACGAAACCCCAACTGGCACTCTTATAGTACGGTACCCAATTCAAACAAGAAAGTCATCAACCATAATGAATCATGGCAGAATCACTCCCACTGAAACACGAGATGATTGAATCGAATTGATTAAATTACCTGCAATTCAGAAAAAAATTGATATTGATTATTGATTATGGACTATTGACTGTTTCAAACTTAAGATATTGAATTTGAATGCGCGCCATTTTTACCTGTGGTGATCAGGACTTTGGTTTTCACGGAACAATTTTACAATTACGACACACACAGGAAAGCTCGCATTACAATTCAAAACCATAATAACTTGTAACAATCATATAAAATGTGTATTTTATGCATAGATTATAATTATTTTGTAACAAAATAAGCTGCCAGCACAGAAGCCGGCACTGGTTGAAGTAACCAGCAAACCGAAGTAAATAATCCCAGTCCGAAATCATGTCTTTTTAGTTTTTATTGTCTTTTCTTCTCCCCACAATATAATATAACGAGCAAATTATAACAGAACATTTTTGGCAAAGTATCTATAGATTAAGTATACCATTCAAATATGAGCAAACGTGAGTGCATGGTGCAAACTACAAACTCGCTTATGGATGTATGTACGTATGATATACAAAAGTTGAACACCAATCTTCAAACATATACCATACAAACATAAACGAGTTCCTTCCGACAACTCCACCAGTGACTAGAGAAAAGTAAAGGCACGAATAATGAAGACTAAAAAAATAATAATAATACATATTAGAAAAATATTGAAATGCATGAATATTTACGAACACAGTTGATTTCGGGAACTTGTCGCGTAACTTTTAAGTCTTTCTTTTCAGTGCCTTCCAAAACCATCAGTTTCGTTCAATCATTAGAACGAACTCTACAACACACGAATCTCTGGGAAATTCCCAAATCCAACCATGCCCACCCGAGATATACCACCAACCTTACAAGAAAATCCTCAACACCTCAACTGAACACCGGTCATCAACATCCCGTGTCA
>OZ038442.1:28506394-28508894 GCA_964036265.1 Daptonema setosum
TCAGTCACCTTTCTGTTTGACAAGTTACTTGATCATTGACCGTTAATCTGATCTGATCTACTATCGACTGATGACTATACTTTTGTTTGTAAATTCAGATTCTACCCGGTCAGTATTATTTCGTTTATTCTTAAATTACCGTGATATATAAATTATTTTCATTGATGTACATTTACATATGCATTCATTGTATATATTATTTATTTCGTTATGACCATAACGACTTTTAAATAAAAAAATTATGATATTGGCTCTGTATTTGTTTGTTTCGAGAAACCACAGATTTTTTCGCAACAACCGGTAAAGTTTAACCAGCCTCACGAGTAATAACAATCAGTTAAAGAGCAGTTCTTCAGATATATTAGTAGACCAACATTCCAACTATCCTATATGTCACGCAACGTCCTCCAAGAGTGGAAAAGTGGAATTCCCTCCACTTTGGCGTTTTAGAATTTTTTCCCTAAGGTGCAGGTAAAATTACCTAAATCCAGCCAATTCTCCCCTATTTAACGAGGTTCCCCTTCTTTTGGAAGTTTAGCTCGTCCGCCAGTGACTGGATGAAAAGTTTTGCCTCGTTGTATTATCAAAAAAAAAATCATGTTGAGACAGCCCAACTAAATATGAAATCTGATGTTAGAATATCACATATTTTTTTATCGTTAGTCGGTGGCCGTTCTTCAATAAAAAAATAATATTTGCGAAAAATTTTGCATTGTCATGCGAAATGTTTCACCTTTATGATATAGTCTGTTTCAGGTTTCGCGTTTCAACTTGAAACACGAAACTGAAACTGAAACTGAAACGTTTCAGTTTCAACTTGAAACGAACTATATCTAGCCCTTAAAGATTCCTCAATGCCCAATACAAAAACTTTGACCAGCATTGAACTGACCAGATATACTGATGAGGACATTTATAAATGGCCAAACATAATATTTTCAATAGTGACTTTAAAGAAAATATTTAACTATGCAAACTTAAAATTATTTTATGGATAACTATTAATTACGGCATAAACCAAATATAAATTGTCAGCAAGCAAAGCCTAAATGGTTTGATTTCCGTATATGTACCTATGATTGTGAGGAAAGTATTGTCAAAGGCTTTTTAATCTGTGCGTTTTCGAACTGTATTTTATTAACAATATAGAATAAAATTTGCCCGCAAACATCATCTTTTATTAACGTACCTCTGGAAATAATTTTACAGATCGATCGATACATTGGCTGATTGAGAAGCCGAAGTTTTTTTGTTCTCATTTATTGATTGCCTGGCTGAGTGTCTTTTGTTTATACGGTTAAGTTTACTCGAACAAAAAACAAGTTAGATCATTCCAGTGATAAACTGAGTTCACACTTTCTTGTAGTTTCGGTTGAATTTTATTGGAGGAAATGCCACCAGTAAAATAGTCATTCTTATAAGTTAAATCTTAGTTAACATCGCGAGCCAGGTTTTAGCCTATTGCTTTAATAAGGTTAACCACTTTTAATTCGTGCCATTACACTAGCGGACGAGAAGGGATGGGAAAGGGGAAAGTGGAATTCCCTCCCCCCTTTGGTGGTTTCAAAAGGTCAAGTTTGTTGTTGGGTGTAGGTAAAAAGGCTTTATTTCTGCCAATTCCCCCTCCCATTGGAGGTTTGGCTCGTCCGCCAGTGGCCATTAATGACCATGTGCAAGACTTCAACAAGAAAGTGTTCAGGTTCCGGGAAAGTTCCTACCCTGAACATGAAAATTGAGTGGCTGTGTTTGCTCATATATCGGATTTAGAAGAGCATCAAAATAATTTCACACTGCGGTCCAGAAATAAATTATGTTTCAGTTCAGTTAACCCATTAGGGTCTTGTTTGAAGGCTGCGTTTTTTTCTGTTGTCTGTAGCAGAACATAAACGTTCAGGCAACTTTTCGTGATTAAGTGAGTGAGTGAGTGATTGAGTGAGTTAGTGAGTGAGTGAGTGAGTGAGTGAGTGAGTGAGTGAGTGAGTGAGTGAGTGAGTGAGTGAGTGAGTGAGTGAGTGAGTGAGTGAGTGAGTGAGTGAGTGAGTGAGTGAGTGAGTGAGTGAGTGAGTGAGTGAGTGAGTGAGTGAGTGAGTGAGTGAGTGAGTGAGTGAGTGAGTGAGTGAGTGAGTGAGTGAGTGAGTGAGTGAGTGAGTGAGTGAGTGAGTGAGTGAGTGAGTGAGTGAGTGAGTGAGTGAGTGAGTGAGTGAGTGAACGAGTGAGTGAGTGAGTGAGTGAGTGAGTGAGTGAGTGAGTGAGTGAGTGAGTGAGTGAGTGAATGAGTGAGTGAGTGAGTGAGTGAGTCAACGATTCAAAAACCTAAAACCAAAATCTCGTCCAACGTACTCTATTCATTTGCAATGACTAGTTGTATTCAGAATGTGTGTATGAAATATTGTGGTGGAAAATATTAAAATTAACAACAGTTTGAAATTCGGAAAGCTGACACAATGTTTTTTCTCACCACTCTGTATAGTATTTTTAAGAGAAGTTAATCGTAGCTTAA
>OZ038442.1:28513894-28578894 GCA_964036265.1 Daptonema setosum
GCTTGTTTATAATTTACCTGAAAATAACTTGCCTTTTGTTGCACGAGTCCGTCATGCTACAAAACCGACGAACTGTCACCAAACTAAATAATCTCAAAACCACGACCTTTTATAATTGCTCATACCACAATATAATTTTCCCAGTAACTTTTTTCGACGACCAGTCAATCATTTTAGTCAGTCAGTCAGTCAGTCACTCCACCTCCCATTAATTTTCACCCGCGCGATCAGTGGCAAGGCGGTTTGTCTTTGTGAACGACTGTCGGTGACTGATTGATCGGTTGCGCGTATATGCTTGACAGTCAACCAACCAGTCAGTCAGTCAGTCAGTCAGTCAGTCATAATGATCGTATACCTAAGATCATGCGCTTGGACGCTTGTTTTCGTTTCGCGTAACACGAGTCTGTCACGGCACCGTAATTTATCATGATCTGGTTATGGTCAGTCAGTCGGTCATTCAGTCAGTCAACTAGTCAGTCTGTCAATCAGTTAATCAGTCAATCAATTAGTCAGTCAGTCAGCAAGTTAATCAGTCACCCAGTTACTCAGTCAGTAATGAGTTCAATGAGTTAGTAAACCAATCAATCAGTTAAAAAGTCGTCAGATGGTCACTCAGTCATTCTCTAAGTCAGTCAATCAATCAATCAGCCAGTCAATCAGTCAATTAGTTAGTCAGTCAATGCAGTCAGTCATCCACGTCCGACCATCAGTCGTAATCATAAATCACGATAATGTTGCCATTAACACGAATCTGTCATGCAACCATAACTCACCTTTAATATATGGTTCCGATCGTAATAAATATAGACGAATGACTATTGTGTTGAGTTGAATCGGTCAGAATTCAGTCTGTCAGACACGTACACGTGAGTCAATCAGTTTGTCAGTCAATTAGTCAGTCATTAAAATCGGGATGTGAAAACTTCATTTGCCTACTTAATTTTAGACGAATACTTCAGCTTTTCAGATAATCCAGAAAATATCAAAAAAATTGCCAGTGAAAAACAACACATGAAATCACGATTCGTTCCCTATTCACAGTCCCATGATTTCGCAGCCCTCATGAAATCGGGAATCGACCGACCCCCGAGACTTAATGACCACCCTGTACATAACACTCGATTCCATGATCTAATCAGTATCATGGTGTTTAATATAAAGCCCCCTAAATCAACCGAGAACCGACTCACTGGCAAACAATCATTAGAGACTAACTGATAACTGACACCATTTGCTAACTGGATTTGTCCTATTTTGATGAGTTTTTGAACAAGTTTGAGAACGCACGGTTTTCGTAATCATGGAAAAATTCAGTATGATATAGTTGGGGTGTACGGTTCTACCATGAAACGTGAGCTGGACATGATTGAATTGAATGACTGGGGAGAGACAAAAATTAAGAAGGAAAAAAACATCCTCATGAAGCTTCAACATTAAAGTGAGCCTTCCATGTCAATAACTTATATTGTCGGCATACAAAATCAAATGTGCTAGCAGTTATCAAACCATCTTAGTTAAAAGCACTGAAACGAACTGTCAACCGGGTTAAACAAAACCCATACTCTAGTTATTCACCCAGTTCTATAAAATGGTTACAACATGTCCCCAGTTATCAACCGTCACTCCATCAAGTCAAATCTACCATGTAATGCAACAACATGAGATTGGGCATGCAGTTAATGTATGCAAGCATGATACCCCCCCCCCCCCTCCCCCCGTTGGACGTGGGATGGTGGCGGCCATGCGAGAGGATGAGGATACAGAGGAGAAGGAATCTACAGATTTGAAACATATTTCACAAGCTCTAAAAAGAACAAAGTCCACTTTATATTTTCTCAAAAAGGAAGAATTCAAATATTCCATACAATGTCGACCGCTAAGGAGAGACTCGTAGAAGTAGAGGGGAGGAACGTACGAGGAGGAAGGGGCACTGGACAAGCCGTACCCTAACCCCCGGCCCGCCCGCTAGCATGCTTGGCTCTATAAAGAGCCCTTGATCACAATTTTCAGATTTTTTTCGAGTAACTTATTAGTTAATTGTTTACGTGTGCTTCATCAGTGGGAACGTTCGATAAATGATTGTAATGACCTGCTCGGTTTCAGAAAGTACAACGTACAATGCGATAATGGTACCATTATTTATTCTCATCGGAAAGACAAAATATCTTGTATGAAGCCATTAAACGCGACTAAGTGCCTTAGAAGAAGAAACATTCCATAAATCCACACCAGTTTTTCACCGAAGGAAATTAGCTCCTCGAGAATGCTGAAAATCAAAAATGGTCCCATAAAAATCAGCTTCAAATAATCAAATTTCTATCCATCGCAATTTCATTCAAAGCCCTCCTCACATTTCCTGATCCCTGCTACTCTTGCGAACGGGTGAATTGACTCCACGATAGTGGACGGGGGGGGGGGGGGGGCATCCGACGGTCAAGAGGGGTAGGGGGCAGGGTAGGGTAGCCTTAAGATTGATGAGCTGTCAAATAAAGCGCCCCTGACCATTCAGGAACAGAGAAAGAGAGAGAGCCGTGCCGTGGTATCATTGGCGGACGAGCTAATCCTCCAAATGGAGGGGAATTTCATCAAAGAGAGGGGAATTAGCAGTTTTGAGGCCATTTTCCCTACACTTCAAAAAACATTTGAAGAACATTTCATTCGTCTGAGTTGCCAAAAAAGGGGCAATTCCACTTCTTCGTTCTTCCCTCGTCAGCTAAAGCATGGTATTATACTGGTTCCAGTGGTGCATGATCCTAATCAGGTGAAGCTCAGAATTCGTAAGATTGAAAAAGAATGGTTGATTGAAGAATTCTTATTTCGACCTCGAGAAATGATTGTTTTATTATCCAGTCTAAAAGTTAAAGCACATATCTGTAAAATTCTTAATTGATAAAATAATACTATGGAGCCATTAACTGCCAGATTTTTTTCTGTATGCGAAATTATTTCAATGAAATCGGCACAACTCAAATTTCTACCAAAACCACTCGTGAAAAGTCTTGATATGAAAAAAATTCCAGTCTCCCAGCAAATGAGAATGTTATTTTGTTCAATGGATGGGGAAGTAAAATGTTGCACACTTACATAAGTACTGTAACGGATCGTATCAATCTTAAACAGTGGCTCAGAAATTACAGTGTGTACGCCGTCAAAATATCGATGAATGGTTCAATATAATAAAGGACCGGACAACGTGTTTAGCCTATGCATTTCTTCAAAGAAAGAGAAATTCCCATTGATGAGCCTATTTAACCTACGCCTCGAAAAACAAATTCCTGTTTCTTGAAACTGCCGAAGAAGGGGAATTTCCCCTTTTCGTTTTTCGCTTGGCCGCCAGTCAATAAACCTTTTTCTCCCTCACAAACCAAGTCGTCGCCCTGCCCCGTATCTCATACACCAAAGTGGCACTGGCAATAAAAATAATGCCCGAATGGCACGTTAAGGTTCATGAGCCCGCCGTACGTGGGTGCCGTGGAACGGTACACTCGTGGACATACGGTAGCGGATCTGGACTTCGATTCAAGTAGCGGATGTGGAAAACCGTTATCAGTTATCGTTATTTAGCTTGTCTACGGTTGGAATGGTATCTTGCTACTAAAACTTGTGTTCCATAAAGCCGTTAGCGCATGTCTGTTATACAGGTGTATTGTCGGTGAAATTTCTTCGAAAAACTGAACATTAACCAGATTTACAGGAGAATCGAGACTCGCGAAGGACATTATTACATTCACGTTATCGTCTCGACTCGTCCCAAAATATACAAAGCTGTTACCAGACAACTGAACCATATGAAATGAAGGGATAGAGTGCTGTTGCAATAGTTTGGAAGGGTATATGCATGTGAAACTTCACTATTCGATTTGTGTTCTAAGCATTGATTGACAAAAATATGGAAAACCCGTGCACGGGCGTTGCTAGACCCGCAGAATAGAGTATGTTTTCATAAATTGGCATTTTCACATGTTTCTATTGAAAATCGCACAAAATACAGTTAACTATTGAAACAAACGCGATTAGCATATACCATTTTGCATTCAACCAACACTCGATTCCATGCATGAGGAAACTTTTCCATGCATTCACAGTCATATGTAATGAGATAAAAGAAAAGAGATGGTCTGTCGGGAAAAACCACAAACGAAAGGATATAAAAATCACACAGAAAAGGGCGCGCACAACAATTTTGTGAGCAAATCAACTGAGAATCCTATACATCAGCGTGATATAAACAAGCGGACTCGTCATGCTTACAATCTTTTATCGGTTGGATACGAAATTGTACAAGCCGATTGTGTTTGTTTCAATGGTTTACTGTTTTTTTCGGTGTTTTTAAATCGGAGCCAGTCGAATATGTCAACGGCTATATATGAAAACTTTACCACATGCATGCATAATGTAGCTGGGCTTTAACAAACTAAAAAACCCTCGACATTTCCGTTTACACGCCTCTCGAATCAGAATTCACAATAAAAATTACACATTATTGATGAATTATCTCAGTATTTCAGATTTTGGCTGGGTTTGTCAGATTTGCCATTGGGCATTAGCGAGTTACGATTATTAGCTCGGTGTTGGATATGTTTATTATTGGATTCGTCCAAATGGTATCATGTCATTGAATTATGGACGTGAGTTATGAGCTCGCTACGTGGGTTACGGTAGCAAACATTGCGATATGCATGCGGGATACGGTAGTTTTATGTAGTGTCTTACTAATGATTCGCTGAGGAATTACTTGTGTTGGATTACGGTAATTAGGTGAGCTCTTGTTTATATTTTTGTCAAGTCAAACGTAGGTAAAGAGTCATATGTAAATAGATCTTGCTTATGGTACTGTTTTCGAGTTGACAAAACATACTGTAATTCAGCTCGATTCACACTGTAATATTTCGGTCTGGCGCAACGAACAAAACAACGACAACTGTTCGCGAACTGTCTTGCCGAAAATTCCGACATGATGCAAGTTTGTAAACAGCGTTGTTTGCGGTAAATGTGGTCACATCAGTTCTACGTACTAGAAAACTCAACCAGATACTAATCATGTTATCAGAATACCCCGATCAAAACGAATCAACCGTAAACGTGTATATGTATGTAGCATTATCAATTGATTACAAGTTTGAATGTTTGCCATTTTCGACCGACTTTACAACTTTGTCAGAGTCTCTTGTTATAAAAACCGATGGGTATGATTATTTTGACATAAACGCTTGCCAAAAGCAGCTGTGATATTTTCTTAAAAAAGCGCCAAAACCTTTTCTGGGTAACATATGTAAGGACCGTGGGTATATAAGCTATTTTAAGCTGCAGTCTGGAAATCAGTGAACTCTCATGTACGCAAAAATCACGCACGGAATAATCTCAGAATCTCCGAGAAAAAGCGCGTATTCAAATTCCAAAATTCGAGTTCAGTCTTCTAATCATCCGTGAAACGTGTATCAACAACATACTGTAGTCATGATCATTTTGATCGGCATCTTGAAAGAATGGTAATTCGATCCCTGATACTTGATCCACAACATGACTTTTCCGTGGTTCGTATTACTGTATACATATGTATGTACATATGTAGCATAGCAACACAATCATGGTCGAGTATCAGCTTTAACCACTCCACCAAGAGAAATACAAAACTAAAACTAAGAGATCTGAACAAAAGAACTCATAGTTTTGCAGAATCTCATTCGGGTTTACTTTGTATTGTATTTTTTCAGCCATGGTAAGCCAAGCAAGATTGTAATGGTAGCATGTACAGTATAATGTTACGGTTGCGTGCAGGTGTAATGTTCCTTAAAATTGTGAGCTTGTTGTGATTGCTTTTGGTTTCGATTACAACAATTTAATTAATTTCAATTTGATTATAACATTGAATATAATATAAAAAAAACGAAGAAATGTAAATTAAGACAATATTGAACTCACCTGTTTTCTCTTTGATTTCGCATAAAACGCTAAATAGGGCCGGTTTCATCCGATGACAGTTGAGCTGTTGCTTCCTGAAACAATAGTATGCACTTGAAACATTAGTAATTGCAATTGTTATGCACTATTCTCCCTTTGAGCATGAAGAACACTCTAAACTAGCCGGTAAACTCTAAAACTCCTATGTAGTTCCTTCAAGCGTCCAAATGTCTTTTACCCTGTGTTCCAAACTTTGATCGTTTACGTAAAGACCAAAAAAACAAACAGACTGAAAAAAACTATATGATCGAAATATGTATGGTGCCGTAGACAAAAAATAAGTCGATGGTCAACCGGCGGCATTGTATCTGTACATTATCGGTCAAAATCTGTACGTAAACTTTCCCTAATCCACGCTTACCAAACACCAATCAAAATTAAAAGTCGGCAAAATCACGCCTATTCGGCAAAATAACCTCTGTTGTGCTTCATCAAGACTCTGATCGCCAATGTTCATGATCTGTGCCAATAGGTCGTTGATGTCGGCCTGCTGCCCGGAGTGTCCCTGTTCGTCCATATTGACCACCTGTGTGCTAGTACTGGCCGGCCACGAACCAGCCACCATGAGAATTATGCAGAATACGTCTGAAAATGCAGAATAAGTTGAGAATGCAGAATACGTCTGAAAATGCCGACTGGAGTTTCGAATTGACCGACTGGAAATACAACATCTACAAAAACACACTTAGTTACTCAATGAGATCAATGGACACACCTACTCGTGTATAGAAAACACTGGGAATTATGCAGAATACGTCTGAAAATACCGACTGGAGTTTTGAATTCACCGACTGGAACTTTTTCATAAATCTTTGAAAGTGGCGTGTGCATACAAAAATGTATTTTCAAAGAGAACATATGACAAGACTCTTGTCTGAAAAACAACACTCTTGAAATAATTTTGTATATTACAGAGAACTGTATTCCATTACAGTCTTCTGATCAATTGAGCGTACTATGGGAACCATTTTTAAAATATTAAACATACGTGAAACAGAATGCGAAACACACAGGCGAATGTATGAAGGCAAGAAGTACACATGATCAAAACCGACAAATGTACGCTTTCTATAAACGTTATTAACCGATGAATACATGAATGTAAATTAGTAGAAATTCTGCATTTTACCCACGACCGTGGAAAAAACCTTGGCGCCAGATAATATTTTGAAAACCTTCCTAAACGTCTTGGCAATCTAAACAGAAAGACCCATTGTTCCTGTCAATTCTAATCATCGAAGACCCCATCAATCAATGTTGCCTTGTCACTCACTTGTTGACTCGTTGACAGATACTCGTAATGGCTTTATAAACACCGTTCGAAAAGAAGGCATTTGACAATTTCTTGAGTAATTTTCTCATACAAAATAATTTTTAAATAATTAAAAATGGGATAAAGAATTTGGGATACATTTCAGTTGATACGAAGAGTGTAGAACAACTTCACGTTGCTTTGGGTTATAGAACGTTCATTACGTTATCTCTTTCACCTGAGTACGTTTTTGGTTATTTGGAGGTACACTTCGCAAATCAGTAAAGTTCGATAAATGTGATTAGGTTAAATTTTGCTTTCTAACTTCAACTTGGTGTTGCATGAATATTCAGCAAGGGTGTGTATTGTGAATCTGTTCGGGTTAGGAGGTCGGATTCCTTTATTATTTTCAATAGAACCCATGAATTCTACCACTGGGAATCGGCAGTGTAAATGTCAATCATGTCTAGGTTGCCGACTGAAGAACTGGTAACCTGGGAGCGAATGATGAGCCAGCTACCTAACTCCAATTTGGTGTGGCATGACCATTCCTACAAAAGTGTATGTTGTGATTTATATACAGCGTTTGCCGCAGGTTCTGCGATGCATAAAAATGCCATACAAATGTTTTTTCTCCTGGAATAGAAACCATGAATTCGAACTTTGAAAACCCACCCGTGGAAATGTCAATCATTCGGAGGTTGCCGACTGACGAACTGGTAACCTGGGAGCGAATGACGACGTGAAGAGTTGACCTTGGAACATGACATGGCAGACTCAGTAGGGTTTATGAAAAAAATTTACGTCAACGAATATAATCGAGTTCTACTATCAATCATTACTTGGAGGAGCCCCTAATGAACAAAAGGAATAGTAGAGTAGCATCTTTTCGCCGGTTCCCCAATCGTGAATGGGTTTCCCTCAAGTGCAGAAAAATGGCTTTCCAATTTGACCTTTCCAACTTTCACGGAGTTACATTCTATATAAGCTTCAGTTTTGAGTTCAGTGAGGATGGATTTTTTCGACTTATGAATCGACGACCTGTGAATCAGATGTAGTTGTAAAACGAAGTACTCTCGGTCTCTAGTGTGCATAAAATAATTTTCAAAGGTATTAATGAATTTATAACAATGGTGTTTTTACTGTTGTATTTTCTTGAGTATTTCACACTACTTTATTCGGGAATCACTTCAACTCACTAGCGGACGAGAAGGGGAGGGAAAAGTGGAATTCCCCCCTCTTTGGCGTTTTCAAAGAATAAAATTTGTTCCTTAAGGTGTAGGTAAAATGGCCTGAAAACTGCCAATTCCCCCCCTCTTTGGCAAAATTCCCCTCCCTTTGGGGATTTAGCTCGTCCGCCAGTGCTTCAACTAGGAAAATCTTCATACCGCTACGGAAATATAACCAAGCAAAAAAAACAGGGTATGTTACACTCGTCACTGAATCTGATTAAATAACAATAAAAAGATTTTGAATAGATTATATTCGTAATCGGTTACGTAATCGATAATTTAACGTGCATTAAACTTAATTCAATTGAATTATACCAAATCAGAGGTAGGGCAATCTGATACAGAATAAAGAGGTTTTTTGCTGAATTCATTAAGTGAGGATGCTTCATATATCCGATTTTATGGAATAGAGTTTTTAGTTAAAGTTTTAGACAACAATAAAAAATTTATTCAACATAACACAATAATGAGGGTTCTCTACACCACTAGCGGACGAGAGAGGGTGGGATAAGTGGAATTCCCCCCTCTTTGGCGGTTTTAAGAAGTGGAATTTGTTCCCTAAGTGTAGGTGAAATAGCCTACTTCCTGCTTCTCCCCTCTTTAACAAAATTCCCCTCCCTTTAGAGGATAAGGTCGTCCACCAGTGCTCTTCACTACTGAAGTTAGGTAAATCTTTCATCGAGTTCTAGGTCAGCGAGAATCCAACTGAAAATCTAGTCGTATAATGAAGTAAAAGGAACATTGAAAACAAACATTGTACAGCAAAAACAGTAAGGATGAACCAAAACCAACATTTATAACAACCACTCAGTGACCCACTGAAAATATTCATATCCAACCAGCCGTGTGATGGTCGACTCAAAAAAACCTGTCGATAAAAAAACTCGATGAAACAATAACCTCCGATGATTTGAAACGAATCAATCAAAACATGATGTTCTGGTAGAACGATACACTAATTTTTGCGACTTGGATCGGTTTCTCTTGGCATCTCTCGCATAAATCAGAGAGCCTCGACTCGAACACACGTAGCGCGGCCGAGGGTGATTGCGTGAAACATTAGCGGGTGAGTGAGGTGAGGTGAACTACAGAAAGGATGTGATGATTGAAAAAACGAATCATCTATATTCAGACATTTCGCTTAAAGTGAGTTACAGTGCGAAATTATGTTTTCATGTTCCGTTAAATAGAGGAAAAGTCGTGTATTTTCAGTTATATTTTCCGCCACTTAACCGTGGATCACCGAGGATAGATATCAAGGCTTTCGGTTCGGTCCGCAAAACACGCACACAACCCAATGTGAACCCCTTTTAATATTATCAGAGGGTTATGCAATCACCCAACCTACATGCAAATAACATTATACAGGGTTGTGAAAAATACAGATTGTTCATGACGTGAAACATTGATCTTAAGCTGAACTGAGAACGTTAGTACACCGCTGAATACAATGATTAGTTAGACTTTGAATATTCGAAGAAAATCTGATGGAAGCATGGACTTGAAACCCTAGAAAACGCGAGTCAGGTTTTTAAGCGTCTTCAAATGATTAGAAGACGTTGATTTGAAAATCCACTAATTTTCCTTGGTTAGAGCTTTATGCATTCACCGACCGATGAACTAAAGTTGGTGGATGGTCTTAGTTTATGTCCACAAAACTGAAGTCGAGAATCAAGTTATAGCATAGCCGGATTAGTTAGACCACGTTCTGTAATAGTCAGAACCACATTACTCACTGGCACTGGCGGACGAGCTAAATCCCCAAAGGGAGGGGAATTTCGTCAAAGAGGGGGGAATCAGCAGTTTTTAGACCATTTTACATACACCTTAGGGAACAAATTCTACTTTTTGAAAATGCCAAAGAGGGGGGAATTCCACTTTTCCCACCTATTCTCGTCCGCTAGTGCTCACTGGTTACATGATTTCAAAAACATGATTACCACGATTCAATGGTCCTGAACCGAACTTGGTTCTTTCTTACAATGAAGAGGTCAGGCCTATAGAGGACAATCTATGTAGTGTACTCTTGACCAGACCACAAGTTGACAAGGATGGCGCCATGCCGTTGGACACGGACAGGTAGTCGACTAGGTTATCCGTAAGTTGGAATACGGTAACCATACAATATAATAAAGTCGGCTCTGTAGTCAGGCAGGACTAAGGCCACTGTAACAAAAAATACTTATTAAACTTTTTGAATGTCCATGTTCCCATTTATATGAAAAAAAAATAATGAAAGAAAACTAGTCAGAAAGTCATGTCATTGGCTATGTACATTGACCATTGACCAATAACTCCAGTTCAATCATAATTCGCTCCAAATACCATTTTTTGCGTCCAACCTGAGCGCATTCCACTCAAATCCCATCGCTAATAAACGTTCCGTCATGTTTGAAATGGATTGTTTGAAATATTTGAAAACAATAAAAATGTCGACTAGCCGAGTATTTATGGGATCCGAACTGAGTTTGTGGTAGCGGATGAAAAACAGGAAAATTACTCGGGTGAGCTTTTTCGGTAATTTTTTTATTTTTGTCAACGTATGGGGGTAACCCTCGCTGACGGGGACGGTGGGGAGATCTAGCGGACCAGCGAAACCTCAAAAAGGAGGAAAATCTCTCCAAAGAATTCGCTGAAATTCGGTAATTTTACCTACACCTTAGGGAAAAAATTCTAGTTTTTGAAAACGCTAAAGAAGAGGTAGTTTTACTTGTTCCACCCCTTTTCGTCCGTTAGTGTGTGGAGGTAACCGCCTTTCCTCTGGCCGATCCACCCGCCCAACCGTCATCTCTCTCTACCGATGGCCGTCGCTGATTGATCGACGAAAAAGGTTACTTGTCAGTCAGTCAAACCGACGTCAGTGAAAAAAAAATTCCCGGCGGATTTGCCGGACGATCCGAACCCGATGACGGGAAACAATTATCTTTTGGAAGGAACCAATGTGATATGAAACGTTTTGGGATGACGTTGATGTGGACGTGAGATAAGCGTGGGTAGCTTTTAATAAAGATAGAATAATACAAAAAGAGGATTAACTCCTTTATTTCAAATTTTGCATGTTTTGAAAATTCATGAAAATTCATAGTACATTTTGAACCATCAATCACAGTGATCAGCTATATGATTTTTTTAACCTACCTATTTTGAAATGTTGAAACCTACTTCAAGATCAGAACATTTTTTTCGTTCGCAACTTGACGCATCGACGGAAATCTTGTCCGAAATACAAACGTGAAAAAAAACACAAAACCGATAACGAGCGATTGGCCCAACATCAATAGCAATAAAAATGTGGAGCGTTTACAAAAACACCCGTGCACTTGGCAGTCAAAACGCACGCGACGATAAAAATTTATGCCCGAGTTTTGGCTGCCAGGATCAACAGTAAAAAAACTTACGGCTTGGCATGGCAGTTTACGACTGTAAATACAAACAACGATGATGGAACGTAAATCTACTCACTACAAACACCCGGCTGTAAAAACACGCGCATTGCCCGACATTTGTCAGTTTAACAATTCAGCGCACACCACACAATTAATCCATTTTAAAATGCAATAAAAAGCTCCCATGGTGTACATAAAATGACCCACGAGAGACAATTCGAAAAGAACATAATGCAGAAAAAGTCTGAAATTAGATCGCGATCAGTAACGATTCAATACCTCCGGTGATTTCGAATCAATTTCATTAAATTATCATTTTTTCGTTGAAAGTCGTTAAATCAATTTTAATTCTGATTTAATAGCGCCAGTATCTGACACTGAACAACGCTACCCATGGGTATCGAACGCGGAGGTTCGAGGAGAGGAGAGAGAAAAAACTCGAAAATTAGATCACGCGCTCTGATCGTTTGATTGCGCCTTGGAATTCTTAAATCCAATTTTTTGCAATCAAAGTCGTAAAATGCACATTTAAATACGATCGATTTAATGCTACAATATCTGGCGACCCCGACCCCGAGGGAGGGTGATCGTCGAAGCTTCGACGCCTGTGGTCGAACACTCCGGTTAGAACGTCGTCGAGCGTCCTTGTATGGTACGGGTGATCTTCGAGTCTCTGGAGATCGGAGGCGGACGAGCAAAGCAAGGTTCGATGAGATATATCAAGTTTATGAAACTTATGGAAATATGGATTCAATTCTGCAAAATGCAGATTATATCTAGAGGCTGACAAGTACTCCATCCGACAACCGGTCAGTACGAAGTTAACCGATTCCGCTACCCGCTGCCATCATGAAACGTCGCGAGGTGAGCGTTCGGATATTTGCCGTGTGTTCTTAAGGCGTTGTTAATTCGTTTATCGATGACAGCCCATGTCACGAAATTAACGTCGTAATTGACGAGTTAACTCATTCGTGTAATCACACTCGGATGCATCCGGTTGTAACCGATGTCTAATCAGGCAAACCGATAACTTCCGTCGACATCGAAACATTTTGATAACAATTCAAAGGTGCACTG
The DNA here is from genome assembly GCA_964036265.1 of Daptonema setosum. Taxonomy (NCBI): domain Eukaryota; kingdom Metazoa; phylum Nematoda; class Chromadorea; order Monhysterida; family Xyalidae; genus Daptonema; species Daptonema setosum. The sequence continues at coordinate 28,526,803 of OZ038442.1, forward strand.
ATAAAGAGTTTGGACATGATTGACAGTACCTAAGTAACCTAAACCAACATAATCCTTTGTTGAACGACTGCCAAACCGGGTAGCTGTCAGTTCAACTGAGCGAGCAACATCAATATCAATAAATACGACCCATCAACAATGGTCGGCGTCATTATCAACATAACTAATGTCAACATTAGCAGCACAGTATCCGCACGTGTCGGCGTGATCGTAATTAACTGCCCAATCCCATCAATAATACGGAATACAACAATAACAATATCGCTGATGTCAATAAGTATTAAAATATTGGAGTTTATAAACGCGCGCGTGAAGCACTCGTGCGGAAATAATGCGAGTTATCGATGATAAGCTGGTGGTTGTAGGTGAGTTAAACCGTGAGTGATTAGTGCAGCAAGGCGAACGCTCATCCGTAAGGTAAATACGCCTGAGACGCGTGTCTCATAACGGATAATACGCGCTGACAGAGCGACTAATCAGTCAAAACAATAATGTAATGCAGCATATTGCACTCTCGGCTACACCGAACGCACACATCAGTCGTCTCGCTATATAATGCTATATGGGCACACTAAAACACAGCGTGCACAGCACTGCTCACTGCACATTGACGTATACAACACACTAGCAAAGAGGCCTATCATTGCACACCGAGGGGGACACTCTGCTCGCACATATTGCTTACAGCGCGCGTGAAACATCACCTCGTGCTGCTTATGACATCCAGTTGGAATGGACTGCATGTTGAACGACGACCGACTTCTGTCACCCCTTTCCCCCCAAAATGTCTCTGCGTGTATGTGTGTATGTGTGTGTGTGTATTATATGCGTATGTGTGTGCGTACGTGTATCGGCTGACGTATTGCCTATAGACAGCCTTCACTAATACATTACACATGTCGTCATTATAATGATCGAGAGAGTCGCGAGAAAAGGGCGGAGCTTTTTTGTGCATACCGCACCCGGAGCCCAATGGGCAGCAGACCCGGGCGCGCGCACCAATTATGGTAAGCCCATTAATTAATAAAGTTGATGACAGCAGAACCAGCTGATTTGAACCTCCTCCGTGGTTGTGATCAAGTGTTGCATCGCCATTCATTCATGGCATTATTGATGAGCCAGAATGGTGTGTGACGAGTGTCGTTGATCTCCTGATAACTGGCGCTCCAGACATTGATACCACCCCAATCAGTGGCTGACTGCGACCACATCTGGTGCTGAATCAAACTAGCGGCATGGCCACAGCTGGAACACGTTCGTTTATCAAACACTTCAGTCGATGATGGCCAGGTGTGCTGCTGCCAGCCGGGCCTGAAAACCAGTGAACGGCTGCCGCTGACTGATGATGATGTTGCAACAGCCGGCAACGCGAACCACATGTTGCTGTGCTCTGATGCTATTATGATTGTTTGCATTACTGTATACAGTACATTAGCGTAACGCACCTGTGCTGTTATGATTATTTTATGCGCGACGCCTTTTGCGCACCGCAACATTGACTAATTCGTTTTATAATTCCCGTTGATTTGATTAACGCATACGGCGGATGTTTTATTGCCGCCGAATTTGACGCTAATCACTTGTGATCGATCGGTTCAATTGATCGACCGCCGTTGCCTTCACAGTGATTATGTTCTTTGAAATTACCGTATGTTTATCTGTGATGAACAGTTTGTTAATACTGGGGAAGATAACATTCGTTGGCAAGTTCTTTTTGTTGTTTGTATTTTGTATGATTTCGTAACTTCTTTAACTCTTGACACAAGATTACCATGTACGTGTCTGTTTTTAATCGTTGCAAAGAGAACTTTAAATATTTCGAGATAATCTTGCAGCGTTTTGTTGTCATGTTATCCACAATGTCATTCACATTCACATACCAACGACGCTAAGTGTGACACGGGACTTCAAGACAATCCTCACCACTCCATCATACTTCATCACCCCTTCCTTGTTTCAATCTCAATGCGTTCGCAGATGGCGTGGACAAAATTCATTAAGCGATGCTTTAATCAGGCACACGCGCCCAACGGAACACTGACTGCCCTGATCGGAGGCCATCGTCTTTATGTGAGTGTGCCAAATGTGCCATCGATGACCGGATGCACTAGCGGACGAGAAGGATAGGGAAAAACGAATTTTTCCCTGTTCGGCAGTCGGCGGTTTCAAAAAATAAAGTTTGTTCCTCAAGGTGTAAGTAAAATGTCATATTTTTTGCGGATTCCCCCCCCCCCCTCTTTGGAAAGATACCCCTCCCTTCGGAGTTTGGCTCGTCCGCCAATGGCAATGACCGAATGGGCAAACCATATAGTTCACTGGTAGACTTCTGTTATCGTGAATGAAACACCCCTTTGGACAATAAGTTGCTTCAACTTCACAAAGGTGAAAACTTGTTGAGAAGGCTTTATCCATGTTGTTTAGTGTTTGCTAACCCATGCGCTGTTGGAACACTCACCAACCACGTTCAGGCATGTGTGTTCGTTCCAATTAGAGGGGCGCGCGACAAAGCGCTCGGGCCCACCACCGTCAATAGGCCGATGCTAGAAAACGTCAACCAATCGAATGGTTCGGTTTCTTACTACATGATGTATTTAGTGGGAGGTTTATGGAGCGTTGATAATCATTAATGAATTGTCCATTTGCCTCAAATGAGAAAGGTGACTTTCTTGATCAAAGTACATAATCGATCTAGTTTCTAGAATCGAAACTCAACCTGAAACTGCTTGAAAACTTGACATTGATACGCTGCTCTGTGGGTTACGTCCTAACCTTCGATTTATGTTATAGTGATGCAATGTACGTATCTTTCATGTTTCATAACCTTTATCATGCCACTATCAGAAGATGTCTGATGAAGATAATGACATACATTACAAACTTTATATGCATGAATGTAATTAGTTGAAAAAAATCTCTGAAAAACATTCTTTTCTAAATCATAAAGCAAGGTATAGGGGTGGACATTTTACCCATTCTCTATTGTGCTTCAAAGTGAGTTTCTGTCGATTGTTCATGGTTCATTTCACGTAGCCATTTATCATGTTCCTCCTGTATGCCACTCGCTGGGTTCGTGAATCGATACGTCGCGTCTTGGGAACAATGGTAACATTTAGAGGAACCGTCCTTGTGCAACAATTCTTTGTAATGGAACAAAAAGCCATTCCATTTTCGTTCATTATTTGATGTACTGTGTGTATTGCATCATTGTCCCACAGTTTCTGTTGGTTTTACAACGTCCATGTGGTGTGGAGCTGCACTTATCAGTAGCGCCAGCGTTTGTTTTCATTGAACCTCTGGCTCAACACTATTTGGTTTTCCTGATAATTTGTAGTATATTAAACCAGTCTCAATAATATTGACGGATATGTTCATAATTACAAATAAAACAAGTTGATAGAATCATTGAATAGTTTTGGGTCAAAGCCTGGTTCCACTATACCCTCTTTTTAACATTTATATGAAACATCGTTGATTCGCATACAGTGGCCACCTTTCTAAACATCCACCATTGAGCTAAATTCAAATTTCTGCTACACTTTTCAAAATGAAGTCGTCATCGACTTTTAACTTGAAATTAAAATCCTAAAACAACTGACAGCGCCGTGAAACATGATCCTCGATCAATGTACCAACCGACGAGCCGACTATTGAAAGAGGTGGGAAACAACTGTCAGACCTTTCGTTTTCACCTGTTTTTAGGGTTTTGCTAATACCCATCGTACTTATTCGGCCAATTTATTCAAATTATGTATGTCGCCACTACGAAAACATTCTGATGTCCATTCTGACAAAAACACCATTCTGGTAGTATTGTGCCTTGTTGACGACAGTGAGAAAGTAGTCGCCGCAATTTTTCCATCCTCTAGTGGCGATTTTTGAAACTTGCGGGTGAAAATATGCAAACTCTAGATTCCCCCTCTGGATGGACAACCCCTCCGTTTGAAATGTTTTCTTCCACGCTCGTGCCGTCCGTAAATTGTTCCAGCTGATGAAGCTGTTCGAACGTCAGAGGTTCGCAACCCGACACCACCGGTGGCTACAACCGAGGGGTGCCGAGGCTACGATCTCTATTTTTGTCGACCATTTTGGCTAAGTGATCTGGGCCACTAATTGACGAAAGCAGTTGGCTTCTGAAGAAAGACGACTGGTAGAACAGTTTTTTAGGTTTTTACAGCTGAAATTTGAACCGTGGATTGTGCTTTAGTTAAACCACATGTCTTGTATCAGCAACCTTATCATTTCAAAATGACTTATAATGAAACATCGGGTAACAGACACGTCAATCATAATCATCACATGCTTCACCACAGTGTGTTAAACATTGGAGTCAACTGTATTAAGCTGGGTCCAGTAATGTTTCATTATCAGTCATTTTGGGAAATTTCATTGTGTGAAGAATTGATATAATGAGGGTTGCTAGTTTTTGATAAAATTGACGAAACCAGTTGGTTTTCATCGAATCGCCTGTGGTTAATGAAATTTTAGAAAGTTTATGAAGCTGCACCTTTTTTTAAAGACCAACTGATTTCTGCAATTCAAGAAGTTCTTGAAACATTCAGTGTTCTCATGACTCACACCTATTGCATCCGGTGTTCTCACGTTACGCGGAATTTTTATAGCATTTTTATGATTACTTTGTGCAACGAAATGTGGCATGAATGGTTGCAAAAATGTTACGACTGAGTAAATGATTCACCCTGCAGTGATACCATAAATATGAACGTCCGGTATAAAATAGTAAAATGGTAAAACACTCTCAAATAACTGGAAGAATGACTTTTGTTTGAATGCACGCCAGTATGGCTTGTTCAAGGTTTCTTGTTATCAAAAAAAATTTCGTGGGCTGGTTACGCATGTTTTGCGATGAAATAGGTGCCATTTTCGTGTGTTGCCCAAATTTTATGAAAAAGACTTGCATTTGCCGAAAACTTGAAAGCCCGCCAAAATCAGTTCTGAATTCAAATTGCGCGCCAAAAACTTTTGTGAGTAACAAGAAACCTTGGATGGGCTATAATCTCAGTTATTTTTAAAAGTTTTCAGTGTGGGATTGATATGTATATTAACAGATATACCAGTTTCCGTTGATCTCTTTGCTTTTTCAAGGTTAGTCTTTTAAAAAATTTAGACAATTTATCAGAAACAAAACACGTCAAAACCAAAAACGTTCTTGAAACTTTTGAGATTATGCAAGTGGCTAAGTTGAGTGCTTCAGAAATTATTGGGTGCGTTTTAGACGGCCAGCATAAATTTTGATCCACTCTGTAGGTTACATACCAGGGACCACGGTTCCCATACAACTGTTCGATATCATACTTTTCCCATACAACTGTTCGATATTATACTTTTCCCATACAACTGTTCGATATCATACTTTTCCCATACACAACTGTTCGATATCATACTTTTCCCATACAACTGTTCGATATCATACTTTTCCCATACAACTGTTCGATATCATACTTTTCCCATACAACTGTTCGATATCATACTTTTCCCATACAACTGTTCGATATCATACTTTTCCCATACAACTGTTCGATATCATACTTTTCCCATACAACTGTTCGATATCATACTTTTCCCATACAACTGTTCGATATCATACTTTTCCCATACAACTGTTCGATATCATACTTTTCCCATACAACTGTTCGATATCATACTTTTCCCATACAACTGTTCGATATCATACTTTTCCCCGAGTCCCACCAACCATACACACCTCGACTCGATATTCCTGATAAAATTTTGAGCAATCTGAATTGATTAGAATACAATTTTTAACAGAATGGCATTTTTTCTGTTTGTAAAAAAATTCTTTACATCACATAAAAATTATGCACGAAATAGACTTAAAAATCATTAGGTTAAAAGGCGCACATCCGAATGCAGTTTTGTAATCTGTTGAGAATATAATTCCAACGTATTCTACATATAAATTATAAACACATTTATTCATAGTATTTTTCTGCCCATGTTATTGGTATTTACTGTAGCTTTTTGTTTTATCCAATGTATGTTTTTTCATCCTGTGCGTTATAATAAACAAGATCCACTTACATACAGTGCGTACTTGAAACAATTAGCATTGACTACATTTTCGTCTTGTCATGTAGTATGCCGCCCCTTTGAATTAGTTTTTCGTGGAAATTGCTTATTACATGAACACATGTATTATAGAAGCATCAACGTGATCTCACTGGCGGACGAGCTAATCCTCCAAAGGGAGGGGAATTTTGCCAAAGAGGGGGGAATTGTCAGTTTTCAGGCCATTTTACCTACACCTTAGGGAACAAATTCAACTTTTTGAAATCACCAAAGAGGGGGGAATTCCACTTTTCCCACCCCTTCTCGTCCGCTAGTGCGTGATCTCATTGCACATTTCTGTTGATGCATTATAATTATTTATTATTCGTTTATACCTATGGTTTACAAAATCAAACTGATCAATTGAAAATATTTTTCGTGACAACAGCAACATATTTTGTAGTTTGTTGTTTCATTATTACTTCCATATAAAACGCGACAAACTCGGCAAAAAAATCGCCATTTTACTTGGAGAATAAAAAAAAATTAGAGAGAGTAATATGTCTATGCCGAAAAATTCTGCACCTTGTCGGCATCGAAAAGTTTTACAAACCGGATCCATAAAACTAGCGCGAACTCAAATTCTTGTCGCCTAATAGATCGGAAATGCTATAAAATACATGTATTTGTTTCTTTGGGTGTTCGCTACCACCTTGCCCATGGCGCCGATCCATTAACCCCGTTGTTTTACCGTTCTTTTATTTGACGGCACCTTCTCTCAGCGGACTACCAAAATCTGAAAGTATTTTGGTTTGAAATGGTGAAAATTGTAGTTTTATGACTATTTTTCTTTCTTCTTTTAGTAAAAATGTCTGTTTTGAAACGGACAAAGAGGGGAAATCGTTTATCCCCAGTGCTCTTCCGCTGGCACATTTCAGTAGGGCACACTATTACAGGAGTCGGCACCACATTTAGGCACATGGCACCATTTGGTTCATGTTCATTGGCATTGGTACATACCCAAAACTATTGTCATTTACTTAGGATACTGAATTCGCGCTATATTCTTTGTTTTTTTTGCTCTGTTCCTTGTGTGATTTTTGTAGAAGGGTCCACTGATCTCTGTGCAAATGTCTTCATTGTACTTTGTTTTAGTGCACTTTCATTGGCGGCACATTTGTTTGGTGGGTCGCACTCGCACTAGTGGAGTTGGCGCCCCATTTGGAACATGGAACCGTGGCGTATTTTCATTGGGAATGGTACCTACTTACCATAGATATAAAGCCGTTCTTGTCATAAGTATGTAATAAGCACGATAAAGAATGTTTAGGGAAGACTACAAAACTGTAAACTGTTTACTTTAGTATACTGTATTTCCCTATATTTAGTTCAATACGTTCCGTTCATGTCCCAAATAGGAAATACATGATCTAGAGTGTTCAAGATAAACTAAATAGAAAACCTGTCAATTTTTTATTTTGGCATACTTTGTTTTAGTGCACTTTTATAAGCAGCCCGTTTGTTTGGTAGGCCAGGCTACTGGAGTTGCGTATATTCATTGAAAACATTGGGAACATTGGGTCGTTGTTGCTCCAAATTGGACATACATAATGTAGTGTGTGCACTGAAAACGTTCTTCTTTTGAACATTGCAACTATTTTATCATACAAACGTATGTAACCTTGTATGTATGTACATAGTTTTCTTCGCTTACTTTTTTATGACGTCGTTCCCTTCATCCTAATGAGATGAGTGAGAACATTGGTTTTTGTGGCAACTTAAAGGACCGATGGCGTTACGTTTTTCTCTTCCCATTAACGATTGTGACATTCTGCAGGAAAAAACAAAACCACACTCTACACATTCGGAAAAAAACTTACTTAACTACTGTATATATACATTAATAAACAGTTCAATTCGATTGCTTAGACAGTAGTTCCAACTGTAATTTCAGAAATCTGATTCAAACATCAAGTCTTCAACAAATTTTCGCATCGGGATCGAAAACGCGTTTACCTTTTTCATGAAAGTCACACCGTATTGAATAATTAATCGATTCAATTACATATACGTAAAGGTACATAATTACCCATAAAGTCAAAGTTCTACGTAAATGGCCAGAAACTGACCCGAACTGCAGCTCGTCATAAATCACTTCGAATGCCCGTGTCCTCCATAATTGAGTGTCCATAAATTGGTGGTCTGACATCATCACACAATCGCTGCTATCCATCACAACCTACACTTTACCAATAAATTCACACCCTGAAACTTTGCCAGACGAGGGAGGCAAACAAAAAGAAGTGAAATTCCTCATCTTCGGAATTTCAAAAGAGTTCACTTTGTGTTGAGTTCCTTAATGTGTATGTAGGTGAAATGACCTCAAAACAGCGTATTCCTCATCTTTGAAAATTTTACTTTCCCTTTGGAGGATTCCCTTCTTACTTGTCTATTTCTAATCGTCTATGGTGACTTGTCCATTAAACTCTTCTTTTTGTGTAAGATGTCATTACCATTTCATTCACTTATCCACTCAAACCACCAGACAACAAGCATCCTGCAAAGTTCGAGCCACATTTCTGAACTGGACGCATCATTCAATAAAAGTCCCCCTTGAACTCAAAGTCGAAACGAAGTGCGTAAGCGTTTTCGAAAATTCGCACCACTAATGGCTTTTTGAAACAACTTTCTCCATTTCACGCAAAGTATGACATTCACAATGCATTAGGAGATTGAAATCGGAAACCCACCATTTTGTGGAATTTTTCCTTGCAAGCACAGACATTTGCAAATTGCAATGCCATCTTATTGTAAACCAAAAAATACACGGAATCATCACTCAAAAAATCACAGAGGAAAAGGGCACGCATTTTAAATTCTGTCTCTTAGTTTATTGTGAATGTTATACTAAACATATGTACATATGGATGTACTTCGACTTTGAATTCGAAAACTGCGGCAGATTCTGACACGTTTCATAACGATATTGAGGTTCAAAGGTTACATACTTGGACTTTTGCCCGAAATAAGCCGGTTGTTATTGTTGTTGTTGTTGTTGTTGTTGTTGTTGTTGTTGTTTTTGTTGTTGTTGTTGTTGTTGTTGTTGTTGTTGTTGTTGTTGTTGTTGTTGTTGTTGTTGTTGTTGTTGTTGTTGTTGTTGTTGTTGTTGTTGTTGTTGTTGTTGTTGTTGTTGTTGTTGTTGTTGTTGTTGTTGTTGTTGTTGTTGTTGTTGTTGTTGTTGTTGTTGTTGTATATGTATGTGTGCATTGCTATTGTATCCCTTCATTTTTTTACTTTCCAGTCTGGGGCTAAAAACAGGCTACATTTTATCGACAATTATAATCGTGTAACGTTTAATTCGTTTTTAGCTTTGTTCTAATCGCTTAGCTCCAGCTGCATAATGGCTTTATGTTTTGTCATTTACGCCGTGCCCTTTACTTTCATTTATAGTTTTTCCACAAATAATATTAGTTAGTTTTTTATTACAACTGTTGAATGGAAACGCAAAGGGAAAACAAATTGTTAGCGTTTGTGTTTAGCCTTATAGCTCGCTTTATTTACAGAATGAAAAACCGGGCAGGAGTCTTCATACATAGTTCATTAAACGCACATGTGGGTAAAAAGAGCAGAACGTTAAATGAGAAAGCTCCTCTCCATATGTTTGCTATTGACATTTTGGTTCGACGTTAGTCACTTTCTGTCGACTTTTTCTCCCAGAAATCGGCTAACGAGTGTTGAGTCTGTGGTTGGCGTCACCGACCAGCACAACTGAACTGACTAACCGTTCCCTTGAGACAATAGCGGACGAGAAGGGGTGGGAAAGTGGAATTCCCCCTCTTTGGCGTTTTCAAAAAGTATCATTGTTTCTCTAAGGTGTACATACATAGGTCGAATGGCCTGAAAACTGTAAAGTTTCCCTCCTCCCCTCCCTTTGGGAGATTAGCTCGTTGGCTAATGCCTTGAGAAATGAGTCGCCAGTCGTCACAAAATTGAAGTGTGTGCAGGAAATACCGAAATTTTGACGGCCATTTGTTGAAATGTGCCTGTATTTACTTCTAATATGAGGGTCGAACGGACGTGTTTATCCTAGTTTTTTACTTGAAATGCCCATATTCACATGCACATTAGAATAGTATCCAACGCGCAGTACAGCAGTCAATGGGCTCAGCTCAAGTATGATTGTGCCTCGAAACGCACCGGCTACGTACTTACTATTCGAGCGCTTGATGTGCGAACATTTTAACTTTTTCAAAATTCACATTTTTCTGGTTACAACAAACATTTTTTGCTCCGTTTGCCCCTAAATCACCGTCAAATCGCTAATATCCATCAAATCCACAAATCACATTATCGAGTTGAGCCCGAGCGTCCGAACTTAACGCCCCATTTCGTCCTCACAACCACGACACTTGTGGTGGATGGTTCAAGCAGATTTGTATAGGTACATATAATTGCCTCTTATTAATTTATTACCACATGAAATCTCGTGTTTACAGTACCCTTTTCCCCAAGACGGGGATAAATTTTGATTCTCAATCCGTACACTTGAAGGTGGACAAGAGAATCCTCCAAATTCGGTGCCAAGGTGAAGAAGTGGCGAGTTTTTAATTTAAAAAAATCAGTTTACTTTTAGATTCAACTTTTCGGAATCGTGGAAAAGGGTAGATTACTTTTCTGTCTCTGTTCTCTCCCGCCAAATAAATCAACCGCAGCTCAATCCCTGTATTTGTTTGTAGAGGCGGTGCGTCACCAATCATTGCTTATCTATGACCACACGTTGAAACGTGAACTGCAGATTTATCGCGTTGCATCACTCATTCAATCGAATCTGCTCTGTGGTTTCAGATGGGTTCAATTCTGTTTCCTCTAGCAATAATGACTGATAATTATTCGAATAAAACGATACAAATTATTAAACATATTAATCAACAACTCACTTTTTTACTACAGTATCTTAATCTTAACCTGACGCCAAACCTGAGAGCCTGAGAGCTCGTCCGTTGAAAATGATTCCTGACTACTTGACGTTATCCTTTTTTCAGAAGCAGCAGGCCCATTTTTGATCAAGCAAAACATAATTGTTTATTGCATAGAATTTAGAATATTCGATTATGTTTTCACTGAGGGCATCATCTATGTCTTAAACATATATTTTCATATTTTCTGCATTATAATGTTGATTCAATGCATTCGTAATATCCAACAAAGCTCCATCTTACTTTTTCATCTTGGCCAGATGTAAAGAGTCTAACGTAATTGTATATTATTATGTCCAACTACTTACTACTTATATATGTTTATATTTTAGTAGTTAGAATAATGACTGTACTTTAATTTAGGATTCCATGAGTCCTAAAAAAAACACATTTATTAATTATTTTGGCTTGATAAATGTTTGACGGCATCAAGAATCTTACTGTTTTCTAATAATTTGGATCTAAAATATTTTAATGTCTACATTACAGACGATCCGGCAGTGCGTGACAGCCAATCACTTGCATGTAAACAATTTACAATCGTTCGAATTTACAATGGATCTGCCAACAATCAATTACATGCCTGCAAAGCACTAGCGGACGAGAAGGGGAAAAAGTAGAATTCCCCCTCTTTAGCGGTTTCAAAAAATAAAGTTTGTTCTTTTAGATGAAGACAAAATGGCCCAAAATGGCTCTATTCCCTCCTCTTTGGAAAGATTCCTTTTGGAGGTTTGGCTCGTCCGTCAATGCTGCAAAGGAAGACACTGACGACATTTTTGCTTTCGTTCTTGTGCTTGAGGAGAACGTCAAGGTCTACTTACTACATGTACATACAGTTGATGAGAATACATTCGATTTTGGATATTCCGGATTTTTATACATACGTTTGCATGAATAAAATACCACAGTTCGTTCCGCTTATCAATTATTCTAACATCAGTCAGTCAGCCTGTCAGTCAGTCAATCAGTTAGTCGGTCAGATATTCGGTCACTTAGTTAGTCAGTGTTTGAACCGGGAATACCTGGCTAATATGTTTGTCGGATAGCAATTTTTCAGTAGCCTACGATATTTACCGCCATTTTATTGATACTCGTAAAAGATCAATATCGTTTACAACCTAGTTGGCACACCCGCCCAATTATGTATAACTGTCAATTAAATTATCCATCTTCGTCTGATTTAGTTGGTTTTGTTTATAATCACATCGGACAATTTATGGGGTTATCTGCAAAACAGGCATTTTCCAAAAAATTGGATGTACATTTTTTACCGAATACGGCCACAATAACGATTTCCAACATCTAAATTCATGTAATCCCGTTTCCATGATTTCATGATCACCGAAAAAAGTTCTCAAAAAACTGCGAGATGATTGCAAGTTCTCCGATGTACCATTTAATCGTCTTGCATACAAAGTAATTTACTCTCAGTAAACAATAACAAGTATGAAAAAATTAACGATTCAGTCGTTACAACAACCATCGAAATCTCATCTTTCGAAGTCAGTTTCTCGTGCATAACAGACTTTTGTTGCATGACTTTCTCGCCTGCAACGAGAATACGCTCACATATTTCAGCTTTTTTATTGTACAAACCAGTCAGTGGCGAGTCATGAATTATTTGCAAAATTTCTTGAATTGAATTCTTTCCGTTAAACTCAACTTAACGATTTAGTTTGTTTTATATAACACAGAAGAGGATCTTGAAATTTAGAAGGTATACTTTTTTTGGGTGAAATTTCCTTTTCTTTGAACATTTTATTTATCTACCAGTAAATGTTCATTGGCGAATATGACTAGATTATGTAGTATTGTTGATGTTATGCATCTGTTGATAACTGCGTGAAATAGCAAGTCGTTGTTATAATGGTGGCTACACAAAACTTGCTTGTGTTGCAACTGAGTGTTATTCAACAGTTGCAATGAAATACTAAACGAAAAACCCAACTCAAAAATACATGAATTCTCACATATATCCTATTTCAACAGAAATGATGCGTGTTGAAATTGTTTTCCAGTTTGCGTAGTTTCCATAATCAGGACACAGGACCTGTTTAGAGGTTAGACATAGTGCTGTGAAGAACGGTTTCATGGAAAAATGGTTCAATTCAAAGTACTATTATATTCTATATGTACATGAGATACATAAGGTTAGTTGTCACTTAACCATTCTTCAAAGTTATTATGTGTGAAAGTGAAACACTATTTCATACAAAACGATTTCATAATTAGATTTAGTATGTATGTACCATGCTCATTTCAGTCCAATGGTGCTTCCTTGGGCCATGGCCCATGACTCACACACTTCATGACTTGTTTCTTCTGTAATCCATCATTGTGTTATACTTGTATAGTATTTCATAATCTATGTATGACATGAATTAATACAACATTTGTTTCATATACGTATTGTATACATACAGCAACTTTATCTAATCTGTCAGATGTCGTTTATGTTTCATATTTTTTTAGCAAGCTGACCTGAATCGGGAAATTCTACATTCATTTTAGGTTAAGAAAATAAATTAAGATCCATAATAGAAAATGGATTAACATACGAACGTAACAAACAGATGAATTATGATTTTCAGAAAATCTAAAACACAATCAAAATCAACAACTACAAACGTACATTAATCGTGGCAATAAATATATAACACAATATGCCCTGAATCAACAGTCATCCAAAACCAGGAAATACCATCAGAACATGTTCATCCAATCGCGTCTCATTAACGACGTGTTATAGCAGAACTCGTCATAAATCATCTGCCAAATCTGTAAATATTATCGTCGAAATCCACGGAAAACAACAACAAAATGAGTCTAACTTTATCGGAGTTGTTGGATCAAAATACCGGAGATCCCAGGCAGCGACTGGAATTGGGACAGCAGATAATGCAATCGTTTAATGATCGTCCATTGCCATCAGATAGTACGTTGCTCACACGATTCTGTGATGTCATGGTGCTCTGGTTGAACGGATCCAACTATAAAGTGAGTGAGTGAGTGAGTGAGTGAGTAAGTGAGTGAGTCAGTCAGTTTCAGTTAGTGACTACCTGACGGACTGATTGGCTAAAATGGATTTCAGGTAGCTTTAATGGCTCTCGATATACTCGAGGTTGCCCTGGGTGTGTCGGGTGGTTTGCTGGCACCCTACCTCATTGAAAATACCATCGTGTTGATGGAAAAATTGGGCGACAGCAAGGAACAGGTGAGTGAGTGAGTGAGTGAGTGAGTGAGTGAGTGAGTGAGTGAGTGAGTGAGTGAGTGAGTGAGTGAGTGAGTGAGTGAGTGAGTAAGTGAGTGAGTGAGTCAGTGAGTTAGTGAGTGAGTGCTTTACAGGTGCGACAACAAGCACACGATTTGCTCACCAAAATTATGCGGGTACCCCACTCCTCACCCCAAGTTGGTTCCACTCGTGTATATAGTAGATGCCCAGATATATCAGTGTTCCCTTCAGGGTTGCTTTATGAGTGAATTATGAAAACGAAAAGAATGAGAGTAAAACAGATTTCTTTCGTATTTGATGAAAAAATAGCTCGGCCGTCGATAATGAACAATGTATCCATCTTTACCACCGCTTCGGCTAAACTCACCTGAAATTATTTTGGTTTTAACAAAAATTCTTAAAATTTTCCACAACACTTCTGCCATTGCAATCATTCAGGTGGAGCCGGTAAGTTCACGTATGTATGTACCCATGCAAAAGCCAAGTGAATGTGAAACCCTTAGCCTTTTGTGACCTGGAACTGGCGGTCTAAATGTGGTGTTTAGCAACAAGAGTTCATGTGCTTAGGCTAACTACAGTTTACCACAGTTTAGATGTTTAACTGTTTGTATATAGTGATGCCTGACTTTTTTCTGACAGCTGCGACAGTTTGATTAACCCCAAAAAAGCAGGCACAGTAAATAATTTTAAAACTTGATACTCCCAAAATCCGTGAAAGCAAAAACCAAAAAAAAAAAAACGCCAGTAAAAAACAGGGACCAATACCACTTTAAACTGGACTTGCGGTCGTTACTCGCTGAAGGGTGTGTCCGTATCCGTACTTACGTGCTTCAAGTTTTCCTTATATTTATAAAATGTACGAGAGCACGTTTTTAATGTATTTTTACTGAATATTTCAACAATATTTTGTTCCAATGTTGAATACATGCTTGGTGGTGTTTTGAAGAATTTCTTTATCGGCTACTGTATAGCCAATGCATGTCAGTTTGACAAATCGGTTGCCTCTGGGTTTTCCGTTTGAAAACTCAAATTTTCAAAACTATCTAAATTATTTGGGTGCTCAAACGATTTTCAAGAAAGTACAGGATTTTCATAAACAAACATACGAAAAAAATTAAATCTACTTACTGTATAACTGAAAATTATAGTTCGACTTCGGCGCTATAACTGTTTTATTACTATCAAAAAACGTGATTTTTTATCTTTGTCAAAAAATCTTTAAATTCTGTTTGAATTACCAAAAGTCTTGTTTTTTTTAGCTTGTCTTCGAACGGATGATGTCCGGGTTCACGCACAAACAATGGCTGGTTCGTATTGGAGTCATGCAGATACTCCAGTCAATATTGCGGACGTTCGGCACAAAATCCGTGGCTGTTTCCAAGTGTATCCCGTTGGTCTGTAAGCTGATCACGGATCCCATGTCTCAAGTTCGAGATGTGGCCTCGGATACTTTGCTCGAACTGTACATTTATATGGGCGATCAACTCATGGTCGATCTGCAGCGCAAACGACTTGTACCTGATTCCAAGTGAGTGGATGAGTGAGTGAGTGAGTGGATGAGTGAGTAAGTGGATGAGTGAGTGAGTGGATGAGTGAGTGAGTGACAGTGAGTGAGTGAGTGAGTGAGTGAGTGAGTGAGTGAGTGAGTGAGTGAGTGAGTGAGTGAGTGAGTGACTGATTAATTGTCTGACCGACTGACTGACTGACTGGCTGACTGACTGACTGACTGACTGGCTGACTGACTGACTGACTGACTGACTGACTGACTGACTGATTGACTGACTGACTGAAAAACTGACTGATTGACTGGCTGACTGTCTGACTGGCTGGCTTACTGACTGACTGACTGACTGACTGACTGACTGACTGACTGACTGACTGACTGACTGACTGACTGACTGTAAAACTGACTGATTGACTGGCTGGCTTACTGACTGACTGACTGACTGACTGACTGACTGACTGACTGACTGACTGACTGACTGACTGACTGACTGACTGACTGACTGACTGACTGACTGACTGACTGACTGACTGACTGACTGACTGACTGACTGACTGCCTGATTGACTGATTTACTGACTGACAGACTGACTTACTGACTGACGGACTGATTCACTGACTGACTGGCTGACTGATTTACTGACTGACTGACTAACTGACTGTTTGCAGATTACCGATCGTTATGGCCAGGTTTCATGAAGCCAAAGAAAGCGGTTTAGTCGGTAAAGACGGGAAAACTCTTCGGGAGAGTCCATCCTCACTCGAACCGTTGACCTTCAAAACTCCGCCACCATCGAGAAGAAAAGAGGTGGACAACTCTCACAAAACTAGTCAATCATCATTGCATTCCAGAAGCGGCGCCACCGGTCGTCCCGTCGGTGAGTGAGTGAGTGAGTTAGTGAGTAAGTCAGAGAGCGAGTGAGTGAGTGAGTAAGTGAGTGAGTGAGTGAGTGAGTGAGTGAGTGAGTGAGTGAGTGAGTGAGTGAGTGAGTGAATGAGTGAGTGAGTGAGTGAGTGAGTGAGAAGGTGAGTGAGTGAGTGAGTGAGTGAGTGAGTGAGTGAGTGAGTGAGTGAGTGAGTGAGTTAGTGAGTGAGTTAGTGAGCGAGCGAGTGAGCGAGTGAGTGAGTGGGGTAGTGAGTGAGTGAGTTAGTGAGTGATTGAGTGAGTGAGTGAGCGAGTGAGCGAGTTAGTGAGTGATTTGGGCTGTGGGTGAGTTAGTGATTGAGTGAGTGAGTGAGTGAGTGAGTGAGTAAGCACATTACTCCAATTGTTAAAGTGACAAACAGTTATGCTGTTATTTGTGGGAAAAAATCATGCTTCCTAAATAGGTGTGGACGAAAATACTTTAATGTATTCGGTTCATGTAACATATGGTGTACAGATGACTATTATAGTTATTATAGGCTTGTCACAACCAATATGCGCTTACAAAACCATTTGTTTCAATAGTAGTAATTTCAAAACGCTGTCTCATGTGTACACTCTCAGGTTTTTTGCTTTCTAAAAAGGCTGAATTCGCATGTTCACAACCATTGCTCTCATCCTTTGACCTCATTGTTTAGTCATTTTTCGATTCACATGCGATACATACAGCTTGAGACCTGAGAACCCGCGTGCAAACTGGACTTAGCCAGACCATTCCATGCTATTATATAAAATATTTAACATTAATGTATTTGCTTAGCTATTCAGGAAATTAACTGCACCTTTTTTTGAAAGTAAGTTAACCGATGAGACTGAATTTGAATACGCACCAACTTCATATGAATGTTCTTGAATAATGAAAAATTCCCCTTTTCATGGTTCCTTTTTGACGACCGAAGAATGAGGATAGTAAAATTTAGCCAATTAATTCTATATAGCATAACGTTGTGGATGTGTGTCGATCGGTGATTAAGGAACGTTTTGAATTTGATCGAAAAAAACGGCGCGCTTTCAAATTAAAACTGCAACTTTTTCATGAATGCTGTATTGTACACCTGCTGACTCACCTGGCAAACTGCTGCGTCGACGTTTTTTGGTCCACTTCCAAAAGCTATTTAAGCTAAAAAAATTTATACGTGCACAGGGCCTATGTCAGTTATAAATCTTGATTTCTGTAAAAACGAACTGAAAATTCATCAAGGAAGGAAAACTTTCGCTCCAAATCATGATTCCCAATTTATTTTGAATTTTTCACGGTCCAAAATGACGTCATTGAAAATTTTTTCTCAAAAATTATTGATTTTCCTATAATTTTTCTACTGAATTTCGTTTTGGCTTGTGAAATTTATTACTTTCACGCAGAAAACCCAATTAAATTAAATTGTCGACTATCTTTTGTCAATTCGACATAAAATATTGAAAAGTAGCCGTCAATAATGTTCAAGCAGCCAGTGCGGCCGCCCAACGGCTCGGGTGAGTTTCTTATTATTAATTTTTGTTGTTGATTAGATCATCATGAGAAATCGCTAATTCCTCTCCGTCCTTTTTATCTCGGTGTTGAAAATCGGTATCTTGTTGTCCACCTCCACCTTTTAGGCCGCCGAACTCCGTCACCGACTGATTAAGTATGAAATAAATGACTGAATCTGAATAAATGGTTCAATATGATAACTGACTGATTCGTATAACCAACGTGTCTGTATATTTATTGTACTTAATCAGAACAATAATTTATTCTGAATTTCAGCTAAAAAGACGGTCGGTTCGGCGAAGAAAACGATCGGCGGTCTAACACGGGTCGGCAGCGAAGATCAGGCCGACTGGGCGAAACCCGGCTCCCGTGCTTCCAGCGTACCCGCCAAACAGCGCGGTCTCGGCTCGAAGTTTGCTGGTTGGTCCGGAATTAATCAGATTTCGGTTTTTTCTCGGATTTCATTAAAGGTTTATCAGTGTTAAAGAACGAGAAGTTTCAAGTTAAACGAGTTAAACGTGAAATAACCAACGGACAATCCGAAAATATTAACCGAACGGACAAACTTTGGGTTTACTTCACGTGACAAACTAATGACTAAAACAATTTGTGTGGCTTGCTCCAGTTATCTGCAGCTTGAATTCTCAACTGCTGACAAAATTTTTTGTGAATAATATAATCGTATCTTCTTCTCTCGATCAATCTGACATTTAACGCTTGAATTGAAATCAATCAATCTCTACCGTTCAATTCAAGCCAGTCGCTTGCAACGCAAAGGATCTGGTAAGCTGCGCTGCATTACTGTCGTTTTGTTATTGTTTTATTGGTATGGTATCACATTTATTTCATCTCATTATGTCATTATTTCATGGTCTGTTACTAGTATAGTAATTTCCAAGCGAAAGACTTTGGTAAATCCAGCTGAATCTATCATCGACGAAGATGTGATACAAATGCTCATTTTTGCACCAGGTCAATGAATTTGTATATGAATGTTTCGCTTTTTATTTTCCCTTCTGTACCTGTCATGCAGCAAATTAGTCTGGACTAAAATGTTGCGCTATTTGTACATCTCTCACTTAATGCTATTGTAGTTCATGTTCTTCGGTCTTCGCACACCCTTAGTTTGATTCATTGCTCAATTCATATATCACAGGTTTGATAACGTTATTTTTAGGAGCTGCGGGCGCCGTTTCGGAGGAGTCATTTTTCAACTCATTCGAAGATGTGCCTAAAATTGAGGTTGGTGGTTGATCAAAAATATATTTTTGTTACGTTTTGTTTAGGCATTTTCAGAGCTGGTGTTCAAACCGTTCCATACTTCTGTAAATAATTGGTTGAAATTTCCGTTTAGTGAATTTATTTTGTGTGCATTCCTAATCGTTAGTTAACTATCTCTAATTGCAGATCTTCTCGGCCAAAGAGCTCGTCGTGCAGGTGACTTCCTGCCGCGAATTGTTGAGCGACCCGAATGTGGACTGGAACAAGCGCGTGGATGCTGTTAGTAGGAAAATATTATTAACAATATCTTTATTATTATTACATTATAGTGTTTGTATTTGTTTTCATAATTGAATTTAACGTGTCGTTTTGTTTTTAGCTGAAGAAGCTGCGTTCATTGATGTTCGCGGGCGCGATGAACTACGACGAATTCTACACGGAACTGAAGCTGATGGAGGTGCCACTGCAGATGTCTGTTAAGGATCTGCGCTCGCAGATCGTACGTGAGGCCTGCATTACCGTATCGTTCGTTACTGAATTTATTTATTTTTTATTACAAACGATAAGCGGGACGGAAGCGTGAAAAAGTTTAAAGTAATAATAAAGTATGATAATAAAATTTTCTTTTCTGGTGGACACTACAAATACGCTTTTCTTAAATGTTTTTTTCTTTGCACTTCAGTTATTAAAAGTTCGGGTCATTTTTGTTTCCTTATTAATTTATTTTGCAGCTATTACGTGTACCAACTGAAGCTGCGCGCCGACAATCTATCCGAAGCGGTCTTCCACGGTCTCATCAACCTCATCCAGAACAGTGCCAAAATCATGGCTTCCTCTGGCTATGTCGGCTGTCTGTTCGTGATTAAGGTGAGAACTGTGCACTTATTCTTTCATTTTGAGTCTGAATTTACCCAACCGAACGTTTTCGCCGTTCGATCGATTAGATTTACTGTGTGCCTCGCTGTGTAATTGAACTGCTATAGACTATATTACTTGACTTCGCTCGGGAAAATTTTTATGTACGGAATTTTTTTCTTACGAGTATTTTGCGAGTTTTTCATTTTAAACAATTGATTTCAGAACGTGCACAGCCCGAAACTCATCCAGGTGGTCACCTCGTATCTCAACTCGAAATCGCGCGACATCCGACGGTCAGTCTAATCATACAAACATTATCAATCGAATTAATAAATCAAGTTTTAACCCGCATTCATTCTCCTCTGTGAGAAATTTGCATGTAATGCACGCCCAGACATGCAATGCCACTAGCGAATCTTATGTTATCCGAGAAAAGTTCAAGTAGGCTTTATAATTTTATTCGTTAATCTATAAAGTATCTTCTTGCAATTTCAGGGCGTGTTGTGAGTTCCTGGGTATGATCGTGGAGCAATGGGAGCCGCACACACTCGAGCGCAATTTGATCGTCATAACGGAGGCCATCAGACAGGGACTCAACGACGCTGACGCCGATGCACGTGCTGCCGCCAGAATTGTTGGGTTTTTTGAACGTAATTGTTAAGATTTCTTTGGGTGATCTAAGAGTCCGCAAGAAAATTTTTGTTGAATTTAATTAAGCTCCACATAATTTTAGATCACAAAGTATAGCATTAATTTGTGTATGGTAAATGGCTTCTCATCGGGGCCCATAAAACCAGAAAATATCTTTTCTTCAATGTCAGAAGCCTGGCTTTTTCAAGCAGTGTAATATTCAGGCGTATCGCGCCCTGGCCGACAGCTATCATGACGCGGCGGAGCGGCTGTACCAGCAGCTGGAACCGTCCAAACAACGACAACTTGGTGGCGACATCTCAGCCTCGTCATCCACCACCTCCGTCAACGCCGCTTCCATCCGCCGATCGCAGGAGAACATCAACCGATTCTCACTGCCGCAGAAAGGTTGCTGACATTTTTTGCTCAGTTTGTGATCAAAATTTTTTTCGAAGCAGGATAGGTTTATTATTTTATCCGGACCGGGCTGTATATTAAAATTCTTTAATCTGATCTCCTAAAGTATTGTATAACAAGAAATAAAAATGCCCAAAAGCATAATGAGTTTCTAATATGGTTCTTATTAGTGCTGATCGTAAAAAAGTGAGAGACAAGAATTCGATGGCGTTACAATTAATTTACATTTCCGGTTTTTGTATGACATTGACCGCCAGGAACTAAACTCTGCGGCTGACAACAAGGGAATTTCACATGCTTAATATCGACAAGAAGAGTAAAAAATAGGCCTGATGATTACTCATTGCAAGAACCATATTCCGGACCTTCCACGAGTTTTCCTGTAACTTCTTTACAGTCAACTCATCTTGAAATTCTATGCGAACTTTTCCATGATGGTAAAAAAATCAAGTTTTTAATGAAAACAATTCAAAGTTTTTTTGATATTTGAAAAGTAAAAGTAACTTATTCTTCTGTTTAATAATGATCACTGTTCATCTTGAAATACATGAGTTACAAAAAATCACCATATTAGCTCACTAAACGCAAAAAACCTTTAACAAAATATATTGGCATTGGGCTTTTTTCTGATTACCCTTAACTGTTCGTTGAATATATGTATTTGGTTACTTAATTTGAATGTGTGGGTAAATGTATAACTTAATTTTCCACCGGTTTAAAAAGTCATTGAGCTTATAATTTTATTTTAAACGATGAAAAATGGAAATTCGTAAGTGAAATCGTAAACGCATGGTATGAAATGTTTCCCGTAAAATGATTGTTGTGAAGGTCTTATTGAAACGGCATGCGAATTTCGGTATAAATTTTTATCAATATTTTAATATCAACCCTGTAGCCAATCAAAGTTCTGTTATCACAGAACCAAACGAACTTTGAAACTCCACACAGATTGTTATTTTTGAAACGTAAAACTGCAACTGAACTTCGGGGAAACAAATGTCATCTTTATTATAAAAACGTGTGTTTACGATTTGTTGCCTATATGGAAACCTGCTTGATTTTCTCAACGAAAAGTCCGGAATATGGTTCTTGCAATGAGTAATCATCAGGCCTATTTTTTACTCTTCTTGTCGATATTAAGCATGTGAAATTCCCTTGTTGTCAGCCGCAGAGTTTAGTTCCTGGCGGTCAATGTCATACAAAAACCGGAAATGTAAATTAATTGTAACGCCATCGAATTCTTGTCTCTCACTTTTTTACGATCAGCACTAATAAGAACCATATTAGAAACTCATTATGCTTTTGGGCATTTTTATTTCTTGTTTCTATCTTTTTTATGTGTGAACATTTATTCACTGAACTCAGTTTCATCAAACTTGACATGAACCGGGCTCAGATCACATTCCAATTCCAATTTAAGAGGTTTATTTTCAATATTGAAAGTATGGATAAACGGAAAGAGCCCCTCATAATGTTTTATTCAGCGGTAAAAATTCTATTTATACTGTATATGGTACTGTGTTTTACAGGAAATCTAATGTTATTTTTGGATTGCGTGATATAAACTGTATACAGTATGTGCCATAGCGTTTACTCCTTGCATCAGATATTCCTTCGTGCGTTAAATTGGCGTAAAATATTATTTTCACAAAAATTGATGGTGATGGCCTCATAACTTCCGCATGCTTCATTTTTCAAGAAATCCAATCCTATTTTTGGATTCAGTGGATAAAACTGTTTATATGCCATCGTGTTGAGTTTTTGAATTAGATGCAGCTTTGTAAGTTAAAATGGCGAAAAATCTTATTTTCACAAAAAATTATGACGGTGGCTTCATAACTTCCGCATACTTCATTTTTCAAGAATTCCAATGTTATTTTTGGATTCAGTGGATAAAACTGTATATATGCCATCGTGTTGATCTTTTGCATTAGATGCAGCTTTGTAAGTTGAAATGGCGTAAAATCTTATTTTCACAAAAAATTATGACGGTGGCCTCATAACTTCCGCATGCTTCATTTTTCAAGAATTCCAATGATATTTTTGGATTCAGTGGATAAAACTGTTTATATGCCATCGTGTTGAGTTTTTGAATTAGATGCAGCTTTGTAAGTTAAAATGGCGAAAAATCTTATTTTCACAAAAAATTATGACGGTGGCCTCATAACTTCCGCATGCTTCATTTTTCAAGAATTCCAATGTTATTTTTGGATTCAGTGGATAAAACTGTATATATGCCATCGTGTTGATCTTTTGCATTAGATGCAGCTTTGTAAGTTAAAATGGCGAAAAATCTTATTTTCACAAAAAGTTATGACGGTGGCCTCATAACTTCCGCATGCTTAATTTTTCAAGAAAACGAATGCTATTTTTTTATTCAGTGGACAAAACTGTATATATGCCGTAGTGTTGATTTTTTGCATCATATGTTGCTTTGTGGGTTAAAATAACGAAAAACCACTTTTTTTGCATGAAAATGTGTTAAAAAGTTGATTTACTTTACCCCTAGAGACTTTTGTTGTATTCACGTCATTTTCAAACGGATTTCGGATTCCATTGCCCAAAGGTGTCATACAGAAAAGACGAAAAGGTTATTGTGATAGGTAATGTGTATCGTATGCTATAATTAAAACAAAAAAATTTGCCTGCGATTTTTGATCATTTTTTTGCAATTATTTGGAAAAGTGTCCGAAAAAATTGAAAATATAATTCAGATCTCTTTGACTGTCCGGAATCCGTGTAGATAGCCCATGATTACCCCCGGGTTCAGTTTTCGAGGTAATAGCTACAGGGAAATACCCCTGCCAGAAAAACGTGCATACAGAAAAAAAACGGAAAAAGTCCTTCGGGAACCCAAAATCGACCCTCACAGCCGATGAGCTCAACGAATTTCCATGAAAATTACATGACCTATGCAACTTTTTACGGGGATTAAGATAATGCATCTCAAAATTTGATAAGTTGAAGCAACGATAGATATTTTTGTCAAAATTCCACAAATTCGTCCAAATTGGAGTTTACCATCGAACCATATTAAGGTTTCGGACTATCGTCCGAACCTTGATATAGTCGATCATGACATGTTAGAATCATATGGAGTACCGAGTAAGGAGTTTCGATAGACGTTTTCCATATTATATTTACTGCTGTTTTGTGTGGTTTTTTCGAAAATTTCGTGTCAGTACATGTGAAATCGCAAAGTTTGGCAGTTAAGCAGATCTCAGTGTAGAATAATAGAATGGACTCGTTTTGCGGTTTTTATATAGTGGTCTTTAACTGTACTTCATTGATGTTTACCAGATAAACATAGTTTATTAGGCAGTAATTTTCGTCTTTACATCCGTGTACAGAACGTAATCGAAGTTACAAGCAGATCTCACGGAACCCATCAGTAAGGGAGACTACCTGCTTTGCTTTTATTCCTACTTAAAAATTCCCACTTGACTAAATCGTGTCTACGTTAAGTTGATTAATCAACAACAACAAGTAATGCTATTACATAATAATACAAACCTGATGTAAATCGTCGGTTTGATTACTTTGTGATTGAACAAATCTAATAATAATTGTTTTTTTTTTCACTCGTTTTGATTTGGTTAATCACTTAATTAACGTTCAATTAATAAACAGGTCCGGTTCATCATTGTCGAATTGGAATATATGATTTTACTGTGTTGCTTAGCCCAATTGTGAGCCATGATTATATACCACTAACCGCCGTATTTATGTTCAGCGTATTATGGCAATCGTTCAACGTCGGATATTGATCCCGGGGCCGCGAGACGGGCCATGCAACGTCGGCACACGGCTTCGTCAAAACCACCGCTTCAGCCGATGAACTCGCTGCGTTAGTTTTTTGATTTTCTTCTTTTTCATTTTTTTGAAGAATGTCTTGAAAAATGTTCTTCAAAACATTTTTTATTTATTGGGTATTTTTACAAAATTTTCTATTTTCTCGTAGTTTCGGTTTAGTCATAAAGGAAAAATGGGGTTTGAATACTTTTAGATAAGAGATTTTGAAGGCTTTGAGATTTCATCGTATTTTGAAGGTTTTGGTGAAAATTTGACTGACTGATGGGTTTTTACAACGTTTGTGGTTTTGTATGTACCTGTGTAAACCTGTTCTATTTAATGCGGTTGGTGCTTTATTCTGTGTGTTTGCTATTAATGTTGTTTGTGGGCGGTTGTGTTGTTTGAAAATGGGTTATGATTTTCCAAAAGGTTCTTTGGGCTAAATCGTGTTCGGAGGCGGGCTGGTGAATTTTATTGTAATGTAATTTGTAACCATTATTATGGATAATTTTATGACGCAGTCTATCATTACCGCCTCAGAATCACGTCGGCTTATTTTTTCAGCGTTATTATTTTATGGACCGCACATAGTAGATGAATTTGCAAGCACTTATGCACATCCATGTCAAACTTTCGCGCTGGTCATAATATAGGCACGATTTTCATGGCTCTCCGTTTCTTGCAAATACCATGGGCAAAAAGAATAAGTTACATCTTGACTCTTGACCTTTTTTCAATACTGCCGAAATCTGGAGAAAAAAATTTAAAGACCAGATCAAATTTTATACAAACTTTTATGTGACAAAGAAAACACCAATTGTCAGCAAAAAAGTGCCGTTTTTATACAAAAAATGAATGTCGGAATGCTTTTCTATCGTACCGCGTGTCATTGTGTTGTGGTGGCTATCCGTGTTCATTCTAGTTAACAACGGTCGACGTCCATCGGCTACCGACACACCGTCGTCAATGACACCGAGTCGCGGCACCACACTCAAACGATTCCCCATCTCGAACGGACCATCGACCACGTCGCAGAAGGGCCTCTTCCAACGACCCAGCGTCCGTACGCCCAGCAAATCCATCTCACAGCGTTTGTCGGCCTGCTTTCTTATTGCTTTTTCGTTCAGTTACGAGTCTGAATCTGGAACATTATTTTCGATACGCTACGCTTTTTGAATCAAAGTCCCCGATGAAAGTTTTGTCGAACCTGATTCAAAGGAATTTTTCTGGGCAGACAGGGAGTCCATTTGGAATTATGTTTCGACAGTTGGGGTTGAGAAAATTCGATAAGAGCACGTGGGAAAAAAATCAACAGGTTCATGATTCGGACTGAACTCCAATGCTACATTGTTGTGCTGCTATTTAAGCTTGTTCAGAGTACTCCTATACTCAGAATCAATTTTAGCTCTGAGTGACATACGCTCTGAATAAGAAGCTGTACTCTTTCCTATCTTCACTGACATGACATGATAAACTCTGGTAACGTATTTTGAATTCTGCCTTTGCCAAGGAGTTTTTCATGACCATGAGTTTCCAATTTCTATTCGCTGTCGCCCATTTTTTAGTGTTGTCGTGCTAGCAGGATGCTTCCCCTTTTCAGGAGCGAGAGAGAAGCTAGAAAATTAAATAAGAATTGCTGAAGATAAAAATGATTATTGTTTGTGTTGACTGACTAAAACTAATATAATTGTTCAAAAACTTTTTGTTGGTGTGTAGTGTAGCAAAACGGTTGTTGTGCTCCCCTATATTGTATTATCATCTCGTTTACTTAACAACCTATCAGTTAGTTTCGACAAGTAAGATTCTTATAGCAGACTTTCTCCCCATTTACCGTACTAAATGTTCATAGCTAATATACTTCTCTGACTGAATTTACTCATCTTCCAGTCGACCTTTATACTGTGGGTTCGTCGTGAGTTTGATGTGAAGCAATGGAAAGCGTTGATGTAGTCCATGATGTTATGCCTCTCCTATTTGAGAAAGTGTGAAACTGTAAAACGCCCTAGAACTCAATCCATTAAACGTGGATTCGTTTGAACCAATGGAAACAAATCTGATTCAGTTGCGAAAACGATTTTATTTTGTTCTTGTTCAGCTACATAGTCAATGCTGACTGCAATGAAACTGATAATATAAATTTTTTATTAGTCTAGTTTCACTTTTTCATTGAATGGGAGAGGTTTATCAATATGGACGGTAGATGAAAAAACGGTACTATTTTGCAAAATTGTACACCCTTCGGTACCATAACATGGATTCGGGTTCATGTTGTGATACCACATACGATGTACCGGTCATTCCTTCAGTACCGGAAGAAGTGTGTAGCCTCGGTGACTGTTCAGTCCATCTTTGGTTGCTCTAAGCCTGATTTGGAGGGAATTAGGCATCCAGCCATTCGGAGCTCTTGTTGCAGTGACGCACTCTCATCTCATTTTTTGGAAAGTTTTCGAGTGATGATTTGAGTTTTCGAAAGTGAACAGTAACAGTAGCCGAGTGGACGTGGTTAATTGTATTGGAGCTCGTGCACTTCGTGGCGTTTGTTTAGTGGCACTGGTGGTAGGAACATGATAAATTGCAGATAACCCTTTGAACTCTTTAGCCAACAAGTTCTGTCACCGAAAGTTTCACATTAAGTCTAATCTGCGGTTTTCGCGTTGCTTCCTGATGTTGAAGTGGTAGTGGATATATCATTAAAATCTGAGAAATGAAAATGCCCCTGTTGGTCGCATGAAGACCCTGGTGGATTGGTTGCGGCAAGTTTCAACATTTGGTTGCAGTATAAAGTAGTTGAAAGTTTTTTTATCAACTGACAATCTCAAAAAAATCCCTACTCACGGAAGAGGAAAATAGCCGATTCATTTTTACTGTACTGGTGATAGAAAAACATGTCTTTTGCCCATGTAATTATCTTTTTAGTTGTGTCTGTGAATAATGCAATACACGGTTGATATTAATTTACAAGATAATCGCGTCTTCAAGTCTATCGCTGCTGTCTGAATTCACTAGATATTATTGTGGTTTGGCCTTCCTGGCTGGTTCCGAGTCTATCCGTGGTATCGAGTTTCACTGATCTGGTTCCATGATACCATGAAACATGATCGTCGAAAAACAGCCGATAGTGTTTTTCTTTAATAGCTTACTAGTTTCATCACAGGACTAGAATTGAAAACTTTGAACTTTAATTTGGTTATGATGTTACTGATGAAATCAGTTGAGGATGCTACACTAATCGTATCTGGTGTCCACGTTGACTACGATCACGAAATTGATATTTCAAAACTGTAAAGGAAAGATATTTTCATTATTTTTTATACATCCTAATCCTATAGATTCGGAACCACTCGGATAGCTCTGTCTGTGGCAAACAATTTCATTTATCAATAGTCTTTGTTGACTTGTTTTAATGATATAAAATTTTTTTTCAGCCGGCAGTCGCAGCAATTCGCCGACCTCACGGCCGCCCGGCACCGTCGGATCGGCGAGAAAATCGGCGACAGGTTCGATTCTTATAATAAAATTTTATTGTTTTTTTTCCGCAGATTTTTTTTCTGAAACCGCAAAATTCATGTGTATTGATGATTGTTTTATTCGTGAAAGCGAGTTTCGGCTTTTCGGAATTTTTATAGCATGATGTTCTTTTGTGTGTGTGTCTGGTGTGTCGATTATGTTGGTTGAATTCACACCGTTTCCAGCAATGTACTCAGTAATGACATCGTCAGGTGAGGCTAAGGCGAACGTCGAAGTATTTTTTATTTTGGGGCTTAATGTTGAGTTAAAGAGCTGAGGAGCAATTGTAGTGATCTCAGAATATTATTTGGGATTTTCAGTACAATCACCATCACCAAGCAGATAAATGCTTTATTTTCTACACTCATTCATGCACTCTTATAAAAACATGGAAAAATTTCATCCAAATAAACCCACACTAATTATTTTTTTAATCATGCACACTGCACAGTACGGCCACCGCTATGGTGTGAATCTAGCGTCCCCCTTCTGAACCACCTGGAACATTATCATTTGCAGGGACTTGTAATTCTGCACGGAACAGGACCCAGTTATTTAGTTAAATTATTTTAAATAACCGGCCAACCAAACTTTCAGGTTCTCGGATCGCGTCCGCCGTCACGCCCGGCCGATCGCGCGACGGATCGCCGACCTCGCGATCATCGGCTCGTCGATTCTCATCGGATTCGTCCACGCCCACATCGGCACTCCGATTCGGGTCATCGGTGGGCGGTAGAGAAGTGCAGCGGGTGATTGGCGAGAGCATGGTTAGTGGCTATCAGATGATTGAGATTGTTGTGGGTTACGTGGGTAGTCTGGTGTTGCGTGGGTTCTATTTATAGTTGATTATAATAAAACTTTTTAAAAAGATGCATAGAAATTTGTGTACTGATGATGTACGGCTGGTAGATAAAATCCTCGCATATTGCGAAACGTTTATCATAATCGACCATAACTATTTATGGAACGCAACGCACTGGCATACAGCAAAACACAACTGGTTTGTATGTTCGAAGCCTTGTATATTGCCGAAAATAATTTAAGTCCTCTGGTGGTTTGATGAACAGTGTATCTGCGCTGTGTAAAAAAGTGAATATTTGGTGGAATTCGTTGGAAAGAAATTATTATTTGCCGTGGTTTCCTCCACTTGATGTTTTGTGACGTATTCACTTGTGATTAGGTTTGAGTTCAGTTCAATGGTGATGTATATATAATTTAATCACAACGTAATGTGTTGTAAATAAGGAAGATGGTATATTACTGTTGATTGTTGTGATGTGATATGTTCTAATAATGGTGTGATTTCTCCGTTATTTTTATCGCAATATGTGATTTTCTCTCCCAACCGCCTTCTCGTCCCCAAGTATTTTTGTTGTGCTACATCGCCCCGCTTGACGAATTCAATCCCTGCCATTTTTCGGTTTTCCAGCCCAGTTATATCAATCCCTGTCCGGACCGTTATTGAATTTATCGGACCAAAAGTAGACCCACCATCGGACCAAAACCTGTCCAGAATCCAGATCATTACGTTTCCCGACAGACCAAATCCTGTCCGGACCAATTAAGTTTTCTACCTGACACAAACCCTTCTAGACATTTTAGTGTTCTATCGGGGACCAAAATCTGTTCAGACCAAACCAAGTATAGTGAGTATCGGACCATAACTTGTCCGAACCTGAACCAATGTACCAACCAATCGGACCAACCAAACCTTGCTGTAGTGTCTATCGGACCATGTGTGGATGGACTGTACGAGCCATGTGACGGCACTACCGGCCTACCACAACCTGCACTCGTCATGTGCCACGACGGCCTACTGCCATCACATTAACCAGTCGATGGGCGACAGTCCGAGCCCGTTGTTGTCGCCCTCCAGTCCGCTCAATGTTAGCCCTGATCCTCAACTGCTATAGAGATTGCTGGACTTTAAGTGGAAAGTTTTGCTTGAGATTCTTGACGGGAGGCGAGGTGGTGGAAAAGAGAATTTGGTGGTGGTGGGCGGTGGAGATGGTCAGTTGTTCATGTGTTCTACTTGTGGTGCTGCGGTTGCGGCACACTTGAATAGTCAACAAAGTAGTGGCGTTTTTTCGTAACATTTTCTTCTTCTGAATACGTCATGAAAAATCTTGAAAATCTGCCACTACTTTGTTACACTCGACTATGAAAACACCCTGAAAAATAGGCTGAGCTCAACATTTAATTTAAGTGTTTACACATGTCTAAAAAGTTGATTTGGAATACTTAGTTTCTTGATTTTCTGACCCACCTTCTCGTCTGCCACTTCCACCGATAAATAAAAACGTGCGGTAACTGGTTTTGAGAGTCATTTTTGTTATTCAATTGTCTGTTGAATGATGAAATGTGAACGCGAAAATTATGAAGAAAGTGCTCGCCTCGATTGGCTTGGAAATTTGAACACAGATTTATATATAATGATATGTTTTATATATAATGATATGTTGAACTATTATAATTTTTCTGTGAACGCTTGGTTTTTCCACTTCAACATCATTCATTTCTTGAATCTATACATGCTAAGTAAATTTCAAAACAAGTTGCCGTAGACTAAAGCATACCACAACAGCACTGTTGGAGAGCTAACAAGTCCTGGAATCTAACGTCCCTATTCCCCTGCTAACAACACAGTTTCCTTCTGCACATGTTTATTTTCCCACACCACAAGTTATTTCTGTAACTTTAACAATTATGTGGTAACGGTATGATTATATGAAACTTTCTCACTATAATATTATTGTCTGGTCTCTTTCTGTATCAATCATTAATTGTATGTTTTTTTCAAGACCCAGTTCTCTCATGCCCTTCTCTCGGTTGGTGGGTGATTTCTTCTTTTGGTGATTGAGGCTTGATTTTCTGTATGTAGTATGGATCGATTTGGCAGAAATCTCATTCCAATAAAGTTCTCAGTTTGAAAGTGTAATATTAAATATTTCTGTGTTGAATGATAATTTATTTGACATTTATTAATTAATGTCCTTTGACGGGATTGAGATTGACTGCGATTATTTTTGTGTTCTCTATTTATTGGTGTAGGTGGTGTGGTAAAAATTATACCTTTGCTTCTAGTGTTATTATGGCTGTTTTTTAGATTTTTTTGTTTTCTTGTATTTTTCATGTATTGATTTATGTATTTGTCACACTTGGTTGCATAACACTGGTTTTGGTAGTGGTTCACTCAAAGCGGTTGAGGTGACTTGGCTTCTCCCACCATGGTAAAAGCGGTTTGGGTTTCATGCGAATTCGTCCCTAACCCTAACATTCACCGAATATCAGAGTATATTGCACTTCGTTAGTAATTCATCATTGTGGTCGCTTATTCTGCTCGCTAAACTACTGGCTCCATCAGTGCACCTTTCAGCCGGCAAACGAGCGTGTGTTCTGCAAAATAGCGTGATTACTGATTGCCATGAAAAAAATCTTGAAATTCAGTAAAACACAAATTGCACTTTTGCATGTAACATTTTCATTATAACCCGAAATACCGTCAATTTCATCATTCGTTCTTACATATCGTCGAATCACAATATTCTGCAGAATATCACACTCGCACGGACAAAAAGGAACGGAAAATTCTACCAGAGATAATCTATAACACTATAATCAACGACTTAAATTTTGCAGAAACCCGCCCAGAAGTACACACTGGATGACTTTGACGAAATCATGGATTCACCATCGACGGATCGTCGACTCACCACCGAGCTGGACCTGCCATCCGCCATGCGTATGTGCAACAGCGCACAGTGGGGCGATCGCAAGGAGGGACTGCGCACCCTCAACTCGATTTTCTCACAACGAATGTCGCTCAGGTAAGTGTTTTGGTTGATATAACTTTGCCTTTTTTATGGTTTTTTGTTACTCGGAAAATTTTGGCTATAAATTAAAATTTCACATATGCCATTGGTGTTCGTTCAAATTTTCCAGTTTTTTTTCACTTTCGTACCACGCACGTCTCTTTGCTCGTTGCATTTGGGTTTGGCGAATTGAGTATATAGAAATAGTTTTTGAAAACGAGTTGAGTTGCTGAATTGTGGATGATGTGAAGTATTGATTGGTATTGGAGTTATCCATTTCAGTTCGAAGGACATCGGCCGGTTATCCGACATGTTCTCGCGGTTTTTCGTCGATCAGCATAATAAGGTGAGTGGGATAAAAAATCTGTGGGGAGTGGGAGTAGACTCGATTTGAGTAAGTTTTTTATCATCAAGTCTTGTATGTTGCTGGTTTGCTTTAATGCATTTTTCTGACTGCTCAGTTGCTGCTGCTGGATCTTGTTAAAATCCGCCATGGAGGTGACTTCAGTTAATCAATGTTTTGGATAATGAAGTTGAACTCACTCAGCTAATTACTTGTTTTTTTTCCTCAGATTTTCTCGATGGTGCTGGAAGTGCTGGACGTGTTTATCGTGAACTACCGCTCACAGCTTTGTGACTGGCTGTTCGTTCTGCTCACACGACTGCTATGCAAAGTCGGCAGCGATCTGCTATCGTCCGTGCAGCTCAAAGTCGGGGTACGGTTCTATTTTTCACATTAATATATTTTTATGATAGTATTATTGATTTAGTATTTTTATTTAGTTTTATAAGTTTGTTTCCAAGTACATATCTAAATCTAATCAATTAATCTTACTTACATGCATTACTCTACTCCAATAAATTTTTTAATCGGGGAAAAGGGTTGAACATGAACTCAAATCATCATTGAGGCCATGAGCAAGCTTTACCTTTGCAGAGATAGATGATCATTTTGAATATAATATTAACTTTTTTCGATTGCTTTGTTAATTATTTTCAATTCTCGCTGCAGCAAACCCTGGGCGTTGTGCGCGAGTCATTCCCCTACGAATCACAATACGCCGTACTCGTCAAGTATCTCAACGATCCCCTGCAGACGCCGTCGATTCGGGTTGGTATCAAAATTAAATGAAAATGTACACAAAACAACAATCAATATATCATCAAAAAGTGTATTCGTGATCATTTGTTAATAGGATTACCGTTACCGTTATTCGATTGTTTGTAACTTGTCCAACTTTTTAACAGTAAATTTGAATTTTGACCTTGAAATTATTAGTTCTTGTTGCTTTTAGGTCAAGGCGGCCATGCTCAACTTTTTCGTGGACCTACTGCGTCGTATGGAGCCGTCCTCGTTCGAGGCCACACCTGATAACAAGCTGCTCGTTCAGAAGATGATCCACTGGGCCAGTGAGCCCAAATCCGCTGATGTACGAAAGGTAGACTGCCTAATTCCTTCTCCATATTTTATTGGAACACTAAATCGTGATTCGTAAACTGCGTCCACTCAGTGAGCTACTGTAAATTTGGGTTGAATAAAAAAACTCTTCAGCCGACAGTTCCCGACGGTGATCACGCGCCAAGTCATGGGATAAATGATACAAAGACTAAAGACCTAGATCCAAAGAGTTCATTGACGGAGGTTTATTTTGTTCCGTTAACCTTCTCACTATGATTTTTTCATTTGTTCGCCTTTTTACTGCCAGACTCACTCGAACAATGGTGGTCCTGGTTCGAAATCCGACTTGAGACCCATACCCTGTGTTGAGACGCGTTGTTCGGTGGTTTCTGTCATTGCCCGTCAGTTTATTCAACCACTCTGGTCACTAAAAAATTGTGCCCTATATAATTCAGTAATGAAGAAGTTCACGTAAAATGTTGGTAGGGCACATGTTAGGTCTCCCCTAAGGTTAAGCTATAGTCAACTCTCGGCTTAAGTTAAGTTAGAATTACCCCCTTTCTCTGTCCTCACTACCTCAACTTATAATCATCATAACCCTTGCGTGTTTGCAGTCGTCCCAAACGGTGGTTGTGGGTCTGTTCAACCTGAACGAGTCGGCATTCACGACGATACTCGGCCAGCTGCCCAAGTCCTACCAGGATTCGGCCTACCAGATTCTGCACTCGCAGATGCGTAAAACGCCCGAACGCAACTCCGGTGGCACAGCGGCCGGCCTCCGACCTTCTTCCGCGCGATCATCGTTATCACCAAAGTTGGTTTTAGATGGTTTATTCACCATCATCACCGTTTAGTTTTAGTTTAGGAGATTTTTCGTCAACATTTCATGTCCTGGGTCATTAAAAAGATTTTTTATTATTGTTGTTCACTGTCTTCTTTCTAGCAAAATATTACAAATTATGTTGATCGTTTTGCTATCGTAAATCAACTTTTTTCAGGTCTGAATTTGAATTTTTATTATAAAATTGTAATAAAAAAATTAGCTAAAAAAAGACTTAAATACGTTGTATTCAGTTTCTATATGACGTCATCAATGTACCAGACTGGCAGGTTTGTACCAGATCGTTAAATGTTGTCTCGAGTTTGACTTTCTTCAAATTTTCTTCTCGACTGAGTTTCTTGTTGGATTTCGGGTGGCAACTGGTCGTCTTCGTGGTGGTTTCATTGTTGATGTGCTTCATTTTGTATTGTATCACGCTCGTTTTTAATGAAATTCTGCTTGATTGACGAACTGTGAATGATATGATGCTGATGGCCGATGGGGAATTGATGGATAATGCTGATATGAAAAGTCATAGTTAATTTTTTAAATTTTTGCACAAGATTGATTTATGTCCGCGTAACTTCAACCACAACAGTCTTGATCATCCTACCATGTTGGATAGCTAGTTCAGAGTTTCTTGTTCCTTGTCACGCCTTTCATGGAAACGACTAAATTCATCTATTTCTATTTCATTCCACGCGTTTCAGCGATTCTGATGCTGAATTACATACATGCTTCATAGAATATATTACTTACAAAAAAATCTCCCCTCCTATGGATCCGAATCTGTTTGCAGCTCGGCTAGTTCCATGGAATATATTACTACTATTGTTACGGGGTGTCTTATTTAGACTGCTGACACCCGTCGTAACATATTTGCCACCTAATATCTTATTAGTTGCCTAACCTTAATTGCCTAAATCCTATGCGTGAAGTGCATTACAAATAATCGGAATACCAAAAGAATATTATAGAGGGGCCTCGAAAGGCTTTATATCTCGAATGCGCAACGGTTCCACACAAATTATTATATTTACGAATAATGGATGATTATCAAAATATAAGGCAAAGTAGTAAAATGGATTTAAGTATGAAGTTATTGGTTAAATTGTTAAAATTAAGAATTATAATATAGAAAATGTTAGACGTAGATTAAGAGACAATAGGGTAATTAACAATATGCCTATACTGTGCTGTGCAGTTATATGCTACATATACTATCATACTTGCCTGGTTTGCTAAGCTTTCCTGTTTACTATGCCTATGTATCTGCCCTATATCACTCGGTGTGTATGCATGTACATGCGCGACTGGAACTGCGACTGAATATGTAACGTGAATGCTGTTGCAACTGACTGTAAAGTGCGTTGCTGCTAGTTTATGTATATGCCATGGTTTTTATCTATCGCTCAGCTGGTTGGTTGCGCTGGATTGAATGCTCCGCCTATTAATTGATTACGGTATTCGATGCCAGATGGCTACCGTAAACCTAATAATACTTGCTTAATACTTGCTTAAGATAATGCCCGTATCACTTGCTATTTGCTTGAGAAGCAACGCCCTCGTTGCTAAGAACTACTTAATGTAGGTGCTAATAGTACATGCATCTTTTGTATGTTAGTATGGGAAAAAATTGTCATCAGAAATAATAAGTAAACAATTTTGAATCACAAGATGATAAAAAAATGTACATTTTGATATAGTCCGTTTGATGATGATGATGCTGCTGAATAGTCCGAGTGATGATGCGTTGATGCGGAATAGTCCGAGTGATGAAGCGTTGATGCGGAAAAGTCCGAGTGATGATGCGTTGATGCGGAATAGTCCGAGTGAGAACGATGAGAGCGAAGTAGTCCGAATGAGAGCGATGGCGGCGAGATAGTCCGAGTGAGAGCGATGAGAGCGAAGTGGTCCGAATGAGAGCGATGGCGGCGAAATAGTCCGAATGAGAGCGATGAGAGCGAAATAGTCCGAGTGAGACGATGAATGTCCGAGTTGTGTCGATATGTACATGACGATGATATGTAGTTGAATCACGATATTCAAAATATATTTTAAATAGTAAAATTAGTTACGTAAACTTAATGTAAAAAATTTAAAGAGAATGGAAAATAAGTGTATTACCGTATTGTTAAAATTAAATTTTTTTAAGAAGAATGTCAAAATCATTAAAAAAAAATTATGTGTGGTAACGATGAATTCATGAAGTTATGATCATAAGAAAGTGAAGTTTTAGTTGTAGAAGTGACATGTGACAATGTTATTGATGGTGGATTGTCTGTGCTCTCAGTTGCTGTAATCATCATGTGCTGCCGTTGTTGGTGCTGTTATTTGTTCCTATTGTTGCCACAGTTATAGTCAATGCGATTCTACTCATCATACATGCAGTGTATTTGCCCAAATTTTGGCCATTTATGTCCTGACCGAAAATTGTTTAGTTGCTGTATCAGGTGCATTATTCTTCCTGCGTGTAAGTTTGCGATGTGATATGCGTTTGCATACTTTCTTGCCAAGTTTCCGTTGCACGACAGCTGCTATTTTTAAATGCCAAGAATGTTGTAAATAACTTGCACCGATCCTTAAACAAAGGTTTCGAAGGCTGAAGACGAAAAGTGTATGGCGTCTGCCGATTCTTCCCCAAACCTTCTAGGGAGCTGGTGTGTCAAAATCTGCTTAAAATGCCTCATTTCTAAAATCAATGAGATTTTCCTCATCGGACTTCAAATCTTTTGCATCGAATGAAATGTCTTCTTGAACTGCGCTGAATGCTTGCTGATGACGTTGCGAGTTGACTGGTGAGCGTGGATGTGCCCGATAATTGTGTTGTTGCTCATTATTGCAGTACATTTGCGGTTGCTGGTTGTAATATGTATCAGCTGATTGCTCTTGAGTGCGATAATTTGGTCGTTGAAATGTGCGCTGGTCATGTGGTGCAAAATACGTGCCATGTGATTGGTTATTTTGCGATTGTTGCTGTCTCGGCGAATTAAAATATTGCTGATTGCTTCTCATGCTGTCAAAGCGTTTCAAGCGGCAGTCACGTTGAACGTGACCGATTTTATCACAGTAATAACATTGAATTTGTTTGCTTTGTGTGCGAATCTGTGTGCGCGGTGAAGATGCCATTAATTGCTGTATGTCTTTTGCCAATTTATCAATGCGCTCAACTAACTTATCGTTTGCTGACCGCTCTGGATCGTGCTTGTAGGCAGCAAATGCTTGCACTTCGTCTTTGATTTCATGCAATTGCAAAATATTGTGCCTACTTTCTATGCGTTGCAACAATGCGATGGTTTCTTGCACATTGTCTGGAATAGTGTCAACATAGACTAGTGCTTGCTGTAGTTGCTTGTTCACTCCTTGCAGTATGCGATCACGTAACACGATGTCATTTGCTGCTGGTCCGTATGCCTTACTGTGCAACGATGATAGTGCTTGTGCAAAAGCAGCTACAGTTTCATGAGGTTGCTGTTTGCGTTCGAAAAATGATCTGGCCGATGCGACTGCTTGTTCAGGTTGCTTGAAATCAGTAATTAATTGCGTATAAAGTTGCTGATAATCTGCCTTGACTGCTGGTGGATAAGCTTTATATTTGCTCTCGGCTAAACCTGCCAAATAAATGCGCAATAACTTTGCTTGCTCCTGGTTGCTCATACCAATGCCAGATGTTATTTTATCAAATTTTTCGAGAAACTCATTAATAGAAGTGCCTTGTTCACCTGTGAACGTGCCGATTTGTTGCAATGGGGTAATTAGTGCTTGTTGCATCATTATTTGCGTGCTTGTAGGTTGTATCACTTGCACGTGATCCGGTTGGTCGACCATCTGACGCCTTAAGTCGCGATTTTCTGCTCTTAAACTGCGGTTTTCTTGCTGCTTACTTCTAAGATCGTCAAATGCTTGCTTTAAAGTGCGATTTAATTCCCTAAGTTCGTTCTCGTGTGCTCTAGTGATCATAAAAAAATCAAATATGTAACTGCGTACAATGCCAGAGTTGTAACGATAATATGCGAGCGCGGTGAGTAAAGAATGTAAGAAAGAGAATAAGGATAAAAAAATGTGCAATAAAAGTGCATTTACCTCTTTATCTTCTGCGGTTATGTGCTGGTCAGGTTGTCCTTGCTCACTGGGGCGGCTCGCTCGGTGGCCGGCTGGTGAGTGATGGAGGATTGGCAAAATGCGCGACAATTTAAACTGTGAAGCTGAAAACAATAAATAAAAGCAGTTTGTAAAATGTAAGCTATCGTGATTGAAAAAATGGGAGAGCGAGGGAATAAAGTTGACCAAGATGAGTGCCTAAACTGTTAGGGAGCGATTGAAAATATTGCGTTTTGTTGAAACACATTTATTTGATGTAAACAAATGAAAGAAGTTGTTTAAAATGCTAATAGCTTGATGTCTGAACAAAGGTGATGTGCTTTTGCTTTAAATGGAAAACAGCAAGATTGGAGTATGTGCTATGCTAATGAAGATGCAAGTTTGTTCTAGAAATGTGAGTGAAAGTCGAAATATTGAGCTGGTGTGGCGTTGTTGCAAGTGCGATGGTTGTAGGCGTGAATAAAAAACAGTTTTTGAGAACATTTCAAATCTGTGCAAAATAAAATAAAGTTGCACTACTTTTAACCTTTGAAAACATAGATCAAGGGTGATTTGAAAATATTTTTGCAGCAGAATGGGATGGGAAAAGCTCTATCTGCAAATCGGTTAAAACAACATTGAAATGGCGGCACGTGCTCTTTGCTATTTGATTTTTTTGGTGTAAAAATCAAACGATCATTGCAATAACAAATTAACATCGCTGTTATCGGTGCTCTTAAATTTTCCCAGCCGTTTTTGAAATGCAATAGGTTAGTGAATTTGAAATATCACCAACAGTTGATTGAAAAGAAAATAATCAGATATCATGTGCTGAGAATGAACTTAAAATCATAGCTGCTGGGCTGACATAAAAAATTATGGTACTTGAATAGCAGTCTGGTGCAAAGCTGTTATCGATACTTTCCCTGCGTTTAGTTGCCATTTAATAATCGGTATGGAAAATACAGTTCGTATGGAATGAGTGGATGTTGTGACTGACTATCTGATGCCCTATGGAATGATGGTGCTGACTGTTGACTGTGGCCCAAAATGATATTTTAGCCTGATCGAAAACATTTGATAGCGGTGGGAATGCCAGGTTCGTATTGCAATCGGGTACTGTAAGTTGCTTGAGGGGGGGGGTGGATGCTTATCCGAGTATGGGCGTTTTTTATAGCTTGTTAATGTCGGGGTTTTATATGCCTGTTCATCGTGAAGTGTCTAGTGGTCATTAAGACCCAATGTAGCCAATATGGCTCAACGGCTAAGTTCGGGTGCACGACCGGAGGTCCAGGGGCGGCCGGCCTCCTTACCCTCGCTCCTGCTTATATCGCGCGCTTGTCAAAAAATACTCCTTTTTATATTGTTTGCGTGAAAAATGAA
Organism: Daptonema setosum; assembly: GCA_964036265.1. Lineage (NCBI taxonomy): Eukaryota > Metazoa > Nematoda > Chromadorea > Monhysterida > Xyalidae > Daptonema > Daptonema setosum. Next base: position 28,566,856 of record OZ038442.1, read on the forward strand.
AAAAAACGTGTGTCGCTGCTGATTACCGTGCTGCAGACACGGAATCTATGCATAAATGCCAAAATTATACCTGTGCGTGTGTTTGAGAGGATAACATGAATGAACCACCAAAAATAGACATCATCTTGCGCAGGGATGATGACTACAATGGGGAAGTCCGGGGGCTGTTGTACTGAGTGTTTATGTAAATCTGCTGGGTGATGTGATTCGTCTCGAGAGCGGATGAATGCAAAACGTGGGGAAACTGAAATATCAATAGTTGCAGATTTTTAATTTGCGTTTCAGAATGAGTGCTATTTTGGCGTATTTGTGCCTCTGTAGGTCGATACGATAGGTCTTGAATTCATCGGTGGCTGTTCATCCGCGTTCATCGGCATATGATGCTGATATCTGCTGAATAGTATAATGTAACGTTACATATCGGTGCCGGGGAAAAACTCTGTGTGTGTGTAGTGTGACTGGTACATGTAAAAATAACTATAATTGCTAATTAAGTGCACCGGGATGTTTGAAAAAAAATCGATGCCAAACTGAATTTTGATTATTAAAATAAATAATCGTTTGCAATGGTTCATAAATGCATGCCATGTAAATGAAAGTTGTTTTATATTACGGTCAAATGCTTATCCGCTCGTACTCGATCATTGCTACATATGTAATATGTGTGCGATGGGACTGGTTGATGGTGTGGAGGGATGTATGTAAATGCGAAATGAAGGGGTTGTTTGAGGAATCTGCATAGAGGGTTGTAATAATAGAATAGTTGTTAATGTATGTGCTAATCAATCGAATGCTAACTATAATTGTTAGTCTGCAATAGAAATGTTGTTTTTGCCAATCTGAAATATTATCAATATGATATGCATGTATCTTGCTGTTTTTCTCTTCTGCCGATCTGGTCTGCGAGTTCGTACTTCCATTGCATGTATTTGCCTGAATGGAAGCTCGATCGGAGCCTCCATTATGTTACGGGGTGTCTTATTTAGACTGCTGACACCCGTCGTAACATATTTGCCACCTAATATCTTATTAGTTGCCTAACCTTAATTGCCTAAATCCTATGCGTGAAGTGCATTACAAATAATCGGAATACCAAAAGAATATTATAGAGGGGCCTCGAAAGGCTTTATATCTCGAATGCGCAACGGTTCCACACAAATTATTATATTTACGAATAATGGATGATTATCAAAATATAAGGCAAAGTAGTAAAATGGATTTAAGTATGAAGTTATTGGTTAAATTGTTAAAATTAAGAATTATAATATAGAAAATGTTAGACGTAGATTAAGAGACAATAGGGTAATTAACAATATGCCTATACTGTGCTGTGCAGTTATATGCTACATATACTATCATACTTGCCTGGTTTGCTAAGCTTTCCTGTTTACTATGCCTATGTATCTGCCCTATATCACTCGGTGTGTATGCATGTACATGCGCGACTGGAACTGCGACTGAATATGTAACGTGAATGCTGTTGCAACTGACTGTAAAGTGCGTTGCTGCTAGTTTATGTATATGCCATGGTTTTTATCTATCGCTCAGCTGGTTGGTTGCGCTGGATTGAATGCTCCGCCTATTAATTGATTACGGTATTCGATGCCAGATGGCTACCGTAAACCTAATAATACTTGCTTAATACTTGCTTAAGATAATGCCCGTATCACTATAAAACTCGTCCTGTACAAGAATTCTTGTTCGAGTTTAACCATGTTTCATGGAACTACTATTATAAAACTCGTGTACAAGCATCATTATTTGAATTCACACTTGTTTCATGACTATGAAATACTCCCGTTACAAGATCATTTATCATAAACCCCTTACAGTACGGCCACGGGTACATCGCACACACGTGATCACATGCATCTGGACATTGGCTACGTGCACGATCGTCTACGCGAGACATCGTCGGCGATCCATCAGTACGTCGCCGGTGGCCACCACGACGTCGAGCACCGCGGCACCGGATCGCAGGACTCGGGTATCGTCGATGCCGCCGATTTTGCTGTTGGTTTTTTATTCATTTTCATCTATGATAATGATTTTGTATTTTTATTTCATATTGTCATTTTATTGATATTTATTGATGTGAGTTTCTGTTGTGTTGTTGTTGTTGTCGGTTGGGTATTTTGGAAATGTGGGTAATTTCGACACATAACTTCAACGATGTTCCGGATTTGTTGATCAACGAAAGTTGGGGAAATCAATGATCTTGTCTTGTTATAAGTCAATTACATAAATCGTTCGGCTCTGGCTGTGCAATAGAATATTTTCTTTGCTGCGCGTGGTAGTTGCAGATTTTTTGTGAAAGAAACTATTAATTACATTATTTGTTTAACAACAATACTCTTCACCGCAATGCTCCGTTCGCACTTTCCCACATTTGTGGGTTGTTTATTTTTAGCGCAGACTTATTTCTGGTTCAGTCTGCAATACGCATTTACGAATGATTTTTTCGATACCTTTATCGTTCATTCGACACACGTTGGAGAATAGTTCAGAACGTGTATATGAACTTTTGTGTGCAGCATATTGTTTCTCGTTGTGTCTTACTTGCGAGGAAATCGCTGGACAATGGGTTTTACTCTTTATCTATTAAGATGAGACTTGATAAGTAACAGAAATCTGTTGCGTCTAGCGTTTAGAATGTAGGTAAAATTACTCAAAGTAGAATATCATGTCATGATTGCGTGCGTGAGTCAGATTTTCGAAATCATTTTTCTTTTTTACGTCCGTCTGGGTTTGCGTGTATGTTGGTTCTTGGTTTTGCACTATTCTGTTGATTTTTTGCACTATTATGTTACGATGTTATTCAGCGCATTCTAACCAACATCTATACATTCCTAATCCGGTGTTATGCATTGGTATCATATTCAGGTTTATTTTCACGTTCAGTTGGCTGTCGCTCGTAGTGTTGGTTTGAAAAAGCTCTGATTTTTTGGAAAACCGCGGTAGAAATTGCAATCTGCTTGTAATAACAGAATGGGAATTCATTCAGTCAGATACTAGCAATCAAGCATGCTGATTATCCAATGGCAATAATAAAACAACGTAACAAAAATTGCACTGAAATCTTAAAAAGAATGTTTTACCAAAAGAATTTTTTGAGTAAAGGAGTAAGTCTGTCTGTATTAGTTCCAATCTGCTCCTATAAAATGTTTGTCAAATTAATTTTCCGTATGTTCTTAACCTACGTAAATAGTGCAAAGGTTTTTGCGTGAGAAAGCTCATGGGAGCCATATACTCTTGCTCCGGCTTGCTTTATTGAATTAAAATATGGGCGAACCTACTCGCTATCACAAATGGAAGTACGTATTGTTGGTAGTTGTCTAGTTGTAATGTCTTATTTTCATTTCCATGAACCAGGCTGGTGACACGGTCGTCTTGTGGACTTCAACCAATGACATGAGCCAATATATGGCCGTAATAAACTCGTGTATGGGACTGAGTCTTATCTATGAGGCACTACCACATGACGATGACAAACGTGCATCATATTTATTTCATGTTGTGGACAACCATGTGAGACTTACGGTGTTGTTTGACTGTTGGACTTGTAGTTGTATGGTACTCAATAAATTGAACTTAACCAAGCCAAGCTACTGGTACTCTGAATTTCGTCTTTCACCTGTGTGTATTTTTATACCAATCCGTGCACTTCTTGGTGCCAATTTTAATGTTGTAGAAGTCATCTTCTTAATTATTGTTTCATCCTATGCACCGGACGGTACGTGTAAATGGCACCTGCACGGTACGGTGTAGCGAGTTGAAATGTTTACGAGAACTTGGATAAACAAAGATACTCGACTATACGATATAATGTGGCATGTCCATGTTGTTTGTTGTTGGATCGGATGTGTTTGCCTTCTTTTGCCACAGCAACGCTGCCATATCTGATTACGAGGTGCCGAGGTGGGATTGGTGGGCGAAAAAATGGTCCAAAAAGTAACAATTTTCACCCGAAGAAGGGAAATTGGTAATTTTTTTACCTGCAACTTGAGGAAAAAACATTTTTCAGCAAAGTGGGAGGATTACATTTTGCTCGACTTCCTCTTGGTTGAAACGTGTAGCTGAAGTGCATTGTATTCCACGTGGTTTCTGTGGCATGTAAGGCTGTTATATACATATTTTTAGTTGAAAAATAATGAGAATTGGGGCTGTGATTATTGGTCCAAACATATGATTCTCATTCTTTGCTGGCTGTCGTTCTGTACACTTGTTAAATATCACAGGCTTCTTTCTCTCAAGTTAATTGGACAGTTGTTTTTCCGCGATCCTTTACGGCTTTACCGTATGTGTTTTAGTACCTGTACCAATACCACCCACATTTTGGTCGCATCTAAAATGCATGTGACCAGCCCTTCTTCTGGTGATAGACTCATCTGTCTGTCGTTACCTTCTATTCCTTGTATTGTTTCTTGGTTGGTTCCAAACAGAACTGGCCCGTATTGGGTATTTTATCGGTTTTGGTTGATGACCGGTTAAAACAAGCTGGTATTTTATTTTAAAAAGTCAGAATAAAAAATTTATCATGGGCAGTATGAACAAGGTTCGTCGCGACCAGCCGGGCATTATCTTCGTTATTCAGGTGGCGTTTTTTGTAGTTGCTTGAGGTAGCAGATTACTATCAGAATCACTGAGCAACTATCATCAAAAAATTGAAATTAGACAGTCAGTATATTCTAATCTTGAATGCAATTTATTATATTATTGTATGTGATAAGTGTTCAGATGTTGACGCAACCACAGGTGTATTTGGGTTGGGTTACCTGTTTTTATTGGCGAACAATTTGCTTCACTCGCCCTGTTGATTTTCTTCTCTCGATCATACTATTGAACATGCCATTACTCTACCTATTGCCTATAATCTTCTTTAAAGCTTATTGAATGAATTGCAAGTTGTAAGTCAGTTTATAAAGAACATTTCAGTATGAAGTGGGAACGTATTTTTTTCACCATAAATTTAAATTTAGACTATTTAAAATAGCATGTAATTTTTTTAAATCTTGTATTTTTTTCAGCGCACGGACGATACGGGCCGGATGCTCGAATCGCTCAACATCAACGCCGACGAGGAGCGCCAGAAGGAGCTCATCGAGGAGATACTGACCGAGATCTCGTCCGATACATTCAATCAGAGGTGGGGATATTTATTTTTATTAAGTAATTACAATTGCTATGTACTTATGGTTACTAATTTTGAAACTGTGACGCTTTTGGAATTTGAAGAGTTTATGACATCCGATACCAATACATTTTTGTCGCCTGTCTACTCTAGTGCGTAGGGCGCCGTAAACTAGTGGTTCTAAATAGTTCGAAACTTTACTTCAGACAAAGATCCTGACGCGTTGCTATTTGGTTTCTGCCATTGAGTTGTCAGTTTATTCAACCTACGAAAGCAAATTTTTTATGGTGTTTGTGTGCTTTGATGACTTTATTCTAGTGATTGAAGAAGTCCCCCATTGAAAAAGAAACACATTCGTAATTACAGGATCCCGGAACGATGCAAGGCCATGCAAACACTGAAACACATGACGCGGGACGGCAGTTTCACGTTGTGGGACGAACACTTCAAGACGGTGCTGTTCACCCTCCTGGAGGTGCTGGCTGGTGACACGGTCAGCGATGTGAGACAACATGCCCTCAACGTGCTCAGAGAGATCTGGTTGGTTGTCGTTGTAGGGTAGGTTATTAGTAAAGAGAAGGGTCCAAATCATATCAAATTGGTAGGAACGTAGAGTTAAAATTGAAAGAGCATTGCATATTGTTCCAGTGGGTAACCTCTCTCTGTCATCAGGAGTCTTACCTAGCCTCTAGCCACCAACTAACTTGACGCTTATTATAGCTTAACAACATTATTATTTTCAGCCTTTGTCAAGCGACACGTTTCCGCGACTATGCCGAGCTCACGTTGCTCAAGGTGTTGGAGGCCTATTCAGACAAGGATAAAGTTGGTGTTTGTCACTGATTCTTAGTTGTAGCAAAACTAACTATTAAATAATTGAATGATTTTTTGGGTTAAAGTTCACGGCAGTTAAATTGTTTGTTTCATGGCTATGAAATTGCCAAGCGTAAGCAGAGAAAGGCTTTGCAAGAGAGTGGTGTTGACAGTGCGCATATAACAAGAGAGATTGAGGGGATTGAGGTTATTCATTAGTCAATTGATAACCAGGTTTTGTATCACACAAGAGTTATCAATAACACATTTTAACGATTAAAAAGGGACAAATTAATTGTATTTAGATTAAGAGATTAAATCAGTTGCCTTTGTAGGAAGTACAACGTTCGGTGGACGAGTGCACGATCGTGCTGGCCACGCACCTGCCGCCGCACGTGTGTCTGCGCACCCTCAACTCCCTGATCAGGGACAGCACCAGTCCGTGCCTCTTGGCCGCCATCAAAATGCTCAATAAGGTTGATTATTATTATTGCCATGTCATTCACAATCAGTATGCCTCTTTTTAAAGCAACTAGAAAAAACATGTACTACATGTTGGTACGTGGTATACATTTCCATACTTTGAGTTTCAACACCAACCATAGTGTTTGTGATGTTTTTCCGATTCTGTCTAATAATACAAGATGTACCATTTTCCCACATGTAATTTGTGTGCTTCAGGTGCTCGAACAACTCAGCACGGAAGAGGTGGAGTCGATCCTGAAGGACGTTGTGCCGGGCGTCCTAATGGCATATGAGAACCAGGATAGTGGCATTCGCAAGGCGGCCGTTCTCTGTCTGGTCACCCTGCACAATCAAGTCGGCGAAGCACCATTGGCTCCATACATCAGTGGTCTATCCAGCAGTAAGGTTGGATAATGCAAACTCATTTTCTATAGTTCAAAAGGAATTTCTGCTCCAGCGAAAAATTGTCGATATATCAGTATTTGGACTCTAGTCTCAGTAATTATTTTATTTCCGTTTCGATAGGATTCGAACCCATGATTTTCTGTTTGGTGGGCATTTTTTTCATGACTGATTAGGCTCACGATTTGGTTTTGAATTGTTTCTCGTTTCACAACATATGTTATGCGTTTTTGAACATTTTTTCGGAAACTATGGTGGAATATAACCATGTATAGAATAACCAAATGGAAACGAGTCGCGACTGAAATCTTTTACACATTGTTCAGAATTCAGATAATTTTTTCCTCAAATCAAAATAAATGAGTGATGTAGTGGTGCGCACATGTATTATGTGTACTAAACAGAAGATCGTGAGTTTGATTCCTACTTAATGAGTTAGTAACGCTTAAGTGTCCTACTACTACGCCACTAACCATTCATGCAGCAACAAGCGGAGAAACTAGTGAGTGACTTTATTCTATGCTGACTGTGTCATAGCTTCTTTGTTTTGCGTTTTTACATATCAGAAAGTGAGCCATCACAATCAGCGGCCATTTGATCTTCAAATTGTGTTTGTGGTATAATTTTGAAGTCAGACATTGATTGCGATGGTGGCAGCCAGGTATAATTCATGAAACGCAGTAGGCTTGCACGATGAAGGGAAGAAGCTTGATCGTGTTTTTCTATTCGACTTTGTAAATTGTCTAATAATTTCACTGCTTGCCCATTTCACGAACCAGAGTGAATCGTAGTAATCATGTCTGAATCATATTTTTTCATGTGACGTGATGTTATTTGTGTCCGTTTCTTTCATTTTCGACGAACCTCATTCAACGTACGGGAGAAAGACTGGGACACCAGACGTAAAGTATGTTTGATGCCAACTATGATAGTTAAGCTCAGTTTCCTGTAGATTAGTTTCAAGAAATCTCTATTGTAGACTGTAGTGTTGCCAACTCAACTTACTGGACATAAGACGCTTTTTCAATGGGACCTGGTGCGGTGCTGTCCGCTTCACCTTTTTTACATTAACGTCAATTAAAATTTTCAAAAGCTTCTAATTTCCGTTCTAATCTGTTACCACTGTCTCGCAAATGATATTTTTCGGTATTTTCATAGTTATAAATTATTATAAACGTGTTTTTCATGAATAAATTGGTATAATTACAAACATGAAAATATAGTTAATTCGCCAGAAAGGCGTCTTATTATCGAGTCCGCTTTACGCTTCCTTTATTATAATCAAAGCTTCTACTAGTGAGTTATCCGTAAGGTCTGGTCAGAAATTCTCGTTACTCCGAAATTTTTTCGTGATCCTTTGGTGCGCATTCAAATTTCGGCGCTCGTTTAAACTAAACGAAAAACACTGTTCATACTCATACTACATGTATGCATACTAATAATTAGAATGTCCAAGTCATTAATCGTTTAATATACGACTTTCAAAAAAATGAGTAACAAGATACCCTGACCAAGCTATAATTAATTGCCCGATTCCTAGATCCGTCGGATCAACCGACACCTACTGAGTCAACGTCTCTGTGAGTCTGGCAGAATTCTTTCTGCGTGAGAGTTTCAGCTGAAAGTTGCATTCGCCTCTGAACTTTGCCTTGAACTTTCCCGTTTTCAATATATTTTACCCTAGCCTAGCCTAGCTAAATCTATGTTTCGCTTTGTCATTGAGTCATTAGAATCACAAACTTGTGGAATACTGTCCCAGACCGTTTTTTTCTGGACCAATGAATTCATGGGTTTCGAGAACAAAAACCCGAATTAATCTTCGCTGAAACTTGAGTAAGTATGAAAAAAATACAGGACCACTCCCCTTAACTATTTGACAATGCTACGAAGAATGTTGATCTGTTGTTTAACGATTAATTGATCCACTGTGCTTGGCATTTATTTCGCTGCATTTGATCAGAACCTCCTTTTGTCTCCGCTTGCTGGCTGCATTTTGGGTCAGGGTTCTTATTACTGTCACTCGAGTTTCAGTCTGTGAATTTATGATTTAGGTCCTTGGTTAACTGAATTTTAGAAAACCAAATCATATCTTGGAAGCAAGCAAAAAATTGTGACAGCACTGAAAAACCATTGAAGCTAACGTACATTTTTCGTTTAAACTTGCTATATTCCCAAATTGCAACGAAGATTTTCAGCAACTTTTTGTGCAACCTTTCCATCATTGTTGCTTTTCTTAGGCCTATTAATGTACCGTTGACTGACTGGTGATTCGGCGGCACATATTATGAACAGATTTTGATGTATCTATTGTTTACGGCTTTAATCTCAGTATAGATTGCTCTACTCCGATCAGTGTTTTAGTTATAGACTGAACTATTGTTGCTAGTTATATAACAAAATCAGAATTTTGGTTTATTGACAGGGATGAATCTTATATTTTTCTGGGTTGTGATTGATTTGTTCGATTTTGTTTTGCAGAAGAAGCTGCTGCAGCTGTACATTTGCCGCAACAACACGTCGTCGACCAGCCAGATGTCGACCACCTGAACACCGATCGCGAATTCAGTGATTCATTTGGGCGATATTTTAGGTGCAAATGTAAGAAAGGGTTTGATTTTGACAAAAAATATTCATCTTATTTTCGATTTTGTTAGAGAGAAATATTCGATACTCTGCGTAAGAAGTTAGTCAATTAGTCAAACTATTTTTGCTCGAGAGGTGAGGTGAAGAGACAGCAAGAACCTGTAACATTTTTCTCATCTGCCTTGTAGGGATAACGGATGTAAACCCCACTGCATCAATCTGCGTTGATCATATCGTGTTGTGAAATATTATTATATAATATTTAATTTAATTCAAACAATTTTCGGCTGCATAAACTATGATGGATGTCTCATATAATTTTCGAGGTATTTTATTATTAGCGTATGTTTTGGCTTTTGACTGACTACAATTTTAACTTTTCTCTTCATGCGAGGTGCCAAATTGTACGTTAATTTAAAATTTTAAGAGTTTATTTAGTGACTGGTCACACAATAACTGATACATACAACGCAACTCTAAATATCTACAATAGAAAACATAGAAACATTTCACTGTACCCGGTTTATGCATATTTTATCGATTTGACTTAACTATATTGCCCAACCCTGAGTTTAACTAAAATTTTACTCAAGTGTTCCTTCATATGTAGTTTAAACAGTTAAAAGATTTTGTTTTATGGGCTTTTTGATTGGTTTTCAATGTCTGGCCTACTGCAATTTACATTACTTGGGCCACTTGCGGACGAGCCAAACCACCAGAGGGAAGAGAATCTCACCAAAGAGAAGGGAATCGGCAGAAATTATATTATTTAACCTACACCTTAGGGAACAAATTCTATTTTTTAAAACTGCCAAAGAGGGGGAATTCCACGTTTTTTCCTCCCCTTCTCGTCCGCTAGTGACTTGGGCTGCTAATTATAAAACATCAGCTAGCTCTCCATCATTCATTGTAATATGACTATGAGAGAACCGATCCGACCCCTAAATTGAATTAATACGATAAAAGGTATTTTCATAGGTATTTGCTCCGAATTTATTATGGTGTTTCTCGGTTTAATCATGTAAATTTTGTGGCAAGTATTCTCATGTTTTTTTCCGCGTCTTTTTGATACACCACAACCTGTGATTACGTGCTGGTTGTTGCAGTTATGTTACACACATTTTAGATTATGTTACATAGTTATGATGTTCATGTCTATGTTACATAGTCACTTTTATGGTACGGTACATATTAGTTGTTACACAGTAATGGTTTCGTGACCTGACACGCTGCTTCTTTATTGTTGATATGGTTGATAACGTGGTGAGGTTGAAACTAAATTGTCGTCTCCCGGCCTGCCGAAATGTCTATTTCTTCCGTAAAATTGTTTCATTATTTCCTGTAGTTGACATTGAATGGAAACATATGCAACAGAAACCATCATATAGCTAATCGTTTTACACCGTCCTGTTTGGCGCCAGAAATCTAGATTTTGAATATTTTTTCGTTTTGTAAATTTACTGATATATAAAAGTTCTTGTTGCATTCATGTTTTTTGGTTACATTTCTTTTCGGCAATCGTGAATTTCAATGTTTTACCCTTTGATTACATACTTCGGTGATGCGAGTCTTATTCGTTGGATTATTCAATTATAAATGATACAAATTCTGTTTTTTTTCATGTCGGTTTTGAAGCGCCGGACTTTTTTCGCTTCAATCAGCGACATCAAATTAAAAATATTAATATAATGTATTACTCTTAAAACTGCAATTACTGCCGAATTTGGATGTCGCTGGTTATATTATTTTTCACCTGTACAGTTTGCACTACTAATCTGATATCATGAGTTTGTAGAATCGTTGCTAATCACACTCAACAACATTGAACGGATATGTACTCCTGAAACACACGTTGATCTACTGATTTGAATAATATATCACATTTGTGTTATTTACTATAATAAGTTTTTTTCTGTCGTTTATCTGATATCCATGATATATTCGTATGATACAGTGGTAATAAATGGATGCAAGAGCAAGATCGTTGGCCACGTTCGTGGACTAAAAACTATACCCGTTTATTCGGGCGTTGATTACCTTTTCCTTCACATGTGGAATGAAAAAAAAAATATTTAGTACAGAAAGAGCTTATAATTTTCCATAATTTTATGTTAGACAAATGTTTTAAAATGCTTCTGTAATACTGTAAGTCTGTAATACCATGACAGTAGCGCTATATTTCACGCCAGAATAACATTCTGAGCTGATTTGGCGTAGGCATAGGCTAAGTCATTCAATGAGTGTTTAACATCCTATATTGGTAATTTGAGTAGTGTTTGTTCTGTCCCAGTTATTTGCGAATCCACTGAAAAATATAACGAAGTGTACCTCTATTTCCATGTAGAGAGATAACTAAATATATCAATAGAGCTTAGGGAAAAACTTAATGTACACACATAATTTTTTTTCAACTCGGCATCGGCTTAGTTCTGTGCATTATCGGACGAGACGGAACGGGAAATTTGGAGTTTCCCCCTCTTTGGTGGCCTGATAACTGCCAATTCCCCCTCGACGAATTTCCCATGCCTTTGTCGGTACGGCTGGTCCGCCAGTGGACATCCGCATAGTTCTGTTTGATTGTTGACACAGTTTTTGTGCCCGGTCCGTTATTCACAGTTTGTGTTTGCATTTACCTCTGTGAATAC